>OY754332.1:8113879-8543879 GCA_963573305.1 Pyrrhosoma nymphula | reverse complement strand
CTTCTAATAATAATAAATGTATTATTTCGCGTTTAGAAAAAATCTATACATATTTAATCGAATTATTACGAAATATATGTGATGTTCCATAAAGCTAACGTGTTCAATTTTCATTGAATTGCAAAACAATCCACCAACTTTCTTCACTTCTTTCTATAAATTACGTTGATGAGAACACGCATACAAAGGTTCACGCAAATCTGTACGAACAAAAATCGTTCCAACCACCTTAACTCGATTTCTATAAATTAAACAACAATGCCCTGGGTAATGAAATTTCCACCCATGCGGGACTCAAACCCGCGATCTCTGGATTAGCAGGCAAGGCCTTCAGACGCCACCGCCGACGCTGGCGGGTCGCGGTAATAATCGGTACATAGTAACGAACAGTAACATGGCATGGTCGTGGTTAGGCAACCATGGATAGAAATATGGTAAAGAATGATATAGTTAGACAGATATTAAGAACAAGACGACTGATTCGCATATTTTCTCAAGAGTAAAAGCAGAAAGAGAAAAAATCTTAAAGGTATTGAAAAGATCAGCAAAAATTCAATGGAACCGAATGATAAGGTTAGCCTTAGTTAAAATCTTAGTTTCCGCAGAGGGGAAAGCATACAAGGAGTTTCCCATGACGGAGTTCTGACAGACGATGAGGAAAAGAAACGGGTGTAGAAGAGAGGCATAATCTGAAAATCGGATTGAGCAGAAAAAGAACTGTAGGAGAGGTGAATGTGACAAGAATTAGAAAATAATGGACCATAAAAAAATTGATCGAATCTCGAAAATGTTTTAGATGTAACCGGGTTTGGTACCAATAAATTGAATATAGCTCATTATCCACTAGCTATCCAAGGAAATATTTCCAAAGAGCTAGATAATTAATAACCAAAGATTAAAGATCATGCACATGGCTATGTCAAGCTTTTAAAGCCCCATCCAGGTCTGAATCGGGGTCACTGACCCATTCCATCCCCACTTCTCCCCCTCCATACTCCTCTCTCCGCATGCTCCATCATATCCAAATCCTCTGCCTCCCCGCCAGTGTCCTTCCTTATTCCCACGATAAAGGTTTCTATACAGCAACCGAATTATCGAACGAGATTCATGTGAGTGTTATTTTCACGTTCTTAATTTGCTACCAACTGCTTAATAATAATAATAATAAATTCCACCTTGGCTGACTGAGGGACGCACGGTTTTAATACCTAAGAAGGGAGACTTGTCCAATCCAAAGAACTACCGCCCTATAACCTGCCTCAACACTGTATATAAGGCGTTCACCTCGATCTTGAGCGACCTTATCCTACACCAAGTCCAGCCGGTTTGGGAGGAGGTGTACGAGCAGAGGGGCTCAAAGCGGGGAATCGCGGGATGCATGGACAACCTGCTCATTGATAGGTGCATATGCCAGGATGCCATCCGGCATAAGCGAAACCTATCAATGGCCTGGGTGGACTACAAGAAGGCTTTTGACACCACTTCGCATGAGCTATTGATCGCCATGCTGAAGTTGATGAAAGTCCACCCTGAGGTTGTGTCCTGCATCCAACGCCTGTTACCACTGTGGAAAACGCGCTTTGTTCTGACCTCAGGCAAGCGGTCAGTTTCCACAGAGTTGGTAACATACCACCGTGGCGTTTTTCAAGGCGACAGCTTGAGCCCCCTACTGTTCTGTATTTCCCTCCTACCCCTGTCCCTTAGGCTGCGACGAGGTAAAGGATACATGTGTGGTGTTCCAGGTGACAGGAAGCATAAGGTCACCCATTTGTTTTATATGGATGACCTGAAGCTGTACGCTTCTAATGCGAAAGACTTTCGCACTGCCCTGGACACCGTACTGGAATACAGTGAGGCTATAGGAATGGAGTTCGGATTGGACAAGTGTGCATCCATCTACTTGGCGAGAGGAAGATTTTCGGAGATCAAGGAAGACGTGCAACTTGTTGACGGAAGCGTCATTCGTCACCTCGAGGACGATGACAGCTATGAATATCTCGGCGTCCCCCAGCGCCGAATGCAGGAGGTTACAGCAGTGAAGGAAAGGCTCACCGCCAAATACAGACAGACTCTCAGGAACATCTGGAGTTCTGAGCTGTCAGGCAAGAACAAGGTTCTTGCCACGAACATGTTCGCGGTTCCTACACTGCTGTATACCTTCGGATGCATGAAGTGGAACGTCAACGAGTTGCAGAACCTCGATAGGGGAACGAGGAAGATGATGACCATCTATAGAAGTCTTCATCCGAAATCTTCCGTCGCCAGATTGTATCTCCCTCGCAATGTAGGTGGTAGAGGACTATTGAGTCTGGAATGTCTCCACAACAGAGTTGTCCTGGGTACAGCTTGCCGAGTTTTGAAAAGCAGGGACCCCCTGCTCAATCTCGTGAGTGATCACGAGAGTGCGGGAGCAGGGGCGTTTCTCTTCCAGGCGGCAAAGAGGGCAGCGGACGAAAACGGTCTCGACTTCGACCCGTCATCCGACGGAAGCGACAATGACACGACCATCTTGTCATTGAAGGCAGACGTCCTCAAGCTCGAAATAAAAAAAGCCGAGCAGAAGGCCTTGCTCAAGGTGCATACCGATAAGCCCATGCATGGAGGTTTCTATCGAAACATCGAAAAGCATGGGCTATCGAAGGAGCTAACGTTTGCCTTCCTACGCTCCGCCGGTCTGAAGTCCGAGACCGAGGGTTTTGTCCTCGCGTGCCAGGATGGTGTCATAAACACACTCGTGTACCGCCGCATTATATTCAAGGCGGAGGTTGCGGACACGAGATGTAGGGCGTGCCGAGCCCAGCCGGAGACTTTGAGTCACCTTCTCTCCGGCTGTAGTTATTACGCTAAGTCAGCATATTTAGCTCGGCACAACGCGGCCCTACGGGTGTTATACTTTCATCTTCGACACCATTATGGCATCGACGAAACACCTGTGCTGCCCTATGCCCCTGGAGATATTGAGTCCGTCGTGGAGAACGATAAATGCACGATCTGGTGGAATTACTCCTTTTCCACCACCAGGCAGTTGGAGGCGACCAAGCCTGATATCGTTCTCCTCGACCACCTCACACACTCCATGTTCGTGATCGAGTTTTCGGCTCCGGCTAAAATTAACATGGATGCGAAGGAGGTGGAAAAACGGACGAAATATCAAGACCTGCTTTTCGAACTTCGACAGATGTACCCCGGACACTCTGTGAAACTGGTGGTCCTCATCATAGGTGTGCTCGGTGGAGTTAAGGGCTCGCTGCTAAATAACATCAAGTGTATTCCGTCCTGCGTGGCACAGGCGGAATTTCTAGTTGCACGCATGCAGAAGGCCGTCATCCTGGGGTCACTCCGTCTACTGCGGACGCATGACCCTACCGCAGCGTAGCCACACATCCGATGGGCGTCGGACGTGGCTGCGATTACTGCCCAACCCCTCTCGAGTCTTCGGCCATTATGACGGCAATGAAACCTGATACTTGCCGGGGACTCGGAGGGTCATGTTACAACTGTAACAATTATAATAATAATAATAATAATAATAATAATTTATTGCTTCCAGTCATTTCATACAGAGTACAACATTATTAGGTGAAGCAAGTTTGGTAGCCCCTAAGGTACACCTGTTTGGGGGCTACCATTAGTTAAGCCATGCAACATAGGCAAATTTATAACAATCAAGATACTCACAGTGAAGTACACAAAACCTATCAAAAGAAATGCTCTGTGCAGAGAGCAACAGAAAATACAAACTGACAACGCTCATCATACACACAAACATACATATACTCATAAGAATTACATACAAACACTCATAAGCATACAAACACTCGTAAGCATTTATTCATACATGAGCGACAAGCGTTAACAAGTTAAATATATACATACAATCACTTTCAATTTAACATTAGACTTATTACATGTAAATAACAAAATACAAGTTCGATGTTGCTAATGGTAAGTAACCAATTTTTTACTTCCCTCAAAAATTTCCCGGTTTTTTTTTCTTTTTTAATACAATCATGAAGAAAGTTAAATATTTTTGGCTGGATATAAATAAAACATCTTTGAAACATCGTTATGTTTGGTTTGGGCAGTGATAATTCATTTTTTTTACGCAAATTAAAAGAATAATCCTTTGGTAGTAGATTAGCAACATTTCCACTTCTTATGTAAAAGTTTTTTAGAACTTTATAAAAATACAAGTAGCGAATTGGCAGTAATTTAAGCTCAAGAAACAAAGGGAAAGTGTGGAAGAATCTGGTTTTCTGCATAATCGTTCGCAGAATTCTCTTTTGCAAGTACAATAATGGATATATATTTTCTTTATATGCACTTCCCCAACATTGTATGCCGTATGTTAATTTTGACTCTACGAGAGCAGAGTAAATAGCCTTTAGAAAGTGGAGAGGACATTTGTTGCGTAAGAAAAAAAATTTCGAGAGGTAATGCCTCAATGTCTTTGCGAGTTTGTGTACATGAAGATTCCATTTCAATTGATTATCGATAGTTATTCCTAGGTATTTATATTCTGAAACACAGTCTATCGGGATACAATTTGAGCAGTTATCTTTGGGACATCCAAGGGAATGGTATACAATATTCCAATTTTCTTGTACCTATTGCATATATCGAATATCATATATTTAGACTTAGGACTTATAGACAGACTATTCTGATCAAACCAATTCCCGAGTAATATTAGATCGTTTTCCATTTTTCCTCTAACCATATCCCACGATTCGCCATGATAATTTAAAGCAATATCGTCTGCGTAGGCTGTAATGTTCCCGTTAAATTTTTGTTGAAAGAGATCGTTAATATATACCAGGAAGAGGATAGGCCCCAGCACGGAACCTTGTGGGACCCCAGCCATTATTACTTTACATTCACTATGACAGTCATTCACTCTAACAGTTTGTGATCGCAAAAATAAATAGCTTTTAAACCACTGAAGCACAATACCCCTGATTCCTGAACGACATAGTTTATCTAACAGAATATTATGGTCCAGAGTATCAAAAGCCTTTTTAATGTCAAGGAAGATGGTAGATGTACGTTGGTTACGATTTAATCCGTTAAAAACACTTTGAAAATGATGCATTAGCGCGTCTTCAGTTCCCAAGTTACTCCTAAATCCGAACTGATGTGAGCTAATAAACTGAATTTTATGATAGAAGTTTAATATCCTTTTTTTAATTAATTTCTCGATAACTTTTGAAAATATAGAAAGAAGGGATATTGGGCGGTAATTTTCCACATTCAAGCGACTTCCTTTCTTGTAAACAGGAATGATAACAGCTTTTTTAAGTGATGAAGGAAACTCTCCTGTAGATATGCTCACATTGTACACATGTGCCATCACTGGAGCTATAATATCAATTATCCGTTTGAGGACACTGGCGGTTATCCCATCAAATCCAGGTGATTTGCTTGCAGGGAGGGACTTAACCAGCGCAATGATTTCGCCTTCAGTTACTGGTTCTAAATATAGCGATTCACAGGTGTTACTCAATAAGTTTACATTTTTAGGAGAGTGACAGTGGGAGTTATGTTTATAAGTTTCTGTATCGTATGCCGACATAAAGAAGTTATTAAATTCAGTTGCTAATTTTGATGGGTCTGTAATGACGACGCCTTCTACGTCTAACGAGGGGGTGGAATGTTTTGCAAGACTTTCTCCGATTATTTCTTTCACCAGGCCCCACTGAGTTTTGGAATTTCCTTTACAATTTTCAAACTTTCGCATATAATAATTATTACAAGCCAGTCTTAACTTAGACCTTAGACTATTTCTAAAAGCTATGAATTCCTCTTTTAAGGCATTACAATTAGGATGAAGCCTAACTTTTTTGAGAAGATGATTCTTTTCCTCTATGTCTTTAAGCAGAGCGTTAGTTACCCATGGTTTCAGTATTCTTAAATATCTTTTATGTTTACTTGGGAATTTTGCCGCGTTTACAACTGTGTGTATTAAATCCAACATAACTGAAAATGCTCTTGAGGCATTGTGCTCATTAAACACTGGAGTCCAATCTATTTTCCTTGCCTCTTCGTATAACATGTCGTAATTTATTTTTAAAGAAGTTTCATTTTTTACACAGTGAGCACGGGACACATTTTCTTTACCCCTAGAAATATCAAAGGAAACCATGGAATGATCAGTTATACCATAGAGTAAGGTATGAGAGGGCTAACGCCCATGTTCAGGAGCGTCATACGTTTTGACGTAGTTTCGGAACTGTTGCATAGATGTCACTACGGTCGTCGGTTCCTCAGCCGCGCAATTCGAATCCCTTTTCGCTGCGTCCCATGCGTGTCTCGCTCCGCGTTCATCCCGCAACGAAACCGATAGGACTTGAATTGATAACGGGGGAAGAACTGCTGACGCGTCGGACTGGAGGATAGAAGCCGAGAAGCTCCGAGAGCTCAGACAGCTTCGGCAAAGCTCCGAAAAAACGTCAACGTTTGCGGTTGAGTCGTATGTGTAAGAGAATTTTCAGGTTTAAGCGTTCCGTTGAAGGCTTATCTACTATCGCTTTAGAGTTTATGGCTCCAGATTACTTGCTTACTTCTTTATCTTGGGTGCTGTTTAGTGGTTTTCCATTAGTATTTTAATAAAATAATGACTGAAAATGCCATCGATGTTAAATTGTTCCCACTGGTGAAACGGAACTACAGAAGGTTTTCGGTATTTTGAGGATATGAATTCGCTGCCCAACCAATTAGCCAACGTTACTGACATTACTTTTGATTGTAAAGGCGCAAAAGAAATCACGGGAAGATAATATAAATTCCCACAGTTGGAAACAGGGTTTGATTCCAAACTTTTCGGAATTTATTCTTCGACGTTGTAAACGACTTTGACGAACAATCATCTACAATTTTCAAGTTACAACTTTCTGATATTTTACATGCGCATGTTTGTCATTCAAATCAATAGAATTGTAGAATATTTTATAATAATTGATAATAGATAATTGTCTAATTTATTTATTAGTACTTATTTAAACGTTTTCCCGCCCTACTCTGAAGTACTTGAAACATGTTTAACTTGGGTATGGAGGCAAATATTTTTTTGTGATTACGGCGGAATGAATCAATATTTGCATATCCCCCTGCAATCCGACGTAAGGGCGTGTGGCAGGGGGTGTAGGGAACCAATAGTAATAGCAAAAGGGGAAAACGTTTTGGGATCTGGATGGGGAATGGGATGATTGGATGACGTTTATATGTAAATAGTGTTTCTATTATGGTTGTGAATGGTTTGTGGGAAAAATAAGTTTTTAATCACTGTGTTCGACAGTCTATCTCTCTAATTTTGTCACTTTTGCGTCTGAATCGCAGAGGTAGTATTGAAATAACTTTATACCTGCCGTGACAGTCAGGAACTCAGTCGATTCGAATGTATCTAATGATCTTAATCTGGCGTGTAATCTTCGAATCATCAGAGATTTCCACCCAAGTTCTTCTAAAGCCGCTTGACACTTTTTGATCTTTCTTAGGGATTACTGACGAAGGTCGCTTGCTTACCTATGTATCTTGTTAAATTTACGAATGAAGTCTTTATTTTCTGGATCCCAAATACTAGCGGAGTACTCGAGGTGCGGTTTTACCAATGAAAAAATGTATTTTTCTTTTACTTTATTCAGCGTTATATATAAAAGCATTTTTTGCCGACTTCCGATTCGCTCACCGCATTTCAACCCAAAGCTTTGTTTTGATAGGTGAGGGTAAAGCTCACTCCGTACTAAGCCATTGGCGTGAGAAATTCTCACATCCAGGGTAGGGGGGCCAGTTCCTTTCCCTGGCCACTTGCAATTTCCCACGAAGTTATGACAGAAAATATCACCGCGAGGATTTTAGGTGGGAGTGGGCAGAGAGTCTTCATTGGGAATGAACCCGGGACCACCCGGGCCGCAGCCAAGTGACTTCCGATTTATTCTCCTTTTCATACAAAAAACGTTCAACAGCAGCTGTCGGTGGTAGGCTAAAACCATTAGTGGCGTCTAAAAATTTGTCTCATTTCCCATTTTTAGTAGGTACATACCCATTTGTTTGTCTTTGGAATCGTTATCAGGTATTTCTTTTAAATGTTACTCATTGAGCTTGGAAGGAACCACCCGATCGTCCTTCTTCTTAATGACGCTCATAATTCTCAGCCCTTCCCGAAGCAGCTCTATAACTTGAGCATTTTTTTTATCCAAGCAGAAATCACTAGAGCGTTTTGAGTAAGCTTTGGTGTTTAAGGCATCGAATAAATTATTTATTGTCTCTATAAAATCAGCAGTTGGAAGTGCTGATGGACGTTTTAACTCTCCAGTGGAGTGGCTTATGCGAATAGCAGCTGAAATGGAATAGCTGAATATTTGAGTAGCCAGCTTCACAGACATTTTCTGGAAAGAGTTGGGCCAAATGTGTGCACTAGTCAGTTTCCACAGAGCTCTAGTTGTCGAGCTGGATGTATCGCTCTGATAAACCGGGCGTATATTTTCAAAGGAAACGGTCTTTCCTTCCAGAACAAAATCACTATTCAGGAAGTTATTTCTCAATTACTTCAAAGACAAAGACTCTCAAAGATGAAGAACATCAAAAATGCAATAAATTTTATTTTCATTAATCTGAAAATAAGGGTTTTCGACTGAAACCTCCATCTCTTTAATTGCTTTTCTATTGGTGCTGGCTTGGTCGCAAATGAATCCTCTGGGATGCAGGCCTACCATTAACAACTTTTCAATCAAGGACAAGAAGAGTTTCCGTATATTGGAGCTAATGAGCCCATGCTCAGAAATAAAGTACCCTACAGGCAACTTCCAGTTTTGATGAATACCTCTGATGAGGAACACGGATGCATACTTTCCCACTTGTTTCTTCCTACCCAGATGCCCTAAATATTCAAAACCGTCAATCATGTCCAGGGAATTTGAATGTTCTAAATTTTCCATCAGGGACATCTCGTCAAATAAAATTACGCATTCTTTGCTAACATCCGACTTTACGGAGACTTTGAGCTTCAGCTGATGGAAAAAAGAGTCGTTAAATCCCGTCAAATATCGTGATGTTCCGATCCACTTCCTCACTGTTGACACAGCGGGAATACCAGAATTTTAATGTTAGAAAAGATGGATTTTACGGTTCTCACTATTTTGTTAAAATAGGTCCCTTATTAGTTACAAGCTCATTGTCATAAAATTTAGATCCAGGAGCTAAGATCATGAAAGGTGAAAATTTTGTGGTTTTTACTACAATAATAACGAATTTATGAGTTTTGGTCAGCGTTTTTCGATTTCAGGCTCTATACGTCGGGGTCGAGACCAATAGGAGAGTACTTACCCGACCTGGAACCTTCCCACCCGTAATCCCGAATTCCTGTCACAATCCCCCTCCTCCCCTTGTAACTCACAACCTCAAGAAACTGAAACGGTCATCGATTTGATCCGACTGAGCAACAACCTTCCCTTTTACAATGACCGGATGCTTGATTTTGCAGTGACTCGGCTCTTTAAGTGCCTCGGTTATTTGTAAGCCAGTAACTTGTTTCCATGTATATTTTCTTACAATACAAAGGCATGGTCGACTGATAGTTCCTCATTGTACTTTAAAAGAATTCACGAAAATGGTTCGAAGTTCATTTTGGAAGGCACCATAAAAACGGCAGATTTAAAGAGAAAAATTGCACTTAAAATTTGCCATATGAAGTTTGTTGTAGTATTCCGGGTTAGTAAAGAGTGCTGGTGATAGTGACCAAGGATGTGATCCATTTAAAAAGTTATCGTTTTCATTCTCACTGGAAAGGCGCAACATTATCGGGTCGGTAGATCGAGATTGGAGGAACAAAATGGTCTTTTGAACTATTTGGGACATCGTTTGTAAGATAGAAAACCAGGATTGGTGGACATTTAGCCTGTGTATCCTCCATGCAAGCGCGGAAAACAGATCGAATTAATATTTACCAATTACGAAATACTTGACGCTAAAATTTTTTATAGTTGATTGCGTCTCTTAAAATACAAATATTTCATACCGCTGCCCAACTCATACAGTTTAACGATAAATAATCACCAAACTACTTCTATCGCATTGTTGTGAGTTACAAGAAACGCAATGAAATAAGGCTTGAATTCACGTTCAGTCAGAGATTCTATATTTTTACCACCTTACTCATCATGATTTTCCATTGTCGATCCTTTCAAATTTGGGGTAAAGGGTGTAGTGGAATGACATTTTCTGCGGCATAACTGCAGACTCAATTCTGAATTAAAACGGGAAGTGAACAATTTGAACTCAGTGCCTTAGAATTAGAAAAATCAAATCGACGGAATATAACAAGTGGAGGTTCAACATTCCCCTACACAAAGATGGATGGACAATAAAACATTCGGAAAGCTGCCATTCCCCTGGTGCCGGGCGACTGGCCTAGGCTCGCTCACTGAGTAGGATTCAAGGCTCTGGGAAACAAGCATCGTTACCGTGGATTCAAGACATCCACTCCCGGCAGAACTCAGCCGCCTCGACCGTCCCCGAAGAGTCGCGTGAGCATTTTCCTGACGTATCAGGTTACGCGGGAGACTTGACCTTGACAGGAAGCGGGAGTCTTTCAGGTTGATAACAGCAACACCATCTAGCGGAGAAAAAGCGAAACACATGGCCACCCAAAAAGTTATTCGCAAATCCCTATAAGCGTTGGCACTCTGTATTACTCTGTGGTTATACCCAGATGCTTAAGAGGGTGCTGGACTGGGTTAAAATTTTTAAACGGTGGAGGCGAGTAAAATTTATAATCTATTATGGTGAAACTTGGTAGGCGCATAGATGATACCGTCTTTTAGTAATTGACATTTATTATTATACAAAATTGTTTAAACATTTTATATTGAAGTTATATTTAAACAAAATAAATGCAAAATTATGAATACCTGAATTGTCAGTACATTGAGAATGTTTTCAAAGGTTTATTTAAGAAAAACTAACTTCATACTTTATATGGTTTTTGTGCCATCGAGGAAAAACAATTTAATGAAATAGCGGCCTCGAGGTGCTGCGCCCAAGCGGCAGTAAGAGAACCAACTAGGCATGCGCGATGGCTAACCCCGCCTCATTCTCAGGCCACGCCCCTTTTTGTTTTCGTCTGGTGTCTGGTTACTTGGGAAGGGGCGGTAGGGGCCGATGACATTTTTGTTGATAGCGACTGCCGACTAGAGTAAAGCAATGGTCCTGTCGCTTGCCTCTCATCACGGGAGACTCGTGGCTTCTCATTCCCAATAGTGCAGTCGCGAGAGCGAACGAGACTCGTCACTCCCGGTGCATCACATAGGCGATGAGATATCTGAATGCTGCAATATGTGCTCGAGGAATGCACGTTTATAACACGGGGTAGTTGATAAAGTTGCAGCGTCTCGTTAATGCTTGTGGGGAGTGAGTTTCTATCTTACCGCTCGCTTTTCTCCAAGTCCATAATTCGAACGGTGCTCGCGATGGCACACTCTGCTCGGGAGCGACGAGAATGCTTCGCTCTCGGCGAGAGCGGACGAGAGTTCGCGACTTTCCATCGCTTTCGGTCTCAAATGCAAGGCAAATCTTTGTCCAGTCAGATCCCGTGACCGCTTGGGAGTAGAGCGAGAGTGAACCGGGTTATGCACGTCTCAACGGCCAACCCGTTCTCGCCCAGACTGGGAAGACTATTATAACCAAGGTTTTTAATGCATGTTCTAGGCTTTGACATCCTCGCACCCACTTGGCGATGCAAGTATCGCGGGGTTGCATCGCAAGGTCGTCTTGCGATACCTGTCTCGTAAAATTACTACACGAGGTAGCCTCGCGTGAGTGTGCGGCGGCCTCATCGGCAAACCAACGTCAGTCAGTTTTTAGGCGCGATCAAAGGTGCCCCGCGTTGAATAGTGCGCTGTATGTACGGGTTGTGCCTTGCATTAACCCTTTTGTTATAAGTTTTCCTTTATTTACTACAGATAGTCCCACTTTTAGGTTCTTCCCTACATTTTTGGTCGCAAAGAGCTACATTACGAATTCATTTCGATTCTCTCTCTGCCTTCATCAGCAGAGTTTTTAAAACGTAATCAATTTCTATTGCGTTGCAATTTATATGCATCATATAATATTGCCATAAATGAAGACCGATTTTTACCTCATGAAGTACTTATAAAAACTCAATTTCATACCAAAAATCTTCCTGGTTTCCCATTTCTAAGGTAGTAATCAAAAACCCATTTCGTTTCGTAGTTTTTAAAAACCCATTTCTAGGGTAGTAATCTTAGCGGGAAAATGCGAGACAACAGATGTTCGGTGCGCGAAGAAACACGGATGCAATGGAAACTTCATATCTAAATTTGTAATCATTATAATGTCTCAATTCTTTCACAAAATATAAATTAAAAGTTTTATACAAATTTTATATGCAGCATAGGTAGGTATATAGGTCTATTTCTAAAAATACGAAAGTTAGCAGGCGACCACTTTTTACCTCACAAAATTCGAAATTTTTACTTTAAAACATGTGTAAATAAAAATAACAACGTTGAAACTGATTCAAATACAAATAAACGTTTATTAATTAAATAATAATGATGTGTAAGAAACTTTCACTATAAGTTTTAGTTTAAAGAGGAGAACCATTTGCCTGAATGCAGCGTGAATAAGATAAAATCCGAAAATCTACCTAACTCGCAGAAATTCACGAAAATATTTTTTACATGTTTTATTTGAAACAACATTGAGTAAAGATAACGCTAAAACATCACTCATCCAAAAATGAAGGAAGGAAAAATGAGATAAATGACAAGGAGACATCGTATTATTTCGCATTATTCAGGCCCTGCCTGAGACCCAGCTTAGCGAGACCTTGGAGCTAATCCTCGGCCATTTGGCCCGACCCTCCTACTCATTTACGATCCTCATAATAGCAGGAATCCGTGTTGAAGTGGTTGAATTGTCAATGATTTTTGCAAAGAAAAATTTATTGCAAACTCCAATATTTTATACCTTGAAATGAATTCTTCGTTTTTTTCTGTGCATAAGCAATTTTTAAACGAAATTTTAGTGTTATTATTAACGGACTTCTTGTGTGAAAGCCTTGTGTGTTCATATGCGATGAAAATTACGCAAAAAGAGAAATGTTGTCGTTTTATTGTCTATATCGTACGTGTTTGTTACAATCTGAATGCCTATTTACACTATATGTCCTCTATTTTCCGATTCCTTCATTGATCCCCTTAGTAATTACTCATATTCCGGTATTTTTCGGTAATGTATATTGTAAAAACATACTTTTAACTTCGCCTACGTTGGTCCAAAGCCCGAATGAAAAAGAAGGATGGGAAGTATTATTTGGAGGTTTATTCAAAGAAAATTTCGAGACGTCCTAACTAGCTGTAAAAATGGAAAAGTCCTAACTTTGTTATTATTAACGCTAGAAATCCGTTTAAAATTCTACAATGCTTAAAAAAATGTTAGTTATTCTTATATAAGTGTAAACTGTTAAAAATCATAGACAATATTTAATTTAAAAAAACACTGCTAATGCAATGAGTTGACCGTGGACTCCCGCTAAGAAAGGGTTGGAGGGTCGAGTCCAGTGGCCGGGGTAATAGCCGGGCGCCCCGTTATGTAGGGTCCCAAATCGGAGGGACGAGAGTACCTGGGCCACTCCACCCCAAAAAAGTGCTTCACAGAGCGAGGTTTAAAATTTTCGCAAGCTACCCGTAGCATGGAAAACATTTTCCTTTCGTAGTCGCCGGCAGGAAAGGGTTAAAAGTAGTTACACCATACGAAAATCTCAATCAAAATATTGTTTAACACTAATGGGCAGTATTTTGAATCGAAAAGTGTTTCACCGTAGTAGAGATTGGAATGCGAGACGGCGAATGCTAAGAGGAGGAATTCTGCCATTCTTACAGACTGATAGCCGCGCGATTGGACTTCTCTCGCTAGGCTACCGCAGGGGGAAAGAACCACACTTTTGGAAGTCGGATCGGCGTAGAATCATCAAAATGACCAAAATTGGGTTGGTCAGCGCACCGCGGATCGAGTAATGTACTCATTGTAAGCGTTTGTTGCAAGCCTTCGGCTGGTTCAGCCGAGCGTCATAATTGCTTGCCCAAATGTTATATGCCGCTGGCCGTCCGACCTAGCGGCCGCTAGTCATTCCCTCCGTCGTCCTTCCCCGATTCCCCTACCTTCCCCATTACTTCGCGTGTATTGGCTCCGAAATATGGTTGATGGTTTTCTATGGCCTTCGAGGGGCGGAGCTTCGAAACGGCACTATCACCCTCTACACGGCGGTGAAGTCAACTACGTCACCCTGAACGGCTTGTTCGCAGAGACATCTCTGGAGAGAAGGCTGCGACCAGCTTCCTCTCCAGCACGTTCTTAACTTCTGCCAGCATTTTGTATCTGAATGCATTATAAAATCTAACAAATACATGGTCGATGCACGTTGATGATGATGCGCTAATTCTAGTTGGTTGATTTAGCAAACATGACAGACCATATGTATGCATCAAATTACAATAATAATCACAATCATTATTTGCAACAATCAAATTAATATTCATGTCACCAATAATAATCATATTTTTTCCACCGCTATTCAAAATTGGTTCCAACTCCTGTAAGAATTCAGCCACAGGAAAATTCTGGTCCCTGTAAATGCTTACAAGATCGAACTCAGTCAGATTAGTTTTAATTGTTAAGTAAACACAGTCCAAAGTATGACTTGTGACTGCTTTTGATACACATTGAATACCTTCATCTACATAAACTATGACGCCTCGAGCGCGGTTTTTTTGACAGCATGTGCCAAAATTTCCCCCCCTCGAAACCTCGAGACTCGAAAATCCTCGGAGACTTCGGTGATTTTGGAATTTTTTGGGGCCTATTTTGAGCCTGAGTGCTTAAACCCAAGGCGAACATGATCCAAAGAGGTCCAACCCAAGTCAGCTGATTACTTGGGGAAAAAGAAAAGGTTGTTCTGTGCTAATAGCCTGAACTCCTGTGATATCCCTTCAGTGGGTGTCACCCCGTGATGAAATTGTTTTTCTCATGGGCTTTGTGGATTGATTCTTTCACTCCACACTCTGGCGTAGGGGTGCGATCCCATCGCCCGGCAATTGCCGCAGACAGCACCCAGCTTTAATAGCTGTTTCGGGGGTTTGTCCCCCAAAAACTAAAAATATCCTTGGATTAAAAAACGTTCGTGTGGCCATCTAAATTAGTTTTCCCTTTTTAGCTTTCTCTAACGCGATTGGCATTAATCGGCCCTGGACCCAAATTGACCCTCTGTTTTGAGGTCAATTTTATTATATTAAAAATTTTTCCATTGAAATTCCAATGGCTTAACAATGCATTCATTTGCATGAAAAAATGTAACTAGGTTAAAGGATTTAAGTACGTATTCGGGGATTTGTTTCTATATTTGTTACACCAATGTTTCACATCATATTATTATTATTAATTGTAAATTCACACCATATTTCCTATCGTATGTTTATTAATGCTAATTTCTTGGTGATCATGTAAATCTTTTCCATTTTCCACAATTAAGCCATCAATTGGGCAAATGCTAATCTATTTCTATGCCACTTGGCTTTGTGTAGTATCATTCTGGAGACATGTAGTTGGTTTATTTACTGTTTATGCTGCTGTGGATAGGATTTCTGTTTTTTTTATGCTTTTCTTATATCTCTGCCCATTTATTGGTAATTGTTAGACTGTTATTACATTTTTCGTTCTTATATTGGATGTTGATTTTGATTATGTTGCAACCCATGAAATGTCCTCTCACTGTCTTCTAGTAGCGTTGAGTTCGATTTCATATTTTCATGGGCAGTTGTATTGTTTATTTTTTCCTAACTTTATAAGGCATGAAATTTTGACCTCTAGCTAAAATGTTAATTGATCACTTCCTATGGGTCTTATATAATTAATCTAGTGATGTATTATTTCTGTGCAAAGCCATATTTGCTTTACCAATATTGTTAATTTCTGGCGGTAAGATGTGGGCCATGAAAAGATTCCAAAAAAAAGAATGTATAAAAAAAATAATAATAATAAAAAGAAGGATACATTCAAAAAAAAATTACTGACTAATTTAATTTAAAAAGAAAAAAAAATAAGAAAAAAAATTGAATTTGGACAAAAAAAAACATTTTAGGCCCACTCTCGTCTATTTCTACGGTGTTTATATGTATATTCATAAAGTTTAATTTTTTAGCTTATAAAATTGTTGTCAATCTATCTTTAGTCTTAGTGCCATTAGGTCTGTCACCCCTTTGGGGACAACACATATAACTTTCTCTGGGCAGAGATACAAGCATCTAGACTTATGTTCATTTGTATTCTTGTCAGTGATTATATTGTTATTATGTCTGGTTATTTTAACCTCAAGTGTGTTATTCATACATCGAGAGAAGCAAGCCAGAAACTTTCTATGATTGTGTCAGTGCTGTGCAATTCTACCCCCCCTTCTCCAGTTTCTATTTTCAAAATTTTCCCCCAGTGGATGTGCCAAAATTTCCCCCCCTCGAAACCTCGAGACTCGAAAATCCTCGGAGACTCGGAGAAAGTGCCCGAGCGAAGAGCTAAGTGCATCTATCTGCCCCGGTCAGCGCGATCGCTCCGGTCATCGCGGTTTCTACAGAAGCACCCTTTTTATACTGTCCGCGCTGGTGCTGACATCTTTTTCCATGTTCGAGTCGACCTGCGGATATTCCCACCAATCCAACATGTGATAACATTTCCCCTCTTCACCCCACTCCTCCACTGGCCAGCTGTTTCCCCTCCTGCGCTGGCAAAGTGTACCGCCATCATAGCAGCTCTCTTTGCAATTGACCGCGCCGATGAAAGGACGTGACGGCTTGGTTCCACTTGTGATCGTCTTGCAAAGACAAGGCTAACGGTATTTAGCCTACGGGCTTGTGTTATACTGTAATAATTGTAAATATATAAATACTGTCATTGAAGTTATTTCAAACTAGCTAAGGTTGTTTTCATTGTTTTTTCTCTCGTTACGCCCACCAAAAATCAGTCAATTCGTTCGCGACGTCAAGTTTCACGGGCTTGCGTTGCAAATTTAGCAAATACACATCACATTATAACCAGTTACATTGTAGAAATTAACTTCGTGTTCATCAATCCATATCTCAGATAGAACAATTATTGTTGGTTTACATTGCAGTTGTCCTATATGAAGCAAGAAGAGATCGAAATTGCTGCGTAAACTGCGGATATTTTGATGGATTATGGATACTGAATCACCATTGTTTAACAAGTTGTTTGTAGTTAGAGACATCAAAACATATTTTACAGTGATTTTAAGTCCTCCATATGTGATATTACAAAACAAGGCTCCTTTTCAGCTTTCCGCATGAGAATCTTGCCTCCACGTATCCAGAGGTAAGCATAACCTTTAGTCTTTTTTATTTCTTTCGCAGCATTTAGAACTCTACGCCTCCCAGGGCATAAAGCCTCATTTATATAAATGGGACTATCAGAAACCGACTCAGGAAATAAATGCATCGTGGAAAAATTCCTCTTAACCCGTCGCTTAGCAAGAAGATTTTCTTTCGTGGTCTGCTTGAGAAATCTTACGTGTATAGCCCCAGGAAGTCCATTCGGCCTTGGCTTAGTACGATAACAACTATCAATGGATTCCTCAGTCAGGTCAACTCCTAACTGTAGTCCAATTTGACTGACGACATTAAGTAAATTTTCCGACTTATTAAAGGGAACTCCATGAATTTCCACGTTGTTAGAAAGTGAGAGTTGCTCAAGGTCGTCAGAGCGATTTGAAAGAAGCGTTACCTCTTTTCTTAACTGTAAATTTTCACTTTTTAATTCACATATTGTTTCGTTGCACTCATCTAATCTTTTGGTTTGCGCCTCAATAAGTTTAACACTCTCTTCCAACCTTTCATACAGCTTTTCGATTGAATTCCCTAGATGTTTCTCAGTCTCTTTTAGTTCAGTTTTTATCTCTTTCACCAAGGAATACACGTCATCGATAGATTTACCTTTTGCAACACATTCGTCTTCATCCAGTTGTAGCAGCGGTGCATTGAGGCTCTGCCTGCGGGAACTTTGGCACTCCAGGCACCTCCACTTCTGATTGCTTGCCTGGATACCAGCAATATCTTCCTTCTTCAGCTGGACTGGCAGGCACTGCCCATGAAAGAGCTTGTTGCACTCGCTACACGAGATGTAGACGGTATTCCTTGTAGATTTACGGCACGTGTAACACTGACTGCTCATATTAGCACGATACTCAATGCACAGCACATTCACTGAGAAATAACTTATTTTTTCACCGGCAATGTGACTAGACTTCAACACTGTGAGCAGTATGACATGGCCTTGAGCGTGGCTCAGAGAGTGGAAAGACAACCGTTCTCTCCGAAAGCCGAACATGAACTGTGGGGGCTTCGCCAGTGGTATAATTTGTTTACATCACCACGGGCTTGTCCTGCTACGACCGTATTTATTTGAATAAAAGAATTGATATGCGAGACTCTGAGCAGGGACATGAAGAAAGATCATGACGCTCAAGCGTCTAAACCCCGGCTTTGTATGTATGCTACTTGTTAAGAGCTAATGTAAAGAAAGGGTGGACAAAATGGAGCGTTTTACCGTTCGGAAACTTGGTGTTTGCGGGAAGAGGATGGACGTAGGTTGAAAGCTTTAGAGATATGCATGGGGAGAATAATGGAAAAAATAAGTTGAATAGAGGTATAGACGAGTGTATAAGGAGTAAGCAAGGTAGAGAAGGAGAGGGTATTAGAGGGTAAAGTCTAATGAGGTATAAAAGGTAAATGAAGGAAGGATTATAGGAGCTAGTGGATAGGAAGTGTGAGGATTTTGCGCAAGCGTAGAAGAGGGAGGGGAAAAAAAGGGTTTGCTTGCTACTATCTATGTCGATGAGTTAAACCGACCCCGGTGACCAAAATAACATCTTAAATAACATCAATTTTTCTATTGCGAAAAAATATTTATGATCAGCAATGAATAAAAGAGCGGCTTTTTCCTGATACATTAAAGATTCAAATATTCACTCTTTCTTTGAGGTTATAATCAACTACATTCTCATCACATTAACATTATATCATCATTGAGCAAGGCATTGCTTCCGTCATTATCCGAGAGTTGATTGCATCTATCAACGATATTTTTAAGAGTTTTCGACGCATGACCAATAGTATACCCATAAAAATGCTTTATTCACATTATTGTTACAGTGAAAGACAAAGCACACTCGCTCATATTTTTATTCTTAGCCCGCAATATGAACTCTGAATAGTTGAACATTAGTCAAAGTGTAAATCAGCAGCACATCACATTACTTCAAGCAATACACAAGCTATGCTCGAGTTAATAAGCAATTAATACGAGCATAGCTTGCGAATTAAATGCAAAATTATTCATCTATTTTACCCGAAGTGGGAAGGCAGGGAATTACGTGACTAGGTGCTTTCACAGTGTCCTCATCATTAGTTTCATTCAAAAATGTACAAATAAGTTATAAAAAGTGTAATTGAACAATAACTATCGCTCCAATGACTGCTTATGATAATTTAACCAGTCCATGAGTTTGAATTCGTTTTTTTTACTATATAAGATAATTTTCAGCGCATAAAAGAATACCTCTTACAGGGTATTCACAAAGCCTTTGTTGTCCACAACCCCTTATAGAGTAACAACAATGACTCAACGCTTATGATCTCTAAGATCTTGGCTCCTCTAGTACACGTACACTGCAGCCTGCTTTTGTTGAGTACAATGAATAGACTCCATCGCTCCAGGCCACCGTTAAATTTCAAGTTGAAGAGGTCGATTATGTGCTCCCCGTCGAAAGCAATCATAACGGTTATTTGGGTGACCACACGATTTAATAGTCCCCTGAGCGTCTCTCATAAAATTATCTTTCCCCGACAGGCCTTCAATGAAACCCTTCCCCCTCTCTGAACCTTTATTTGAGCTCCTCAGTCAGATTATTCGCTTAGGCGGAGGGATAAAGAGGCTTTTAGGGAGAAGTCTGCTGTCGCCAGAGCACTCCGCTGCCTACTCACCACCACGATCTTTCAAATAGCCTCGTGTCCACCCCCACCCAAAACTCCCCTCCCGTTAATGCTATAATAGGAGAGGAGATCCAATTAGAATGTCGATGGCTTCCAAGAGATGATTGATCAATAGTCTGTATACGGCGGACGTGATGATAGAATGGAAACGTTTGCGCACAAAAACGTTTAGGCTCAGATTTTTTGTTAGTTTAAGTTAAAGCCGCGAAGAAATTCATGTGTTCAGGTATACGCTGTCTCACCGTAGCTCATTGCATCTGTATAATACTTGGATAAAAGGGAAAAACACATTTTTAAAAGTCTAATCTAGGTAAACGCTTAAAATTCAAAATGCGCTAACACGTGGAGAGCAATAAAAATAAATACCCATATTTAACTAATATTTAAATTAAAACATAGATATTAATATTGTGCTGTGATAATTTTAGAACAATGAAAATGTGAATGGTATAAATTTTAAATTTAGACAAGGGTGTTTCCGAAAAATACGTTTCTTCCTCAAACTAAAGAAGGTATTGACACATTGATCAACGATTTAACTGAAAACAGCATATTAGTAAACTAAGATCTGAGATTATCTCTATAATTAGTAAACTTTACTTGTGAAGATATATTTGTCCAGTGTCAGTTCTCACATTGGTATACTATGCTTTAATTAATTCAAGAGTAGAATACGGTATTGCGTGCTGGGGGGAGCATACATAACTAATATGCAACCTCTTCTGGTATGCCAGAAAAAGGTAATATGGGTTATGCTACGGGCGCGAAATAAAACGCATTCCTTTCCACTATTCAAACAAATTAATATTTTACCTTTAAGACATTTATTTGTCTATAAGGTCCTTAGGATTTTTTATAATCGTGGTGGTGAATGGAAAACACCAAGAGTACATGAGCTGCGTAGCATTTGATATGTGACCATTCCTAGACCTAGAGCAGAAACTTTTAAGCACAGTTACTTATTCCTAGGGCCTAAAATATTTTGTGCAATACCGGAACCTATTGCTAATATAAAAAATGAATGTAAATTTTCTAGAAGTGTGAAAAAATGGTTATTTTCTATTGATGATATTTCAATTTTATTTCAAAATTTTATGAAATGGTAGATCTCATAGCTGTGGTAATCTTTGTATGTTACTATAACTTTGTATGTAATTCCAGTATGTAACTATACCAGCGTTAATACAAGTTTGTTATTATTACTTATGTTGCAACACATTCAATATATTTTTTGTTAAGTAAATACGAGTCGGTAACCCCAAAACGGAGCTTCTCTATAGGAGTACCTATACTCCCAATGTTAATGTAAAATGTACATGATGTTGTGGAATAAAATTTATTATTATTATTGCAATAAATGTGACATAACGATCAATAGTCACGGCAATATTTGAGGGGTTACCTTCAGTCAATGGTTGGAAACCTTGCAGTCCTATACCCGAGGTCAGTTCCAATACCATAATAAGGGATATTAGTAGCATTGAAAAGATATGTTTGGATACCTTGGATACTTATTTTCGGAAAGTTACAGATATGCTAAAATACATTTTGTAACGGTACTCTGGAGAGCTCTAGAAGCAATTTTTCCTTCCACTGTAATGATATTAGTTTAACTGATGGACATTTCCGTCATCCCAGAACCTTTTTTTCAGTAAAATAGTGAGCACAGGGAACCAGAAAAGAACCAAATTTAGGATTTAATCAGATTAGAGTTCTCTTATGAGCACACGTTTTAGTTAATCGTCAACGGATGAACCCACGACAACGGCTTTTAATCAAGTCCCACGAATACCAATGCCTTACACGCAACCATAAAGGTATCCATTATTAATTTTGCATATAACTTAATAATCTTTCTTCAATTGTCTTCATGGCTTAAGCTACTGTAAATTTAACACTGATTTAATCAGACAGTTCTGAGCGCCGAAGCCACAACAATAACTGTTGTCTTTATGATAATCACATTTCCCAAGAGCAGCCTTGCCATTTTCTATATTAGGGGGCTGCCACACGTAAATATAGTATTGATTCCGAGGGACTCGGAGGTAAAATGTTAATTCTCATTTTCAAAATTCACATTAACTGTGATTAGTGGCCGTAACGTAACCTGAAAACAATACTCACGGAAATACGTTTATTTCTATTGAAGAACCGTGGAAGACTCAGATATTGAGAAAGATCTCGGATGCAAAAAATGAAAAAAATATTAAGATACATTTCCTCTGCTGAAAAAACAGCGATGAAAATACGTATAAAATGCTCCGGTAAAAAATCCGCCTGGACTGCGAATTGAACCAAGGGTCTTTGGGTTGCCCGACCAATGCGCAGTTTTACATGCTACGCAAGCTTCCTTATCCCTAAGACAATTTTTGGAATGTCAGGAAATAGGATTTTTAGCCCCTAGGGTCGATCAATTCCGACTTCAAAAAAAGGAATGCTTTGACTTGAATATGGATTCATGGGAGGATTAAGACATGAATATATCTAGGATTGGTGTACAACGTTGGAGATGGTTAAAGTTTTCGTGGTTCTCTGGCTATAGAGGATTGCTAAAAAGAGTAGAGAATGTCTTTGCAGTTATAGTAATTTTTCCTTTTCTCCCTGTAATGAGGAATTGTGATATTTGCTATACATTAAACAGAGAATACAAGATTTTTCCATGCGAGGAAAACACTCACTTGATACTGAAACATGTCTCACTGATCAATAAAACGTAATCTTGGAACTCAGCCCTCCGATACCCGAGTCTTCAAATGAACTCTGCCGTTAAATCGTAAGAGCGAAAGACGAAACAGAGATTGTGGATGATCGTAATACCTTTAGCGAAACCTGGATTGAAATAATTGAGTTTAATTAATGGACGACTTAGCTTGCAAAAGACCACACATGAAATATTTTTCAAAAAATTACATAAACCAACACTTCAACAACTCTCCCGTCTAAAGTTCGCTATCCTTCTAGTTTCAATCATTTTTTCCCTTACAAGTCGCCATTAACGTGAGTTTATGAGTTAAGGCAATTTAACAATTTTTATCAAGCACATTGTGCAGTTATCATTACAAATAAATAAATTTTAAGCGACTCATTCTCCCACTCATTAAACTTTTCACTGATTACAAAAATTACTTCCTATTCATACACGTCCTTCCTCATCATTTCTTTGAGTTAATATTCCCATTTCAAAATAGCACTAGATATTCGCTGAAAATTTATTTCCTGCAAATCGCCTTTATTGCAATAGCTTTCTAAATTATGTAGTAAAAAATTACACATAATTAGCTTTTTTGAAGTGTTAACTTCCTTTGGAAAGTGAAATCACGGAATAATACACCTTGATTTTCACCACAATGTTTCATCTCCTTTAAGACCCCTCGAAAACGAACAGATGCATCAAAATTCCATGTCCCTATTGTTTTCCTTTCCCTTTGGACTGGAAGGACAACACTGGACCAAAGATATTAACAAGAAACGCCACCATGTGCAGGCAACGAAGATACGCTCACGAAGAGGGCACAAATAATATCGACCCACCGCCACTGCAGACCGATTTACCTTCCCCGTCCTCCAGGGCGGTACTCGGAAACGACAATTCCCTGGCAACGGAGAGGGTCGAGTTTGCTGGCGGGAGATGTGTTTGGGAAAGTGGAGTGGAGAGGGTGAGACGGAGGAGGAGGTGAGAGTGACAAGGAGAAAGGAGGAGGAAAGAATAGGCGGAGCGCAACACATGTCTCCCCCTCACATGCCATTTGCATGGGATTTGAATTTCTGAGCGAAATGGAGCAATGAACGGTGGAGAGCGTGGACGTGGAGTTTACAGCGGGAGACGGGAATAAAACAAGTGAGAAGTGCGCCGCCCGCTAGTGGAAAGACTCAGCTCGTGGCGGGTGGGAGAAGTGAACCCTTCCAGCGAGGTGAATAAAGGCAGTAGGCGAGAGAGGTGAGTACGTGTGTCTTTAAGGTGGCCCCACCTTCAGAACGACTTGAAAAATGTCATCTTTTTCATACTCTGGCTACTCATAGATACACGAGAACTTTGTTAGACCTGAGCAACGCCTCGGCATACCATACCACACTACACTTTTTGTGCGCTCATTGAACTAGAAATTACAATATTTTAGAAAACTGGGACTATCCGCGGTATTACCTTTACGGCGTCACCCGCAAAGGCACAGTGAGGAAAATTAAAAAAATTGCAGTGAGGAAAAATATCTTTCGCCTTGACCGAGACTCGAACTAGGATACCCTCAACATCACACTGAGTGCTTTAGCCAGTTCAGCCAGTTTAAGTCAATGCATTGAAATTCTCTCGGGCTACCGACCGTGTCCTCCATGGAAACGTCCGTGGGGATCCCTGAGCCCGGTCGGTGTTGAAATAGTGTTAGATGAGGGAATGGGTGGTACATGGACAAATTGTATTGCTCTCTTTCATATAAATGAAATTTTCCCGAATTTTTCTCGTTGTTCTAAAGCCACACTTAGAACAACTTGACAAATGTCATCTTTTTCATACTCTGGCTACTCATAGATATACGGGAACTTTGTTAGACCTGAGCCACGCCTTGGCATACTTTTTACTCATTCATTGAACTTGAAATTGTATTTTTTTAGGAAACCGGGACTATCCACGGTATTACCTTTACGGCGTCACCCGCAACGGCATATAAGCGCTGAAATTCCAGTGAGGAAAAATACCTTTCGCCTTGACCGAGAATCAAACTAGGATACCCTCGCACCGAATACTTAAGCCAGTTAAACCAGTTGAAACTAATGTATGATTTGATGCTTTCCCGGCGACTCATTGCAGTGAAATTCTCTCAGGCTTCCGACCGGGTCACGTGTTATTCCATCTCCAGCGACGTTTCGATGGAAGGCTTTTCCACCATCCATTGATAGGATCAACAGCCCTGAGGACTCGATGGAAAAGTCTTCCGTCGAAACGTCGCTGGAGATGGATAACACCTGACCCGGTTGGAAAATAAGTTGAAATTACGAGGTGTCAGTTGTGGGAATGGGTGGTACATGGGAAAATCAGTATTTTTCTCTCTAATATAAATGAAATTTTCCCGATAACAGTTAAAAAGAAGTGGTTTCCCTCAGAGAATGGAATTTTAGTAAAATTCAGGCGTCTGCACATCTTATTTTTTGAGTAATTATCAAATCACTGCGATGATTGGAGTCAAAATGAGAAGGTTCAATAGAAGTTTCGTTGCAGTCGGCTGTTATGGCCGGAGAAAAACTTCGTGAGAAAGACTCCGTCTCATGCTCTACATTACGGAGATTTTTAACTGCGTGACGATGAAAATATCACATTAAAATTCCACAAAGGCTTAAGTAACAGAGTTATCTGCACTTGAAGATGAATTTCTGTTGCGAAACCGGTCGTCTTTTTCAATAAATCTGTGTGGAATTGCAAAGTGAATTTTCATTGTCTCGCGAAAAAGTATATTCGTCGAAAAATCCACATTTTTGGTACCTTATTTTATGTTTTGTTTATAACAGTAAAGTAATGTCAACAGTTGAAGCACTAAATCAAACTATACCAACGAAAATGCGAAATTAAATATTCGTGTCGACCCGCACAGTCGCATTGGAACCTTCTCAAAGGTGGCTGGAGCGGAAATCGTGGGACATTGAGCGCACATTTCAATAATTTTTTAAGTCAGTCGAAAAAGAATTCTTGGGCCACTATATATTCAGCTGCATGCGTTCATGTACTGGAACTCACCATACAGGCATTAATGGAAATGATACAAGAATAATATTTTAAATTTTTCCAAAATAAAAGCATGTTATGCCTAGATTTTTCCTCGCTGTATTCGAAATTAAAACAAAATTATACTGCGTTAAGTTTTTTTTCGAATATGGGACTCAGCGTGACACATTGATAATTATTTAAAACAATTATAATAAGACGAAATGTGTTATTTCACGTTTGGAAGAAAATCTGTACATACGTAATCGAATTATTACGAAATATATGTCGTGTACCATGCATAAGGCTACGTGTTAAAATAGCATTGAATTGCCAAAATATCAAATCGGCATGATACAATCTTTTCGCTTACTTTTCATATATATATATATATATATATATATATATATATATATATATATATATATCATTAATGAGAACCCGTATGCAAAGTTTCTCGCAAATCCGTAAATAAACAAAAATGGCTCCAACCAGCTTAAGACGGCTGGGGGTTTATCGGGAAGGACCAGCGCCAGGGTACGGAGGTGTCGTGGGGGAGGGATTCGGAAGAGCAGGGGAGCGAGTGGAAGGTGGGTGTTTTGCAACGGGCCTTGGGAGCGGCTAGAGACGAAACTAGACACTGGTCGCTATTCCCGGGATTGAGAGGGATGGATGAGGAAATTTACGAGCGCGGCAGGCCAAGGTAGAAGGAAGCTTTGAGACCACCTCCACCACCGAATCACGTACGTCCTCTACATAGTGTTCTCCCTGAGCTCCGATTCTAAAGGATCCGCGCAAGGCTAGTGTAAATACACGAGGGCTCGCCTAGGATCGGAAATGGAGGCAGGATCTTGTGCTGGGTCCGCTTCGAGATGGTTGGCTCTCAAATGCAAAGTTTCATCCGTGGGACGCAGCGCAGCTCTCCGGCGGTAACTTGAGAGTTTTCATTTGGGTGGTGTTGAGGAGGCGGATATTTTACATCTGGGCAGAAAATTCTTTTCCTTCACCGCGTGAGACTTGCATCGTGAATTCATCTCCAGAGATGAGGGTCACCTTTGTTGAAGAGAATGGCAAAACGTTAAACGTAACGTATACGAATGAT
This sequence comes from Pyrrhosoma nymphula, assembly GCA_963573305.1. Lineage (NCBI taxonomy): Eukaryota > Metazoa > Arthropoda > Insecta > Odonata > Coenagrionidae > Pyrrhosoma > Pyrrhosoma nymphula. Next base: position 8,517,016 of record OY754332.1, on the reverse strand, counting down.
TTATAATACGATAATCTGTTTCCATCATCCCACGAAGTATTCATGGAGTCATCATCAGTCGTTCAATCATAGTACTAGTTCATCGCAGCCCTTCATGATACAAGACAAGATGAACCTACCTAATTCCAGTCCCCGTAATCCCGGGAAGCTTTTCTTAAGTAATTTCCTTTTTATTTGGCCTATGTATTTATCTCTTGGTCTCTTGGGATTTTTCCCTCTATTTTCCCTTCAATTATATTTTAAACAAACTAATTGAGCCTCAGGGTGTGCCCGATTCATCTGGCTCTTATTTTCTGCATAGTGTCCCATATAGTCTTTTTCTCTTCTAATCTTCTGATTTCTCCTCTATCACTTATTTTATCCATCTATTTGATCTTCAGCATCCTTCTCCAACACTACGTTTCGAATACTTCCAATCTTTTCTTGTCTGCTTTTCCAATGGCACATGCTTCCGATCCATAGATTGCCACGCTCCACACGAAAGCTTTCAGATATTTTTTTTTTTTTATTGAAATGTACCCATATATCTTTATTTTGAATTATTACACTTTTTACATCTTAAAATACATGATCTTATCCCATTTTTACAACTAATGACACAAAAAAAAATAAATCAAAATTACATCATCATTACATCATCATGTTGTTTTGCAATTACATGGAAAAAAAATAAATATGGAGAAATAAAAATAATAATATTGCAGTTAAGGTCCTGCTAAGCCAAAGCGGCTTGTCAGCAGGTGTCTTTTGTTAAAAAAATATTTTTTTTTGCTGTGCAGCGCTCTTGACAATTTCGGAGCTCAACAATGCTAGCCTATGAGCCACTCTTTCAGTGACTTTTTTAGAGCAGATATGCTATTAATATCCTTCATTGACATAGGCAATTCATTCAACAACCCAGGGACTACATGTGCAAGAGATCTCTTGCCATTGTGGTTAAAATACTTAGGTACAGACAACCTATTTATTCGACGCAGTTGCATGTCAGTATTAATCACACGTTGCTTTATTAATTTGCTGTCAAAAAAGTTGTCACAAATTAACACATAATTATACAATTCTTTTAATGGTAACAAACACTGATTCTTATATACTTCTCTCACATCATTTTCCTTGACCATCAAATGGGCAACCATTTTATTTTGTAAAGTAATAACCTTATTCAGCAAGGTGGAGTTTGTGCTACCCCAAATCGTCAAACCATAACGTATTACGGCCTCAGCTAAGCCTTGATACATTAATTTTTTCAACTCATGAGGCAAATAGTGCTTTAGGTACGACATTTGAAACAAAATACACCTTAGTTTGTCACATATATAGGTTATATGATTACTAAAACTACATTTTTCATCTAAAACTATTCCCAAGTATTTTAGGTGTTTAACTTGGGTAATTTTTGCACACGAAAAGTACTTATTGCACGAATTTTTCGGTTGGCCACCCTGGTTGGAGTGTAAACAAAGGTGTGTGTGTAGTGTGAGGTCTAAGGTTTGCCTTTTTTCCTTCACATTTAAAAACTGCAAGGAGTATGTCTTATTATTGTTAATAATTATTTTATTATCGTGACACCATAATTGCAAGGAATACAAATCGTTTTTTAATTTTCGCTGGGCCACCTCAAAACATCTGCTTGTGGATAGTAACCCTATAAACACAAAAAGCTGCAGCAGCGCTGCACAAGGGTTTCAAGGTTGCACGCGCAACTCGCACTTAAGGAAGCGCTGCCGCAGCGTCTCCGCAGCGGTATTTCGGAGCGCGCTGCCAAAGGGTATAGCTGCAGCGCATCAACAGCGCATAGGTGGTGCACGCCAGCAACACGCTGCTGTAGCGCTACCGATGCATGTTCGTGAAGCATTAAGCCACCGCTAAAAGAACATAGGCTCTTTAACTCCTCCCTTAACACGAAGCAATGAGAAGGTTGAATTGTTAGTGTTAGTATTTTTTCAGGCACCTGTTTTATCATATATCGAGATAATTTAAAATAAGTTAAAAAGATAACTATTGATGAAGAGTACGAAATGAAGTTCTCAGAATGGAACACGCAGTTTTATGACCCTTCCGTATTTATCGGTGTCAGTTCCAATTTCTACAATTTGTCGGATAAAAACATTATTCATAGGGCACGCGCTCGCATTAGGAGCTACATCAGATGCAGACAGCCAAGACACATTTCGCGCCTAGTTTGAATGGAATGGGTTGTACAATTGAGTAAGAGATGGCGCTGACTACCGTTGATATCTCAGATGAACTGTAGATTGCTGCTGCGTAAAGTACATCTTTTAGTGATCAGTTTTTCATCACATAATTATTTTAGAAACTTAAGCTTTATCACAAGGCACAATATATGTCATCGTAGCTTTCATGATAAGCCATTAAAAAGTACATATCTTTGGTTCTCGACATACGCAGCCGTGGGGGACTCAATGAAATCCATGGGATACAGTACTGTGTGTATCTCGTGAAATTATGCCGGGCCGAGGTCGTATTTTGAGTGGATCTTCTTTAGAAATGAACACTTAAGCTGTTTTCGTAACGAGTTAACGGATAATTCTACGTGCTGTTATGATTGTTATTTCCTTTGGGGCATTTTTAATTTTAGGTTCCTTTTATACTTTGAGGAAGAGGGCGAGCCGGTCGAGTAAAATGATTTTGGGGCTGTGGCTCGTCAGGTTAATGGTAGTGGGAGGTTCGACTAGAGTTCATAAATAATAAGGCATTTGGAATATATTAAAAATTATAACGAAAGCGTTGCCGCAGCATGTTGGAAGCGTTACTGAAGCGTTGTTCATGGGCTTCAATAGCGTTGCTGCAGCGCTTCTGTAGCGCTGCTGACACGGGAATATCGGAAATTTGAAGGTATCGGTCACGCTGCAGCAGCGCGTCCGCATCGACTGCAGCGCTGCGACATTGCGCTGCTGCCGCGCTTCAGCAGCATTTTGTGTTTACAGGGAATGCAATGTCGTCTGCATACATAAAAATCTTGCAGTTTCTAATATGTTGAACGATGTCATTTATATATATTAGAAACAGAATTGGTCCTAATATTGAACCCTGGGGAACTCCAGATTGGATAGTTTTCATTCCACTGGAGTGATCGAGAATTTTTACAGTTAGTTTTCTATTTGTAAGGTAGGATTGACCGAGTGGTTGTGAGATGTAACAGTTAATGCCAACAGGATAGTGGTCGGAGATATATGTTTTAAGAATGAAACTATTGACATTATCATGGAAACCCTTAACATTGATATGATCTAAGCAAGATTTTGAAACCTTATTGTTTTTTATTTCAACTCTAGAAAATTTGTTGATACATGCCATAAAACCATTGTTAGCTAACAAATCCTTGTATGTAATCACAGCGTTGTCCCTTGTAGCTTTCAAATTTAAATTGAAGTCTCCTATCAGGATGATATGTTTCTCATGTCTTCCTTTTATGTATTCCTCTAAGCTAATTAGGAAATCATTTTTGTTTTTGTGGGGTGGCCTATAAATGTTTATAATTAAGACATCATATTTGTAAAAGTTAGTTAGAATTATGAGTGATTCATATTCTTTTATTACAGCATCAATTTCTAAACCAGGTATGCCCTCTTTAAGATAGAAAATGATTCCTCCTCCCCTGTGACTAGATCTTAGTTTATGGAAGAGAGTATACCCACTGAAGTTAAAAGGACTGAGTTCAGTCTCTTTAATATTTACCTCAGAGAGAGAGAAACCTAAAACTTGACCATTTGTATTTATCTTATGGTGTAGAGTAACCAGTTCATCCCAATTTGTTTTTAATGATCTAATATTTAGGTGATAGAGTGAAAACCCTTCATTTGGAACAGGGAGATACTTTATAAGGCTCGACACTTTCTTATATGATTTGCACTTGCTATTATGATATACTGTATTAAAAGGATCCATAGTTTCAAATCCAGTAGCACCTAAGTAATATAAATGAAGAAGCTAATCACCTGTTAAAGATTTAAGATTGAAATTAGAGTATATTATTACACCAATTTGATTAGATCTTTCTCACTTAGCAACTTAATTATTTGTGCGTTTTCACTTTTCCTAACAAGAACTTTACCACTTTTGTACCATACAAATTTATAACTTAGTTCTTTTGCCTTAGTCTTAGCCTGCCATAATAGATTCCGATAGAAATATGTCAGGCTTTCATTTATATACACTTTAGAGTCTGGATATTTTTTTCTCGTTTCAGCATTTTTTAAATTCTTTTTTTGTGCTAATAAAGAATGTTTTACAGCCTTATTAGAAAACTCAACAATAAGTTTTCCTTGTTTATTAGGAAGAACATATATGTCAGAAATGGAATTTTTATCAACTGTAACATTAATATTATTTGCTAGCTCAATAACTTTTTTAGTCAGCTCTTCCTTACCATCACTATCATTAGTATGGATACCAATTACTTCAATTTGTTTATCTAATTGCTTTTGTTCTAGGACAATTATCTTTTTTTGGAGATCTTCTATTAATGTGTCCTTCACCTGAAGCTGATTCCTAAGATCACTGACAGTGTTCCTCAGGTCCTTAATACTACAAACAAAATCATCGTACTTATCAGATAAGAAGTTGAGGCTGTTTTTAATCTGTTGAATGTCTTCTTTTGTGATGACCGCATCAGTCACTTGCTCCTGTTGGATCTCAGATGTGGAGGAACGTTCTCTTGATTCCGTACCGTTCTTGTCACTGCAGCGGCAGGTTACACATCTCCAAGTCTCTTTCTTCTTAGCTGACATTGACCGGTAGGTTGATTCTCTAATTCCAGAGCAGTTGTAGTGCATAAACGAAACACATCCAAAACATTTCACATACTCTTCTTCGACAATATTTTCGTCGCACTTACTGTACTTCATGTAGAAGAAAGTAGCGAAACTTCGTGAAAAGATACTTCGAGAAGGCCGGTTGTTAGCTTGGCGGGAAATTATCACACCAAATATTATGGGATAACTATATTTTTTATCACGAAGACGCAGAAAAAGCACGTTAATAATACAAAATAAAAGATATATGTATTATTTCTGACGAAGGCGATGTGCTGAATGTCTCCAATAACAGGTATATAACTAACGAAAATTAGAGAGCCACTGAAACACGTCCGTTCACTACAACAGCCTTGACATGATATTGTTTCCTTAACCGTAGTCCTATCTCATTTGAACATATTATTCGCCTTTCCAACGCTTTCTTAGCTTGGTCTATTCTACGCTTGATATCCTTTGTACTTTTTCCGTCCCGCGTGATGGTACTTCCGAGATAGGTATAGGAATTAACTTGCTCAAGTTTCTCTTCTCTTACCTTCTGCTTTCAGAAGTCACACTAACAGGAGAGAAACTAGAGCAAGTGGACTCATTGAGTGTGATGGGGATCGAGAATGTATGCCCTGAATAGGGAATCAAGCCATAGTTACGTAGTTTTCATTATTACGATATTACGTCAAATGTAACAGTTATAATGCTACTTATATCGTCTATAAATGAATTAAAATAAAATAATGCCAATGTCTATTTCTTCCAGATAAATAATGTGGATAGTTTTACAACCATGACGTTGCCATAGATTTCCTCGGCCTGAATAAAAGGAATAGTCAATATGCTTCCACCCTTGACTTGAATTCTCTGAGTTTACATCTGAAAAATAATTGATGTGGAAATTTTTACAAAATGTTTCTGTTACAATGCAGTCTGTGACAATTTTCCACAAACTTTCGCCGGATACCTTAAAATCTGTTTACATCTGAAATAAAGACCGGTGTGCCATAAACTGGCTCTTACAGAGAAACTTGTCGAAGCCAGGCAAGTATTATATTTGTTGTCATTGCTCTAAATTTCAACTCGTGAAACCAATGGATCGAATATTTCCAACAAAAACAGATGCGTTATTTTTAATAATATTATATCTTTCAAAAACCATTGTATAGAATTGGAAAAGTGTTTGAATCATATTTCATCTTTTCAGAATACTGAAATTTGATATTATAAGTGGCAAGAATGTGGAAACAGAATATCTTTGGCTTGGCCAATCAAATATTAAAATTTATGAAATTTTCACTTGAGCACGCTTAGCTTACCTAAAAATGAATAACATCAGTCATGGTTTAAAAACTTTTGGTTCCTCAAGTTGGGTTTCTTTGCAACACGCAGAGACCGATACGAAACAATAATATGTGGTCTGAAAGCTATTATCGTGACCGCAGTGGTCAGTTTGCTTCAATTAAATTTTTCTCTTATCAGTGTGAAATTTTCCTCGTATTTAGCCCACCCTTTAAATATTTTAGTTATGTCTTTCAGAGAGCATTTAATTTCTTTCAACTTGACTCGAAAATAAATGCTGCTAGAATCATAAGTACAATTTCTAAGTAATGAATAAGAGAGGCGCACAAAAGTGAACAAATGACGAGTAGATATAAACACTCAAGTATATTTTGCTTGAAAGAGTAAACTGTCAATTGAGGGGCCACGAAGCCACGTAGGCTGAGTGCTATTACTGGAAAAAAATGGTCAAAAGTTAAAAGATGAACGCTTCATTTGGAATGCAGGTGAGTCAAATACACTAATGTCTGCACTGACTAATCATAGTAACTCCACAGAAATTTTAAATTTTAAAAGTTTTATTTCCGGCACAAAACATGATTCCCACTAAATATATACCCTTAACATACTCGACTCTTAATTGCATACGCCTATCTGGGTCTGTTAGAAGCGAGAGACCAATATAGGAAGTTTAATGAAACATGATCCGACTCAAAAATGCCTAGACAGTGGCGATCGATATGTATGTAATAAACACATAGCACCTCTTCCCCACGATGTCAATATGTACTAACTTCAACGACAATAAGGATAGATATCGCTCTCCTTTTATAGAAGTCATGTGCATCAACCAATGAGGAAGTTTGACAGGTAATATTAGCTTCGCGTTGCTCCACCTGTGAGTAAACGGAAGATTTTGTCGGCATCTTCAATTTGCGGAACTGGAATATCCATAACTTGAATAAGAACACTTTTCAATGCTCCACTCTCAACGTTTACTCACTTATATGTCGGCGTTTCAATTCTTAGCCACGGATGTCTTTAGAACAAGAGTATCGTCGAACATTTTATGTAAACTTAATTATGTAATTTGGCAATAAATGAGTAAATACAATATAATAAAACAGGGAATAATGATTAAGCATGTAACATAACATAGCGTTTGCGTCAAGCCTTGAGCGGTTAAACTAACGCTTTAAAGCTATGGTGAAAACACCAATCCCTGGGACGTGGCTAAACAGCCACTAATCTGGAAAGCACGTAATTGTATGGCTTGCTTGTCGCTAGTGTGCCCAAGAGGTATAAATTGCTATGGGCTAGGCTTCTGGCGCTGGCATTTGAGTAACTTCTCCTTTGGTGTGAAGCGCCCTAAAATGAAGATAAATCATATCCCATGGTCCTTCACTTTCTCGCTCGCTGTTAGGACTGCATGCTCGCCTAAATAGAATTCTTCACTCCAGTTTGTGGATCTTTCTTAAGCCAAAATATATGCAAGGCAATATAAATAACAAGCACCAACATTTTTCTCTCTTTCATCAGTCAAAATCTATGTTAGGCAGTTTAAATAACTAAGATCGGACGCCTTGAAAAATTTCTTTGACTTAAGAATTTAATCAAATTGGTTTCTTAGGTAGAAATCTATTCTACATCTACATACTACCTCGCGAGCCACCGCAGAGGCATGTGGCAGGGGGTGTTAGGACACCAGCCATGGAAGGGGAGGGAATAGGGAAAAGGAGGGAAGGAAGGAGGGAGTAAAGGACAGAGTTGAATTGTATGTTAACGATGTGTCCTTTGTTAGTGTCTAGCTGTATTAGTCATAGACACGCTGCTTTGCTACAGTATACCAATCTCTTGGACAGATTCGGATCTGATCTATCGAACATGATTTTATTGGCACGTGAGGGAAAACCACACTCACCGCGCCCCTATTTGTTCACCGGGTTGGGCTGGCTGTTCCTATCTTAGGCGGAAACATTATTCTCCTCTCCATTTCATTGAGGTTCCAACGCGTATCTTAAAGCGAAGCCCTGCCATCAACAGCAAAGCCTCTGAGGAGCTTAAATCTTTTTTAGAGTCACCATTTTAGCTAAAAGACTGGCCTGACATCAAATCTAAATTACTGACTGCATCAACGTGATTAACGACTGGATCCCGCAATGGTTAGTTCCATCCCATTTACAGGGTCAACGTTGAGAGTGAAGTTGGCACCAAATTTACATTCTTTCTAATTATATTCTAACTTTAATTTTACCGTGGACTCATCAAAAATAGCTTGGGAAAAATTAATTCATCAACCATACATTTGACCAATAATAATAAATAAAAGATTCTTCTTCTTTTCCTTTCAGGAAATCAGGATTCAGGAAATCCTCCAAAAAAAGACGTGAAAACTTCGAAATCGGTTGAGGTAGCAATAAAAGTAGTGTGGAAAATTCAAAGTGATATCTTTTATTAATATGAATAAACTGGTCAACGATTGTACTAATACAATTAACAGTTCCGCGAAGATGAATCGTAATTTGACAGCTATTACGTCACATCAAGATGTCATTGTAGAGGAAATAAACTTGCACGGTGAAAGACCGTGCTGTTTATCATGCTACAATCCTCAGGAGTACCGCATTTGGAAATATAGGCTTAATTTGGCACCTAAGTGTCGATAGTGGTTCGCAGTCAATAGCGTATTCTACTTTCTCCTAATACACTGAAAACATAATTATGTGTTTTCCCCGTGGTCAAATGACACGCGGTACAGCTACTTTGTTTCCAACTTCCTACAATTCCAAGCAAAAAGTTTCAATATGCGAATAAATATAGCTTATACCATATTCAACGAAGAAACGTTAATCAAGCAGCCGTCGAATTGCCGCTTAAGTATAACTTCAAGCAGTAAGGTTGGAAGAGAGAAGATTATTTATATTAGATAGAAATCCTTACAGCAAAAGGTATTTCCACTTCGCACAGAGAGAAATGGAAATAACTCTCCTCCAAAGCTTACTACTGCGTCCTTTCGTTGGTAAGTCCGCCATTACTTGATTCAGTCGTTTGCCTCGTTATTACAGCTGTCACGTAACCAGGCCATAAGTATTATCAGAATAGGCGTTCGATTAGATCGATGGATTTTCAGAGTGCCCGAGATTTAAAGGTATGTGCAAGATAAAAATCAATTATAATTTACATTTCCCAAAAGTCATTATTAAATTGATAATTATGGTCTCAACCGACTTGAATGCGTTAAGTTCCAATGATGGAAGGAAAAATTCTACCTTCAAAAACTTGCTCGTTACAGCTCGTTCAGGCTGATGAATATGAAAAAACACATAAAAAAAGTTTACTCCCACGAAATAATTTGACGGTTAGAAATAAAAACTAAACCAATCTTCGCTTTAAAAATGTTTATGAAATCAAAAACCCAAATGAATTATCAAAGATAAAGTCAATTTTTACTGAATCCTCTCTCCCGATAAGAGACGTAAGGAGCGCATTACTGAGTTAGAATCATATGAGGAAGAGCAGAGAGAAACATGGCCCCACTCCAAATAAAATGCACAACGCTATCCACAGCTCAACAGCCCTTGAGGGAGATGGAGAACTGCGTTAGTTTCTCCCTCCACTTGACATATCATCAAGGATTGCGCTGCCATTGAAAAAAAATTCTAACAGCCCGAGAATAAAACCCCAGTCCCCTGGGCCAGAATCCAACGCGCCATGCAACCAACCACACCAATTCGATCCTTTAGATACTCCAATGAAATACGTGACGTATAGGAGGATACGGCGGGAGGAGGGTGCATTCAATGGACTAAGGGTAGGGAAATAAACTTTCACGCATCACGAACTGGGAATCAATGCACGGTCGCGGTCGGGTTAAAGCGAGCCGCTCTGCCTTCTCAAAAAAGCGGTGTAATTCGGTTCCCAGAGCGTCACATCCCCCCCGGGTCGTATACAGAGAGAGGGAAGCGACGTTTGTGATGCTGGCTGAACCCAGCCATCGACTCAGCCCGCTCTTTCCTGCCATGAGTGCCCCGAGTAGCGAGCGAGCAAGCCCCGACCATCTGCCCGCGTGCTGGCGACAAAACGCGGAGAACCCGAAGTCGGAAAGACCACGGCGACGAGGAGAACCAAGAGCGCAGGAGGGCGGGTGTGCTGAGTTGAAATGGGGACGACGGGGTCTTCGTGAGCTGCCCCGTCACTTCCACTGCTGACGTGGAACACTGCACCCACGCCAGTAGGCCGAAATAGCATTGAGAAATGCACGTCTGCATGACTGTAGCACGTTGTTCCTTACGCTGCCAACCTACAGCGGTTGGCGCTGGTGTCGCGGGGGGAGGCCTGTAATGTCGTGCTATACTCAAAAAAATGACCGCGTTGATTTTGTTAAAAATCGAGACTTCGTTATCCTTAGTAGTTCTTCATTATGTTGATGCTGTTTCGTTATTAATTTAAGTTATTAATTATAATTTTATTGATGTTTTAAAATAAATGCTGTTTTGTTAATTGTTGAATGTTTATTTTTTTGAAAGGGTTGTTAAGGTGTTGTTTCAAGAAAGAAAAAGGGGGCTGCTGAGTGAGATATAGCAGAGAGAGGATAGGTGATGTATTGTGGTCCTAAATAAAGGTCTGGAACTTTGGAATGTGAAGAACTAATTGAAAAAAGGTCATGACATCACAGACCTGAAAGCTGAAGCACGATAACAAAGAATTGCAAACAAAATGGATAAGGGCATATGCTACTCTGTTTAATGAACAGAGACGAGTGCAATTTGTATTGGAAACCACTCAGAACATAGCAAAAGCGAATTCTAATTTCGTTTGGTATTACCTGCCTACTTTTCACCAGTTCTTATGCATCGAAATTTATTAGTTTATCATTAAAAATGGGCATAATTAGGCGTGCGGGACATATTAAGCAATTTTCAAGTTAATCAGTGCTTTAATAATGTCGTCCCGGGACTGATGGGGGGGAACTGATACTGAACATACATGGGGATATGATACATTATTGTTAGTGGCTTGGTTATGATGTAAAAAACCGAAATCGGTCGCATTAAAAATTTATTAGTGAAAAACAGCAATGAGTTCTTCTTTCGTCGTCAATTAATTCTGTTGATAATTGGATAAATATGGAGAGATTGTCCCGTTGTTATAGCCTTAACTATTTCTCTGATTTGTCGGAAGCAGAAACAATTATTTGCAAATTGATGCGGATAAACGTAATATCCTGCATGGGGCAGTACGGAGTTACGTCTGTGACGCCAAAGTAGTGGGAATGCATTCAGGTTGGTTACGCTGGCAAGTAACGTCGTCGGCCGTGGAAACGGGACATGAGAGTGGAAGTAAGGTGGTGGGGCGGGAGTTGTACGGTGGCGGACGTGGGAGGGGACGCGTTTGCTCGACTTCCGGGGGGGTACAAGGGGGGGGACCAACCGCGCGCGCATTCGCGGAAACACAAGGCGAGAACGGCTCCCGATTCCACGGCTTGAGCAAGAATGTCAGTCGCACGTATAAGCGGAATGATTTGAGCGAAATTAAAAGCGGTCCGTGCGCCTACACATGGACTTAAACCACTCCGTGCGAGTCGCTGAGAATTAAAATATAGAAATAAACTTGTTACTTCATTAAGGTTGTGTCCACTCCGCTGACACGGCTTTTTCCGAGATTTAAAAAAAACACTGAAATTCAAAGAGAGCGTAAAAGACGCACGTTAAGATTGAAGACTGCACACAAAAACATACCCTTGCCACTGTATATTAATATTCCAAACAGAGTTATAACTCCTTACAGCTATTTAGAGAAGCTAGTTGAGGTTAATTAACTTAAAAGTCTATATTGATCAACCTGATTATGTTGTGCAATAACAAACTTAGATAGTGATAAATAAAACTTTTTTCTGCAAACATTAGCTTATTTATTGCCTACCAAACATTTATCATTCATTAACATCATTGCTTAGCTGGAAAGTATACTTAAATAATTTCCTCAAATTAACCTTTGCGCTTTTCTAAGAGAAAAATACTCATTTTAAATGCATAAGAACAAGTGAATGCCTCTTTGGATACCTGCCGCAGGTATTTTCCCTTTAATCTAATCAACACTGAAATCATCGACCAAAAATTGCACTACCTGGTGGTACTTACCAATAGATAATGAAAAAAATTATCCCACGTTCTTCATCTTTCACAATTCCCTGGATTAGTGTGTGAAGACGATGTGGATGAAATGGCGTCCTTCATTTTTCGGCTGACAATGGTATTCGTGCAAATACTGTGCTTTCTTCCAACGTTTTTCCTCCTATTTCGTTCCAAACTAAGCATCAAAATTAGTCGAAAATAACTTTTCCATCCCTATTAGTGGTTGTAGAATCGGATACATTTATAGAAAGTAGATCAAGTCAGTTAGATCCATGCCCTATGGAATGTAATTAAAACACTTAGTATTTTCACACGTTACATCTATAATAGTCGACCGCTGTTTCGACGCAAGTGTCGTGATCAAGACGTCTTGTAATTTGCTGTTTAATTATTTAGTCTTGATAATGACGCTCTTCCATCTAAACCATAGTCGACCATTATCAAATTAACGAGTGGAAATACAGAAGGGTTTTGAGCATTTTCAACAAGCAGATTTTCCACAAAGAAAAGTAGGAAATATTTTCATTGTACCATATCCTATTGAGAATCACTTTCATATTTTATCCTTTCGTGATTAGTTTGTTCATGATGATTACGGATATTGATTTCATATGCAGAGCACAAGCAGTGAAAAATTAACGGAAAATACCGTGAAATTGCTATGGAGCTAAACAGGGTTCTCCGCCAAAGGCGAAGGCCACTTTACGTACGCGAAGGAATGGGAGAAAGATACATTTGAGGGCTCATGTGGCAAATAAAGTACTAAGAATCTAATAAGGTACATGCTGATAATAATAATTTTGCATGCTGATGAACACTTAAGTTAGCCAGTAAGAATGTGGACTTTAGTCTTATTCAAGATCATTTTAGAATAACGCAGGAGCAATGGGGTAAGATACAAGATAGTGAAAAGATTTTCGAATTCAAGAAGTCCATGGCAAGCATTTAGTAAAATGTGAACGAATGAGAGCAGGAGGCATGTTTTACGTTCGTGGTTAGCTCTTTGAAATATATTTCTTGTTCAAGTTTGTGTATTTCAGGAAGAATTTTGATGCACAAGGTAACTGGAGTTAACCTGAGGCTATTCTGGGAACGAAACATTACAACTTTTGAAACCTCATTAGAGAATACGATTATTCATTAAGGGTCAGCAAAAAAAGGGCAGCCTCGGGGCCATCAGTTGAACTACAGATGAAATAATAAAGAATTGTGAATGGCCAACGGAGTTAACAAAGTGTTCATTGCAAAGCTTCGTTCAGTAAATCCTTATGATTAGCACAATATTATATCATTCCATAAAAAGTTCCTAGAGGTAGAAGCGGTTTTCCATGATGTATCCCCTGCATATTGTACCTCTACTACGACACAGGTTCAAGGCACTTAGGATGGAAAGTCGAGAATAGAATGAAGTGCATCTACATATATAAAAAAACTAGCTTTGCATACAAATTTCCATATAACGACGCGTACGATGCTGCAAGGTTTCAAAATTAAATCAAATGTCCTCTAAATATTTCAAACTTTAGCGTTATTGTCTTTACCCCAAGGATGAAAGGGCCATTATCAGATTTTCGTCAGCAATAACACAGGATTTCCAGTAGAAACGAGCTTTCGCCCCTGCAATAGAACTACTGACAAATGTAATTCTGTTACAAACCAAACTTTACTTCTGACGGGTCCCAGAAATTGATTGCATAGTTGAAATAAATGTAGCCAGCTTGATGTGAAATGACTCCTCCCATTTCTCAATAGAATTTAAAAACATTTCTGGGAGTTGAAGCTTTTGAGGATCATTTTCTTGCTTTTTTAATCTTAAGAACTGTAAGAGAGAGAAAACGCTTAAGGTGGTTAAGGGCCTTAAGAGAGAAAGGGCAAAAAGGGAAACAGACACGACCCCGGGAACTATCGACCAATTTCATTAACGTCGATTATAGGCAAGATACTCGAACATATCGTCGTTAGCAATATCATGACGTACCTGGACAGTCGTAACGTCCTCCATGGCTGTCAGCACGGCTTCCGGAAAGGTAGATCATGTGAAACACAACTCGCGCTCTTTCTTCATGACGTTCTCAAATCTGGCGAATCGAAAAGACAAGTTGACGCATTATTTCTAGATTTTAAGAAAGCTTTCGACACGGTACCTCATAACAAACTTTTATACAAATTACAGTCATGCGGCCTAAACGAAACAGTAGTAAACTGGATACGCGACTTTCTGAGTGATCGTAAGCAAAAGGTAGTTCTTGACGGAATTAGCTCTGATGTCGTTAAAGTGACATCAGGTGTCCCGCAAGGAAGCGTGATCGGACCCCTTTTGTTCATTATATACATAAATGATCTATGCTCTCGAATTAGCAGTAAAATACGTTTATTTGCCGACGACGCTGTCATCTATCGTGAAATTAGTGATCACTCTGACTTTGAAACTCTATCATCGGATTTAAACAACGTTCATGTGTGGAGCCAAGAGTGGGGACTCGAACTTAATCTGAGCAAATGCACGGCGGTACATTTCTTGCGGAAGTCGTCCAACTATTCCCATGTATATGCTGTGGATGGTGTTAACATAAAGGCGACAGATGAAGTGAAGTATCTAGGAGTTACGATAACTTCGGACCTATCGTGGGGAACACATAAGAAATATTTGTGGCAGAGCTCTGAAGAAGCTAGGATTCGTCAAGCGTATTGTGGGAAGATTTTCGGATGAAAAAGTAAAAGAGAGGTGCTATTTCGCACTCGTCCGGCCACACCTTGAATATGCAGCGAGCATATGGGATCCGGTGCAGAAAGACTTAGTCCGGGAACTTAATAAAATACAAAGGAAAGCTGCGCGATTCGTCAAAAACAGCTACGGGCGTACTGACAGCGTTACACAGATATTAAACGAATTAGGCTGGGAACCGCTACAGACTCGGAGGCTGCGCGCTAGGCTTAGATTGCTTGAACAATTGAGAATAGATATCTTTCAGAGCGACACGGAGAACATCATATTAGAACCCCACTATATTTCCAGGTCCGACAGAAACGATAAATTAAGAGAGATATTTTGCCGAACGGATAGGTATGGGAATTCGTTTTTCCCCCGAACAATAAGGGACTATAATAAATGCTAGGCGTAATTTCATTAGAGCGTTTCCTTTTTATCTTTAAGCGGCTGGTGTCCTAACACCCACCGCCACACGCCTATTGAGGCGGCTTGCGGGGTAATATGTAGATGTAGATGTAGATGAAGGGCGACATAGCTCCACATGGTCATAACGGAGACCATAAACGAATTTTACTTTTTAATTTTAGCGCCTGTAAGAAGTATGGAGTAAATATCGTAATATTAATGGGGCAACAATATTTTTATACATGACAAAAATTCTCAGTAATAAAATAAATATAACCACATAAGTCTCTAACTTGACTCATTTTTTCACGCCGTACGGCGAAATCGCCTTCACGATAAAAAGTGTCTTTGCAAAAGGTACTGCGGTGAGTAATTGATTAACTGTAAAAAATGTTTGAGAAATATGCAATCTACACACGTTAGTGTCTACAATGGTACAATCTACAATGTTAGTTTTTTTGACGAAATGTAGGTGCTAGAAGTTTTAAATGTTTTCAATATTCTCCGTCTGCAGCGCACAGCCTTAATCCATCCCATGTAAAGCAGATTATATTTGTAGGCAAATTGCTCGAAAAGTAGTTCGACAAGGGGTTAATATTTTGATATCATTAAAAATGTGGGATTTTATTTTTCTTAAAAATTAATTCATATTCAATAAATTTTGGGTTAATTGATTTATCGCTCAAACTACCTTAAATTGATACATGATTACTCCAGTGAGACCAAAAGCATAACAAATACTTTGTCAAAATCTCCAGAAGTAATTTCATCCAAAACTGAGAAAGCATTCGTAAGTATAGAAACTTCTGATATATATCTGAAAACAAAGTTAAAGCTACTGCTGCCCCGCGATCCCATTCCTAACACACTTTTAAATGCAAATAAAATATCATACCAGAGGTTTTCTTCACTCAAGAATATCTATCTCATGGGGGTGCGACTCAAGCCACGGTGATCGACTCAAATTTTGGGATCCCTGTGGGGCAGGATTGCTAGAGCATCGGCAACGAAAAATAGAGGGAATAGGGAAAAGGGCTAGGAAGGGGCTAAGGACGAAACTGAATTTCATGTTAACGGGGTGTCAAAGTGCATCGATTCACCTTTGTTGCAGTCACTAACGGTTCATGGGAAGAGGTAAATTTTGTGCCTAACAGTTCGGAAGTGCATCTCTCTTATTTTTTATTAGAAATAATTACATTATCATTAGTTATTATAAATATTAGGTGCTGGGAGCATACCCGTTGAAATTCAACGAGAAGAAGAAAAACTTGAAAATTTTTTCATAGAATTAAAAGAATCCGCAGGACATGACGTGGAAAATTCATATACCATACCATTCATAACCATCCATGGAGAGGGTGGGGTGAAAAATACACCCATAAAAATCTCACTTTAATTCTCATATTCATCACATAGCCTAAGTCGTAAAGGCCTGAGGCGTAAATTCACATTTCAAACCCATGCTGCGGTTGCCAAGGTAATTACAAAATTTATATGGCTGAAATAGTAAAGAAATGGAGGAAAAAAACATAAATTTCAGACAAAAGGGAAGCGTAAAGGAAAATCGTGAGCAAGAATAAAAGACTGACGTCTTGTAGTCATCCAACAGTGACAATTTCAACTTAATATCTATCGTGTAAGTACTTTAAAAAAGCAAAAAACAACTCCGCACTGAATTCAATGCTTATCTAAAGGGGATAAAAATTAACAAATTGGGGTAAAATCCACTCCTCTAATGTTTCATTTATTGTCCTTACCGTATTTTTGACCGGCTTTGTATTCTTTCAGCTTTCCAATAATATAAATTTAAATCCTCTATATTGAGTGCCAGTAATCTGAAAAAAAACACAATAAGAAACCCCCACACCCATTAATTTCTCTTCTTATGAGGCTGAAACTTAACAGTATGGAGTAAAAACCACCCCTTTAAATTGTTCCTCGAAGTTTTTACCATTTTTCCGTCCATTTTAGGTCACGGCCTAAGTTCAACTCATGGCCATTTCTTCTCCTTCTTCTTCCCTTCCACCCCTCAGTTCAAAAAGGAGAATTTCCCACAGTTAGTTCTCTGCTTGGGGAGCTCAATTTTGTTTGTATGGTACTTCCTAGAAAAGTATGCCGGATATTTTATCTTCCCTGAAATATCCACTCAGGTAGTTTTCCCAACATACCCTTTATATAAATAAATAAAAAAATAAATAAATAAATAAATAAATAAATAAATAAATAAATAAATAAATATAAATATATATATATATATATAGTTATATATATTTATGTATATATCGTTATATAATGGTTATATATATATATATATATATATATTGGCTTCCCTCCCTCCCTCTGCCTCTCCCCTTCAATTGCGTACGCTAGAAATGGCCTGCATCTGGCTTTATTCCGCTCATAATCCGCCCGGATTAAATCGCGCTCACTGACCTCTCCCGCCCCTTCTCCCCTTTCCCCTCCTTCAATCCCCTCCCGCCCCTTCCCTTTTTCTCCATTCTACATCCCTTTCTCCTCCTCTGACCCCCTCCCGCCTCTTCCCCTCCTTGCCTTTCCCTCTTCCTCTGACCCCCTCCCGCCCCTCCCCTCTTCTCCCCTTTCCTACCCCTCTCTCCTCCCACCTCACCCTACCTCTTTTCCTCTGCCTTTCCATCAGTATGTATCCTTCTATCTTTGAGAAAGGTTCTATAGTAACCGAAATATCAACGTATAGTGTGAGTGTTCTTTTTTTATGTGTCTATATTTAATTCCGCCCCACCTGTGGCATAGTTTATTTATATATATTATATATATATATATAATGTCTTGGTAGAAAATCGCTCTCGGCGACGATGCACATGCATAAATCAAACAGTGATACACTAAACAAACACAGAAACACGCAAAAAGGACACTCACAAAAGAAAACTTGTACGTTTCGGCGTCAGGACGCCATCGTCAGCGGTAGAGGAATGATGAGTCCGCTCTGTTCCCTTGGGAAGGAAAGGGCAGAGAGGAAGGAAGGGGGGTAAGTGCGAATGGATAGTGGTGGGGAGAGAGAGGTGGCTATTGGGCTTTTAATTCAATGGGCTAGGTTTAGCCCGGGCTTTTCGAATGCTCTTGTCACCCAAATATGGGCGTATTCACGAATTTTCACGTCAACATTACCGGCGGATTCAGGAAGGGCTTCTATGATCTCTAGGGAGAAACAATCGTCAAAATTTTGAGAGTGGGAGGCGGTATGTTTGGGAATGGGATCAAGAAAAGGTGGAGTTTTGGTGGCATGGCGGTGATTGTTCATACGGATATTGAGGGGGGTGGTACATTTTCCCACATAGAAGGCAGGGCAGAAATTGCAGGAAAGGCGGTAGATGATGTTGCTGGTGGTACAATTGGCCGTAGAGGAAGATCTTTTGAGGGAGGGGGTGGCGGAGGGGCGGAGGAGAGAGCAGCATTTGCACCTCGGGCGTCCGCATGTTGAGGAAAGTGGCGGAGGGGGGGCGGTGGGTTGCAGGGAGGGTCTAGTGGATTTTAAAATGTCCCGCAGATTTGAGGGACGCTTATAGGAAACTTTGGGACATGAAAGTAGGAGGAGGGAAGTAGAGGTATTGTTTTTTAAGATTGGATACAGGTCTTTCAATATGTTTTTGATCCTGTGTGCACCAGGGAAGAATGTGGTGACAAGGTTAAGTTGGTCAGGTTGGTGGGTCTTGGTCCGAGGGGTATATTTTGCAGTAGGAGACAGGATTTTATTTAAAAGCAACTTCTCTGGGTACTCTCGTTCTCTGAGGGAGTGATGGAGAGTTTCGATATATTCTTTTAGAGAGGGGGCATTGCTGCAGATCCGGTGGCCGCGGATAGAAAGGGAATAAGGGATTGAGCGTTTGGTGTGAGAAGGATGACAGCTGTTAAAATGGAGGTATTGGTCATGGTTAGTGGGTTTTTTGTGGACGGAGGTGATGAATTTACTGTCCTTAATTTGGATATTAATATCCAGGAACGTAATTAAGGAGTCAGAAATGGAAGATGTGAAGGAAACTGAGAATGAAGAGTTCAGTGTGGAAATGAAAGAAGATAAAGAATCACTGCCGTGAGGCCAGAGGACGAATATGTCGTCAATTTAGCGGGCCCAGAAGAGAGGTTTATGTGTTTGATTTTTTAAGAAAGTGGTTTCGAGATGGCTCATGAACAGGTTGGCATAAGATGGTGCCATGCGAGTACCCATGGCGGCGCCTTTAGTTTGAAGAAAAATTTTATTATTAAAGGAGAAGGCATTTTTTGTTAAAACCATTTCGGCTAGGCGGATGATGAAATTTGTGGAGGGAAAGTGAGGTTTTGGGCGTTGGGATAAATAAAACTTTAATGAATTTATGCCTTCATCGTGAGGGATGGACGTATAAAGGGAGGTAACGTCTATAGTGGCCATGAGTAAAGTAGCATTAGGGGGGATAGAGACGGCGTGGAGAAGGTCGAGGAAGTGGTAAGAATCTTTGATGAAGGAGGGAAGAGATATGACTAGGGGTTTGAGGTAATGGTCAACAAGTGCTGATATGCGCTCAGTAGGGGAATTGATGCTGAAGACTATTGGGCGACCGGGATTGTTGATTTTGTGCACTTTCGGGAGCATGTAAAAATGCGGAGTTTTGAAATGAAGGGGTGATAGTATGGCGATGTCAGAGGGGGATAGGCCTTCACTAGGGACGAATTCCTGGAGGAATGAGCTGATTTCTTTTTGAAAATCAGGATTTGGATCGGATCGAGGCGTATAATATCGGCGTGGGATCGCTCCCCGCTTGTCGGTATCCCGGTGATACCGTCATCTTCGCGCTCGGGCTTTCTACCAAAATTCTTTACTACGCGGGACAAAACGCAGGTTTCGCAGTTCCCCACACTAATAGGCAAGAACGCCTGTTTGTTTCTGGGACAGGATCGTTCGCTATTTGCGCAGAGTAAATTGCATTTATTCATGGGCAGCAGTGGAGTATTCGGATGACATGCTCGGAGCGTTTCAAAAAACCCTTCATCTATTGCCGAAACATCGCTGCCCGTGTCAATTAATGCCTCCACCGGTGAGTCATGACAAGCGACGCTTATCTCAGGAGATATGCGTTCAACCCATGGCCTCTCCACTTCATGCGCCGCGTCGCCAAACAGATTCCGTTCGAGCGTGTACAACGCCGACCTTAGATCGACCCATTCCTCTATTCCGCTCGGGTCGCGGGGTACGTCCAACCCGAGCGTTGCGAGTTTAAAGATTCGTCCTCTACCTCCCTATTATATCTGGTCCCTAGGTCGTGTGAAATTGGGTTTTCCGAATCGCGAGGTGACGGGGCAAGAATCGGACTCTCGTCTTCCCGACTAAAAGGCAGCCTGGGAGGGGGGTATGTGAAAGCGGGGCCTCGCCCAGTATTTACCTCCTCCCTACCCGTCGTGAGCACTCCATTTCCTCCGCGAGATAAGCCTCTGCCCCTTCCTCGCTCCACTCGCGCCGAGTTCACCTTCGGAAAACGCGCTCTCTCATCTCTTCCCTGTCTCCGACCCTGTTCGTGAATATGATCATAACTCTTGAGCACAGTATAGAGTTTCTCGAGCGTCATCTCCCCGGCTAAGCAGAAGTTGGTCTGTAAAGGAATAGGGAGTTGTCGCACCAGCGTGCGCACTAATTGTCCCTCCTCAAACGGAGGCTCGCAGTTTTCTGCGGCCGCCACCTTCCTCAGTACGTACTCCAACATGCTTCCACCGCTATCCTCTAAATATGAGCCCATGCACACTTTATCTCTATACCTGTCTCTCGTTTCTGCGTCCCAGTACATGGCCAGGAACTTTCCCTTCAGTACATCGTAATTGGAATTCTCGAACGCCTTAACGCAGGCGTCCGCCCACGTGCTTGCCTGCCCTTTTAGCGCTTGCCTAAAGGAAATGGGCCAATGCGATTTGGGGAGCGCCGTCCATTTAAAGTACCCTTCCAATTCTCTTAGAAACGCGACAGGGTTTCTATTCCTTTCTCCCGAAAACGTGGGAGGATTAACCGAGGCGGGCGGAACGTACTCAGCCTGAAGGGCACTCTTACACCGTTCTACTTGACCGCTAGACTCTTCGATTCCCTCAATTCTTTCCTCTAGCCGCTTGACGGCGGCGCGGGTTTCTCCCATCTCGACGGCCAACTCCTGCTGCATTTGACGCCCCATCTCTGTGAAACGCCCCTCTATACTCTCGGCCATGCCTCGAGTGGACACCTCTAACGCCCCGATCCGCTCTTCGTACGGACCCACCCGTTGGATTATCTCCGTCCACTTTTTCGACAGTGCCTCGTCGCGCTCCTTCTCTCGTTCCTCCCTCTCCTCTTTCTCCCTTCTCGCCTTCTCCTCCTTTTCGCTTCCCCTCGCCTCTTTCTCCCTTCTCTCCTTCTCCTCCTTTTCGCTACTCGCCTCTTTCTCCCTTCTCTCCTTCTCTTCCTTTTCCTGTAACCATGCCATGATCGACTGCAACGGGTCATTCTGCGGAACGCTTGCCTCAACCTGATCCTCTTTCCTAGGTGACACCGCGGTCAGCACGCTATCCTCGTCAGATTCGATCGTCTCAAGCGACAATCTATAATCCATAAACGGGTCTGGTTTCCTTCCGTCCCGCGGCATCGCGCCAGAGTAACGGCCTCCACACCCACAAGGACGCAGATGACTGTGCTACCTCGAGCCTCTAAAGAACGTCCGCGCTCGTGCACCCGTATGAATACTTATCACCCCGCGATCTCCGTCAACTAGCACCGGGAAGAAAAAAGCACATGTAACTACGCACCAAAAATCCGCAAACGGATGAAAAGAGAAGAGAAAAAAAAACCTTAATTGCAAATCTCAAACCCAACCATCAGACACGAAAAAAAACATCCCCCTGACCTAAGATTGAAAATAATTTAAACTATAATGACCGACAGTGGTCAGGTCCCTGTTCGGGCGCCAAATGTAACGAATCCGTGCTCCCGAGACTCGCCCGGATGAGTCCCGAAGGCACAAACCGACATACATTAAAAAATTTGAAAAAATAAAGATTTTGGGGGGTTCCCCGACTCGTGTTCAGCTAGTCAAAAAGGAAAACGTAATTCAATCTAGGAGGAAGTGGGCTCAGCATCAGGCATGAGAACGAGTAAGCACAATTACTCAACACTTTCATTTAAACAATATATTGTTCGATTAAATTACAACACAAAAAAACACTAATAAGTTGCCCTGATGGGGGGGCTTTTCTTCGGCCTCCCAGCTAGGACCACTGATCACTTGGAGGGGGTGGGAGAATGGCAGTGGGTGAATCTGGCCGCCGCGGTCCCTGGTCGCCTTTCCTGCGTCCCGCGGGTCCTCGTCAGATTCCCCGTTTCTCTCCTCCGTCCTGGTGATCAGATCACTTGGAGGTGGGGGGAGAATGGCAGTGGGTGAATCTGGCCGCCGCAGATCCTGGTCGCCTTTCCTGGATGCCGCGGGTCCTCCCAGATTCCCCGTTTCTCTCCTCCGCCCTGGTGATCTGCCCAGCCCCGCCTCCCGTCTTCTCGTGCACAGAGTCCCTGGCTTCGTCTCCCCTTGCGCAGTACAGTGACGGCGAGTAGTCTTAGATCCTACTCCGTCACGCGCCAGTATCAAGATAGTCCTCCCGTTCTTCACCTCGGGCCTTTTTATACCCGGGTGAAGAGGGGAGGGGGGGGGGGTCACACAATTTGACGGTCGACTGGGATGTAGCGGCGGCACTTAACTGGGGTCGCCGATACCTCCTTAGGTCCCACTCGACTCTGCGACTTCGAACAACACTACTCCCATGCACTCACACATGCATGCACACATTGAGCCGTCGTCGAACTCATGCCTGATGTGGAGGCCAACAAAGGGAAATATAAAAAAAAACTGCGATGGATGCAGACCATCACAATATATATATATATATATATGTATATTTCCCCGAGTAAACTCGGGGAAACTGCTCCTCGAGTAATGTTATATATCTTATAACCTGCAAGCACTGCCAGGCATTCTACGTCGGCCTCACCAGCACACCTTTAAATATGCGGGTAAATAACCACAGGAGCAGCGTGATGCAACAGTTGCAGTTGCCTGTAGCCGAGCAAGCTAACTCGAATAACCTCTCCTTCAACAACTGCTTTCACATAAAAATAATCCGCGCCCTCCCACCCGACACACCCATAATGCAGCTCCGCCACTGGGAGCTGTCTTATATTTCCATTTTGAAGTCAACCTGCCCGCCCGGACTCAATCTTCGCTAGCTCCCTCCCCTCCCACTCCAACCCCCCCCTGCACTTCCTTCCAACCAATCCCCTTTCCCCAACAACCAACCCCGTACCAAGACATACCCTAAACTCCTAACTCCAGTGTGACACTCTTTAGTAGTGAATCTCCTCCAGCTGAAGAAGGGTCCTTAGCCCGAAAGCTACCCCTAAGCAGTGGACACCGGTGTCGTCATGGATCATCTGCCAGTGAGTGTCCACTGATTTACTTTCCTATCCTTCCCCAACCTCAGCGACTTGTTGCTAGCTTATATATATAAAACTTCTTGGAAAATCACTCGGGTGATAAATATATAATATGCCAAGAGGGTGGCTGATAAAAATAATTCGTGGCCACCGAATCTGCAACAACCCTGACTCCCTTGATAAATTCCTCACTACCCTTCATCAATCTCTTCTTCGCAGAGGCTATCCAGAGCACCTTCTCAATAATAAAATTCTCAAAAAACCACACTCCCCCAAACTGTCTCAAACCAATAGCATTTCCAAACACAATATACCTCAGTACCACCTACTTCCCTGGTGTTGACTCTCTTAGACGCATTATTAAAAACCTCTACCCTATCCTTTCAGACAACTTAACCACTTCCAAAATATTCCCTCAATGTCCCTCTCTCAGCTTCAGACGCCTCCCCAATCTATCCGCCATTTTTAAAGTCACCAAACCTCTGTCCAAATTACTCAAACCCACCAAATCCCTTCCCACCCCGTGCAACCGCCCGCGATGCAAAACTTGCTCCATCCTCATCACCCAGCCTTTGCCGGACAAGTTCCTCGCTTTTCCCCTCCCTTCTGTCCTCTCACCCTCTTGCACCACACCTAACATTGTCTACATCCTCCTCTGCCAACACTGCCCTTCTTTTTATATTGGCTTATCCACCACTCCTCTCAACATTAGAATGAATGGGCACCGCTCGTCCTGTAACGATTGCCCCTCCCTCTCTGTTTCTCTCCCTGTCGCCATTCACGTCTCCTCCCACAACTCCACTTTTAATAACACTTTTAAAGTTGGTCTACTTGCTTCCCTTCCCCATTCTTCCTCTCCCCTTCAGCTCAAAGATCTTGAATCTTCTTGTATTTTAATCCACCAGGCTTTCTCGCCCCCTGGACTCAATAAATCACACTAGTTTCTCCCTCCCCCTCATCTTATCTCTGCCTGCTTCTTCCATTATCCCCTTCCTTTTTCTTCCCTTTTATTCCTCTCTCCCCTCCGCTCGCCCTCTCGCCGCTCGCCCTCTCCCCACTCTTCCTCTTGCCCCTCCTTTCCTTCTTACACCTTCCTCTCCCCCTCTTTCCCCTCCTTCCTCTCTTACACCTTCGTCTCCCCCTCTTTCCCCTCCTTCCCCCCTTACTCCTTCGTCTCCCCCTCTTTCCCCTCCCATACCTCAATCTCTCCATTTCTTCATTCCTACTCTCGAGCCTGAGAAAGATGGTCACGATCCCATCGAAATATCGAAGTTTAAATTTGTGAGTGATCTTTTTTTGTGTTTCATTATTTTTATCAGCCACCCTCTTGGCATATTTTATATATATATATATATATATATATATATATATATATATATATATAATGTCTTGGTCGAAAATCGCTCTCGGCGACGATGCACATGCATAAATAAAACAGTAATACACTAAACAAACACAGAAACACGCAAAAAGGACACTCACAAAAGAAAACTTGGACGTTTCGGCGGTCAGGCCGCCATCGTCGGCGGTAGAAGAGGGCGGCGCACAGTGGTCCCAAATCGAAAAAAGTTGGCCAAAAGTCATTTTTTCGACTTTTTGCAAGGAAGTTTTGAGTGGTGTATTCTGATTCTACAGGATATGGCCTACAATATTTCGTATCTGATAGGTCTGTGTAATTATTGTGTTGACCTGTGTAACCCGTCAAACATGGTCATGTTGAGGGCAAAACACCCGATGCGTAGAAATAGTCGATTTTAGGGAAATTCAACTTAATATATGACTGCTTTAATTTCATGGGATTCATTTAATAATTTTTACAAGGTAAGTTTGCATCTTTTTGTAATATATACCCTTATCTTTGGTCGTTTCAATATTGTTTACAACAATTTTAAATTATTTATAATTTTAACTATTTTTGAGCTTTTTTTTAGTAAAATGTATCGATATGGTTTTGTGCTCCTCGGTGCTCCTCGAAGATTCCTATGCAGAATCCTTTGGAAGAGTATATACAACAAGATGGAGAAAAAAAATCTTGCCTATACTTGCCTATCCGACATCTAGAAGGATTTAAGCAGAGCGGTGCACCACGCCGCCGAGGGCGGTTGGCCGGCGGAAGACCGAACGGCTTTATCGCTCGAATATTCCTATATCGGTGGTTGAACTCACGTGGTATACCCTTTACATAATTTTCCATACTGTGACATTTCAAGCATCAAGTGTTTCACATTTCTTGTGTGTTGAACAGTCTCCTTCAAATATTCATTAAACCAATGAGGGCCGGTTTTCATGCTCTTAGTAAGACACATTATGCGTGATCTAAAACGACCAAATAAGTCATTATGCGAGCAATTGACAGTAACCGCTGTATATTTTCCTTTGCAAAACTTTCATCATATTTCTATAGAGCGAAGATTCCTTACATGCGGGTCAGCATTTTCACTACGCTATTCCGAAAAAAGGTCCTGGCGCTAGGGGCAATAAATGTTCCCTAATCCCCTTGCCGCCTCTATGCCGCCAAGGATTGTTTCAAGGATCCTTTTAACAGCCCGTAGACGTAGATAGGATGGGATGAGTAGGGACGAATTCGTCTAAGGCCACCAAGGGTGCGTGTCTCTTGCACGTGCGTTATTTTTCTTAGAAAATAACGGAATGAGGATGACGGCCTCCCTCACCATGACCACTGCCGTAGACCACTGCATGGGTGTAGTGAATACTCCCCGCTCAGTTTTCTTTAGTGATTTGCTTAGTGAACAAGTGCTGTGCTCCGAGCTGTGTTAACTCTGCTAACTCGAGAAGCTTCTCCCGTGCAGAGGATTGAAGCCCTTGGTTTGCCCGGCATCCAACATTCAGGATACGCTGGAAACTCAGAGGTAAGCTTATGTTAATCTTTTATTTTCAATTTCAACTCATAATCTCCGATTTTTTTTTAAATGGGTTAAATAATAGACATATATTTTGAATTCACATTCATCGTTTCAGCTTAAAAGAAAACTGTTAAATTAGAATTATGGATTTCGCAAATGTTACGCACCTTGACGTGCACAATAAATTTACAGAAAGAAAAGAATATTCATTGGCAAAGAAGAAGGAATATGTCGTGGAATATTTGATTAAAAGATTTCGACTGAATGAAAGCAAGCATACCAAAAATATTCTGACGCGCTTTATGCGCAAAACTTTTTTTCCGAAATACCTGAGAAAGTGGGACCAAAGCTCAAGGACAGATGAACATTTCAAAAAGACTTTCAAAAGCTGGTTACAGCAGAAATTAAAATTCCCTTCAGAAGTATATCAATATCTTCCTCCCTCACCTGGTGAGTACTAACAATTACTATGCTTGCACAGTTAGCGAATATATGTAAATAACAGCGATAAATTAATTTTATAATATAATTCTTCTCTTCCCGCTAGAGCATGCTGACGTAGGACGACCAAAAAGAAAATTTGAAGAGTCCAGCGACAGAGCTAAGAGAAAGAAGACGGAAAAGCTTAGATCCAGCGCATCTCCGGCTGAGTTATCCTACGCTGCATCAATGGGCTACCGCAGCAGAGGCGATGAGGCGGCTGCAAAGCTAATCAAGGAAGTGACAACAACAAACCTACCAGAGCGAAACGCGTTTTAACATAATGGAGAGCGCAGGAGGCCCAACAAACCGCATTAACTCCAGAAGAAGCGGTGTCTTAGATTGTGTCTGGAAATTTTACCAAATATCAATATGTTCTGCTTCGCAAGACGTCAATTAAGCATGGGCACACCATATATCCTAGCTACCAGGCAATCTTGAAAGCTAAACATGCAGCTTACCCAGAAGGTATTTGTGTTTCCGAGGAGAGGGGCGAGGTCAGTCTGCAAGATCTTCTAGCGCACACAGCTAAGCGCATAGTGTCGTGCGTATCAACACTGCAGAATATGAAGGAAAAACTTCAATGTACTTTATATTGCAAGTACGGCTTCGACGGGAGTTCAGGGCACTCCCAGTATAAACAAATATGGAAACAAGAAGATGTGACAGATACGTATGTCTTTGCAAGTTTTTTGGTACCCCTACGATTGTTAGATAATGACTCAGGTAAGGATTGATATTTATGTAATACAGTATCCATTAACTCAATACATTCTGGGAAGTAAATAACCAGTTACTTCATGGCAGGGAAAATTTTGTGGTCAAACCCTCGGCCTTCATCGACCCGTTTTTGTCGGCCTATTCGTTTCCAGTGGGTGCAAGAAACCAAATCTGTAGCAAAGAACGAAGAAAGGAATTTATCGGAGGAAGTCAACAAGCTTCAGGTAGTTGATATTGGAAATATCACGGTGAAAATGCATATGATGCTCACAATGGTGAATGGAAAGGTAGGTCTTTCACATTTATTTTTTAAATGGTTTTTACTGTTTCCGATTTCGCCTGTTATAATTCAACTATGGATTATCTTACAGGTGTGTAACGCTTTAACAGAAACCAGTGCCATGACGTGCTACGTCTGTGGTGCCAAAATATCTTATATGAATAATTTGGAGCACATAAAAAGAAGGCCAGCGGATAAATCCACGTATTCGTTCGGCTTATCCCTCCTCCATTGCTACATTAAGAGTTTTGAGTGTCTTTTGCACATTAGTTATCGTTTGGAAATTAAGAAATGGAAGGTCAGTGAGTAAAAATAATCATTAGTTAATCTCAATCATTATACTTTCAAC
The DNA here is from genome assembly GCA_963573305.1 of Pyrrhosoma nymphula. Lineage (NCBI taxonomy): Eukaryota > Metazoa > Arthropoda > Insecta > Odonata > Coenagrionidae > Pyrrhosoma > Pyrrhosoma nymphula. Next base: position 8,488,581 of record OY754332.1, on the reverse strand, counting down.
AGTGAAATAGGAATTTTAATTTGGGATTTCATTTCAGATAAGAAATAATGATGGGAGCAAGGAGGTGTTGAAGAAAAAGAAGAAGGACATACAGAGCAAGTTTAGATCAAGAATGGGACTAGTAATTGACATGCCAAAGCAAGGCTCTGGAAATTCAAATGATGGGAACACGGCTCGGCGTTTTTTCGCAGATAGCAAGTCATCAGCTGAAATTACTCGTAAATATAAAATTATGATAAATAAGTAAAACATTTTTAACCTCATTGGCATTTAACTAAATGTTAGAGCTGTTTCCATAATTTTGAAAAATCAAAGAACAGATGCTTTTGATGTATGAAATTTAATTATTCTCATGATTTTCAATTTTCATTACAGGTATCGATGAAAGACTTATTGATCGATTTTCCGTGATTTTAAAATCACTATTCAGCGGCTACGAGATTAATAATGAAGCCTTCAGCCATTATTGCATGGAAACAGCTGAGCTGTACATCGAGCTTTATGGTTGGTATTACATGCCACCTACAGTGCATAAACTACTGATACACGGAGCAGCAATTGCTAAAGAATCCCTTCTTCCAATTGGAGCACTATCGGAGGAAGCATTGGAGGCCAGGAACAAAGACATGAGGAGATTCCGAGAGCACCACGCAAGGAAATCCTCAAGAATTTCAAATAATGAAGATATCTTTCGGCGACTCCTTTTAACGTCTGACCCATACATCTCAATTATATCGGGAGTTCCAAAAAAAAGAGGTCAGCCTACCAGGTGATGTGAAAAACCTGCTAATTTTAAGTGACTCTCAGAGTGACAATGAGTCAGATGTGGTGACATCGGACGACGATTCTCTTTGAATTGATATTTTTTTTGATAAAATAAAAGTGATTTTATTTAAATCTAATATTTATTATCCTCAATACCCTAAATCTCAGTCAATTTATTTAATTTAATGTAACTAACCAAATACAAGGACGCCAAAATTTCAGCAAATGTGTTGTAGTCTTTCCGATTTGGGTAGCTCGCCGACTATGCTGATGGTCGCGTGTTCGAATCCCGTAAATTTCATGTCGTAACTTCTATCATGGCTTTTCACTACAATTTATATATCTTTTACCTTAAAATTATACTGTTTTAAGTTCTCTATACATAACAAGTTATCGCCAATCGCTTGGACTTCTATATCGAGGTTTTCTAAAAATTGTTTAAATAATAACAGCTCAAAAAAATGTTAAAATGAAGAGATAGCGTAAAAATAATTTCAAAATCAGATTTAGGAGATCAAAATCAATAGGAAATAGCCATTTTTGTTGCTAGTTTGAGTAAAATAACGACGTTATTAATTTTGGCCAACTTTTTTCGATTTGGGACCACTGTGCGGCGGTAGAATGGGACTTTTCATTCTTCTACCGCCGACGATGGCGGCCTGACCGCCGAAACGTCCAAGTTTTCTTTTGTGAGTGTCCTTTTTGCGTGTTTCTGTGTTTGTTTAGCGTATTACTGTTTTATTTATGCATATATATATCCGTCATCCGTGAGGTATTCCTGCTCTCTTTTAGGGACCTCCATCCTAATTTCGCGACTCTACTTACGCGACCACTGTACTTACTCAGGCTTCTCTGTTATAGCTTCCCATCACGAATCTTGCCATCCTCCATTGTACCTTTTCAATGATTTTTATCCACCCCGAAACATGCTATGGAGATACTCTATAGATGCTTCAGAGAGAGATGCGATCAAGTATAGATAAACTATCCCAAAAGTAAGCATCCTTTTTCCCTACTTCCAACTGGCGCGCATGCATTCGCGAAGGAAGGTTTTGTGACGCACAAGTTGAATGACCGCGTGAAAGTGATAAGAGAAGTATTTATGACGAGAGGTAACTAAGGGCCCCCCTGAGATGACTTCATGACCACCGTGACCAGGTCCTCGAAGACTTTCGTAACTGCATCCAGAGGACCTCAGAATGAAAACTTTCCCACCGCCTACTCACGGCAACAACTGGGAACGTTAAGACCTCACAATGCTCCTCACGCTTTTCAGCTTCAGTTCCCGAGAGGCGCGAAGTGAAACCTTACAATGGGGAAAAAAACTCCGAAGTAGCTTTGTTCGAGGAGCAAGTAGGGGAGAAAATTACCCGCTGAGTCTTAAACATGACTCCCATAGCAACCCGGAAGCGCAGCTATCCGTTCATATAACCTAATAAACTTCTAACTATTTACCTTTGATAGCAACAGGGCTATACTGACTTTGCTGCAGTTCGTACTATTGCTTTTAACTGAGGGTTTGGTCAGGAATAAGTAGACGCCGATGCCAACGTTTTGATTTATTTATAAATCTTCATTAGGGCAATATAAAATAAACATGCCAATAGTATGCATTTTAGCCATTTATATAACCCCGATGAAGATTTATAAATAAATCGAAAAGTTGGCAACGGCGTCTACTTATTCCTGACCAAACCCTCAATAATCAGCTTTTATCAATGGATTTTAACTGCGGTCGAAAACTATGATGGCATTGCTTTTTAACCTCAGAACAACAATGAAAATTGTAGATTGGAAGTACTTTTACGAATATACTCCAACGGGATGAAATTCGTCATGAAAAAAATCATTTGGCTAGACCAGAATCGAACCGGAATCTCTCCATAGTCGCCAATAACTGGATATCACACCTGATCGGCAATTCGAGAGAATCGAGTTCGAATTCCAATCAAACCAAATGATTTTTTTCGCAGAAAATTTCATTCTTTTGCTGTATGTCTTTGCAACCGTGCGCGTGTTTGCATAAGGAGCATTTTTCACTTTGACATTTATTTTTTACACGTATTCGTAAAAAAAACCGGCGCTCGGATTTCAAACAATCGGTTATCACCGTGAATGAAATGCGTCAGTATTTACTAAATTAGACTTAGACAAAGAAAACGCTCACCCAAAAGAAGACACTTGAGCAACCGTAAAAGGAAAACGAAGCGATTTCATAAATCGCGATTCAGTGTGATAATCCAAACACTTGGTACAAAGTCATCTTTTAAGAATAATTATGTTCTAGGCACGTTGAAATATTTGTTTTCTTTTTGGACGTAGAAGTGACGACAAAATGCACGACAAAGGTTTCAACAGATGAGGAGCCAGTTTTAGTACGACCCGGAGGATATTACTTTATCCCCGCGCTATATCTCTAGAACTGAGAGGAGAAACAAAATTACACAGATAAACTGCCGAACTCACATGTACAAAAATTCCTTCTTTCCTAGCGCTACTAGTGAATATAACAAAAACAGCGCGACCCAACCTAAGACATATTGTTTAACACACAATTCACCTCTGTCCTCTTCCCCCTCCTTTTCCCTATTCTCTCCCCCTTCCATGGCTGGTGTCCTATCACCCCCTGCCACACGCCTCTGCGGGGGCCAGTGTGGCAGTATGCAGATGGAGATATATCGTTTTCAATAGGCTGTTGTGTTGCATAATGTGTCCAATAGATTCGTCTCTTTATCTTAGATGTCTCATTTTACTTCTTTTCTCTCCAACTCTCCGTAGGGTTTATTCGTGGGTGATTCTCTCCTCCTATTTCACCTTTATCATTCTTAGATAGCACTACACCTCCATTGATTCCAATCTCTATTGCCCTGTACCTGTTATTGTCCAGGCCTCACGGCCATTTTAGTAATACCCCAAATGCCAATGAAAACACGATAATCGGTCGTTTGACTCCTGGTCCTGACAAAGCTTTTCACCTTTAAACCTACTCTACTCGATCTTCCAAACTTTAGCGTGCGTCCTTTGTTTCCGCTCATAGTCAAACGTGTGCCTACGTAAGATGACATGTGTGCCAAGAATATACGTCTATTACGTGCCAAGAATATACGCAAGCAAATACATACACATATGTGTACAGGTACATGCATGCGTACGCGCGTCAATTTTATTTTCAAAGATAAAACTTGAAACAAAAAAATTAAGCGACGGAGAGAGTAAACGTACGGGGAAGAGGTTGATGTGGAGCGAGAAACAAAATGTACGACGGCGTAAAAAAAAGGGACCTTTTGAGCAGAAAACTTAAAGCGAGCACGTTGCGGAGGGTGGATGGCGGGTTCAAGGGGGGGTGGGGAGGAGGGGAGGCTTAGAGTGGGATGAGAGGCAGGGGGGGGGGGTGCGGGCGCTCTTTCAGGGAGAAGGAAGGAGGCGGTCGGATGAGGGAACTGCGAGAAACAAGTGGAGAGGGGATGGTTGGTTCCTTTTGGCGGAAGATGGGGCGAAATATGTGAGGGGGGAGAGGGAATGCCTTGGGGTCCACTCAGGAAGAACTTTCCGACGGAAACACACCGTACCCCTACCCCAAACCCTCATCCTCGGAATGCGAGCAAAAAAATAAAAAAAGTAAAAAGACATAATACCCTCCTTACCGCCTCGCTGTCTTCGCGGAACTACGGAACTGCAGAGAGAGAGATACGTAGAGAGAGAGCGAGAGAGAGAGGGAGAGGGATTATATGGACTCCCACTTCCATCCTATTTTTTCATTTTTCTTTTTTTAATTTCCCGTGTCATTCCGGATCTCCGGGAATCGCAGTTGGAGGAAAGTTGGATGGCGTGGATGGGGCGGGTTTTGCGAAGAGGATGGGAGAATGGATGGAGGACGAGCGGGGCAGGGGGTGCGAGTGCGTAGTAAGTGTTGCCGCGTGGTGCGGGCGAAGCATCAGAAAATGGGGTTTCGAGGGTGGGAGGAGACGCCAGACGGAAGTGAAGGGAGGCCTACGGATGAAGAGGGGGGACAGTCGGCGAGGACGGCGTTTCCGGGAGGGGACAACACGCTCACCCAAAAGAATTTCATTGCACCTCACCGAGACTCGAACCTGGATCTCCCAATTATTGGCGGGCGGATATAAAATCCGAATATTCCTGCGAAATTGAGTGGAATGCGTACATGATGAAGAAATAAACCGTGCGAATTTTCCACAAAAATATATAATTTTCTTTCGACCCGGGTTTCAATGCTTACACGTCGTCGTGAATCTTCATCATGGCGGGCAGATGCGCCTAATGGTCTTGCTTTGGAGGCTATTCCCTAGCAATGGTGTGGCGATGTACAATATAGGACACTTGGTATGGGTGATAACGACGTTTATGGGGGTAAGACCGATGCGTGAGTGTTCACCGAGAAAATATAATTTTACCTGACCGGGATTCGAACCTGTACCTCCCATAATTGCTGGTCAGCTGAACCTAGCTTAGCTTTGAAGGCTAACACCTTAAAATGATGAGGCGATAAACAGAAGTGGAAACTTGGCGTGGGTGAGGACAATGTTAATAGGGGCATAACACCAAGTACAGGTATTCACCAATAGAACATCATTTTTCTGGCCGGGATTCGAAACTGGATCTCCTACAATTGCCGATCAGTTGCTTCTAGCCTAGCTTTGGGGTTTTCCCCTTATCAATGGCGTGGTAATACACATTTTCATTGCTCAAAACGCAGTATATCGCATGTTTGGATTGCGATCATCATGATTAACATCAATGGAAAGCCAAATCTAGCGTGACAAAAACTCGCGGCAAATCTGAACACGTCTTATTTTTCATATTTGAGATGGTTCCGCCCTACCGTAAGAATTTCTAATTACAATAAATATAACTGTCTCTGGCTGAACTTGGTGGAAGTTGTTGATGTTCATGAACGAAACACTTAGTACTTTTACACATATTTATTATAAATCTATGGGCGTGTGTAATATGAATCTGTGAAAGAGAACCATATGTTTAATTCATCATGAAGAAGTAATATATCACACAATTGCATAGCACAACTTGAATTCAAGTTCAAGATGAACAATTATAACTTTGTACTATTTGAAATTGTTTTCTTTAATAAGTGTGTAAAAATAAGTGTGAAATAATGAATAGAAATAAATGTGAAAATATTACAACCATAGAGTAAGTCTTTCTATATACACTCTACTATTACACATAATTATACTTACTCTACGATTACAACGTTATAATTGTCCACCATAAACATTAGAAATTTTCATTACGTAACTACTCAAGTTACCCCGTATGAAATTACAATATCGCTCAGTTCAAGTTGAAACTGAATATTTGGCGCTTTACTACTGCTCATGAACAGTTTTTGCAGTTTAGTAGATTACTATTTTTTTGGAAATAACTACATCTTACGGGCTTTATTTCATAGTATAAAACGCAGCACACCGCATATTGCAATGTATCGCAGGAAATTAAAACGCACATTGCTATATACCACATTATATCGCATTTCGCATGATATCGCCTAATAAGTAAATTCGTAGCATTCAATATTTTTTGAAAAGTACCTAAAATAAATGAATTTTCTGTACCAGCAATCCATCAACAAATATAAGCAAATTGAAGTGGTGTGGTATCACTTGATACCATACCACATTAAATCGCATTCATGCTATGTGATGAGTGCGACTTCATTGCAATCGTACACATTTAGTATTCAAGAGTGCATAATAGCTCATATCGCATCATTCCGATGGCACTGCATCCTAACGCTATATATCGCTCTTTTCCGGCGGAAAAATATCGCAACACATTAATTATTATCACATGTAGTTGTCGACTCATAGTAATATCACATAGCCGATACGATGTGTATATGTAGATTAGGGTGTCCCTTATTTTCCGACTTCGAAATTTTTGAATGCTCACCCTCCAATTTTGTTCGAATGACTCTAAAACATGCATTTACAAAGTTTTGTTGAGATCGGAGTATTTTAACCCGTGCCGAATTGAGCGCGAACTTGCATGAAGAACAAGTCTGGATTTTCCACCCAGCGCTGAGGCCTGTCCTTAGGGGTCGTGCAGAAACTACGATACCAAGTTAGGGGGGCGAGGGGGTCGCCTAAAACCTTACGGTGGGTAACGATGGGGAGGGTTCACTCAAAGTACCGTAGCAGTTACAATGTGTCTGTTTACGTTTCTTACTCGTCAACATCGCGTCAACAATACTACAGAGTTGGACATGGGGAAGGGCGCGCGGGGTGATTCTTACACGCCAACCTTCTACTTTAACTTGATGTAACTGAACCAATTGACTCTACAATGTTTCAAGTCTTCTTACCACCAAATTGCCTATTTTTTATTCTTCTTGCGGGTTAAATAGTGACCTCGTGACAGCACTTTTCAAGGCAGCAGTCAGAAATGTGGGGAGGGGAGAGAACAAAGTAGATGAAAGTCACCGAAAACGGTAACGTAGTTTATGCACGACCCCTTACGTGCATTGCAGGCATTTCATGTTTTGTTATCCATCGTGTCACACGTGTTTTCGGGTCACTAATCTAACATAATGTCACATCAATGACGCAGTGCCAGGGAACGTGTGTTCTTAATAGGAGATATTAAACACCAAATAACTGGACACAAATTACCATCAAACAGACAAGTGCTTGAAGTTTTTTTTATAACATACGGGAGGTAAAATTAACTGTCAGTGTAAGTGCTAATCTTGTGGTTCGTGAGTGCATGATATTTTGGGAGAAAGCAAGAGTTCCGACAAGAGCTATTCAGCATTGTTCACAAAAACTTATTAACTTGCATTCGGAGTGGAGAAAATTGCAAAAAATGCACACAAGTGTGAAGATATTTTTAAGCATCGTGAAGAGGAGTTTACAAATAATTTGGAAAATCTATTTGATATTGCACATGCCAATGCTCTTCAAATGATCAAGTTGGAAGAAGACCGGATGTTTTTACTTCGGCAGCGAGAGCCAGGACGTAAAGACTACCTTGCAGGAGTAGACCAAAAGGTCGCGGATAAAGAAGAAAGGGCGAGGCAAAGAAAATTAGAAGAAGAGAAAAGGAAAGAGAAACAACTGTGTGCAGAGTTTACATCTTCTGCTGTACCTCCTTCTTCATCATCTGAAGATTCAGATAACGCACATCCAAGTTCAGGTGAAATCAACGTTGGGAAAATTTTCGGAGAGACTTCACATCTACATCTACATACTACCCCGCAAGCCGCCTCAATAGGCGTGTGGCGGGGGGTGTTAGCACACCAGCCGTTTACATATAAAAAGGAAACGCTCTATGAAATTACGCCTTGCATTTATTAAAGTCCCTTATTGTTCGGGGGAAAAACGAATTCCCATACGGCATACGGCTGTCGGCTGTTCGGCAAAATATCTCTCTTAATTTATCGTTTCTGTCGGACCTGGAAATATAGTGGGGTTCTAATATGATGTTCTCCGTGTCGCTCTGAAAGATATCTATTCTCAATTGCTCAAGTAATCTAAGCCTAGCGCGCAGCCTCCGAGTCTCCAGCGGCTTCCAGCCCAATTCGTTTAACATCTGCGTAACGCTGTCTGTACGCCCGTAGCAGCTTCTGACGAATCGCGCAGCTTTCCTTTGTATTTTATTAAGTTCCCGAATTAAGTCTTTCTGCACCGGATCCCATATGCTTGCTGCATATTCAAGGTGTGGCCGGACGAGTGCGAAATAGCACCTCTCTTTTACTTTTTCATCTGAGAATCTTCCCACAATACGCTTGACGAATCCTAGCTTCTTCAGAGCTCTGCCACAAATATTTCTTATGTGTTCCCCACGATAGGTTTGAGGTTATCGTAACTCCCAGATACTTAACTTCATCTGTCGCCTTTATCTTAACGCCATCCACAGCATATACACGGGGATAGTTGGACGACCTCCGCAAGAAATGTACTGCCGTGCATTTGCTCAGATTAAGTTCGAGTCCCCACTCTTGGCTCCACACATGAACGTTGTTTAAATCCGATGATAGAATTTCAAAGTCAGAGTGATCATTAATTTCGCGATAGATGACAGCGTCGTCGGCAAATAAACGTATTTTACTGCTAATTCGAGAGCATGGATCATTTATGTGTATAATGAACAAAAGGGGGCCGATTACGCTTCCTTGTGGAACACCTGATGTCACATTAACTGCATCAGAGCTAATTCCGTCAAGAACTACTTTTTGCTTACGATCACTCAGAAAGTCGCTTATCCAGTTTACTACTGTTTCGTTTAGGCCGCATGAATGTAATTTGTATAAAAATTTGTTGTGAGGTACCGTGTCGAAAGCTTTCTTAAAATCTAGGAATAATGAGTCCACTTGTGTTTTCGATTCACCAGATTTGAGAACGTCATGAAGAAAGAGCGCGAGCTGTGTTTCACATGATCTACCTTTCCGAAAGCCGTGCTGACAGCCATGAAGGAAGTTACGACTGTCCAGGAACGTCATGATATTGCTAACGACGATATGTTCGAGTATCTTGCCTATAATAGACGTTAATGAAATTGGTCGATAATTCCCTGGGTCATGTCTGTTTCCCTTTTTGAATATCGGTGTAACGTTTGCAATTTTCCAGTCTATTGGTATCTTTCCTTCAGACAATGACTTCTTGAATATTATGTCTAAGAACGGTGCGATCTGTGGCGCTAATTCCTTGAGGACACGCGCGGGTATTCCCTCCGGACCCGGAGATTTACTATTTTTGATCGACTGTAGCTGTTTAGTTATCCCATCACATTGAATAGTGATTTCTTTCATCGGTTCCTCAGTGAATGAAATGTCGAAATAACATGGAGTATCGTCTGTAGTGTATACACTTTCGAAGTGGGAATTTAACGTGTTAGCTTTGTCAATATTATCGGTGACAAGTTTGCCATCTTTATCAAATAAAGAATCTACGGTTGAAGATTTTCCCTGAAGCTCTCTCGCATATGACCAAAAAGATTTCGGATTTTCTTCGAGTAATTCACCAAGTACTTTTTTCTTGAAATTTCGCAATGCAGTACGCATTGATTTCTTGGTTTTTGAGCGTTGTGCAGCGTAACTTTCTTTTGCTTCAAGTTCCTTCGATTTGTCACTTAACGTAATGGACTTTTTGAATAAGTTGTGCAGTTTTCTCTGTCTCTTAAGGTCCCTCCTAACATCATTGTTATACCAGCGAGGTTCTTTACTATCACATTTCAATTTTTGCGGAATATGTTCGTTGATTCCCTTGCGTAGAATTTCTAAGAAATATTTCCAAGATGCATCAGTGCTTTTGTCCTCTGTTTTAGCTACGAAGTCAGTGTACGAATCATTAAGCATCTCGCCAAATTTTATGAAGTTGCATTTCTCAAATAAATAAATATTGCGTTTCGGTTTTACAGCTGATTCTACTTCAAGTTTTAAGGCTGCAAAAATTACTCTGTGATCACTTATGCCATCAATAATATCGAGTTGTTTTATCAACCTAGGATGGCTTACTGCAAAAAGGTCTAATATTTTATTTCCTCTCGTAGGCTTGTCAACTACTTGGGCGAGTGAGTGCTTAGTTAGTGTGTTGAGTAAGATCTCGCTGATTTCCCTATTCCTTGAATTTGGCTTTACAGTGTAAGAATCCCAATTTATAGATGGCAGATTAAAATTTCCCCCAATAATGATTACACTTTTACTGTCTCTCAAAGTAAATGCGGATATTTGATTTTCTAATTGGTAAATAATATCAGCTTCGGAGTTTGGAGGTCTATAAAAAGAGCAAACATGTATACTCCTTTTGTTTCGTTGTTTAATTGTACACCATACGCTTTCTATTTCATTATCAGTTATTTCATGGGCGGTGCTGTGTAAATGTGATTTAACTGCTATAAAAACTCCGCCACCTGTCCTATCGCTTCGATCGCATCTGTATATTTTATATCCTGGAGGAAAAACTTCGCTGTCACTTATATCCTCTGTAAGCCAGCTCTCCGTTCCTATGACCACGTCTGCGTCCTGAAATATATGCTCGATTTCAGCGCGCATGTTTTTTACGCTACGGCAATTAACTACTACAAAGTTAATGTCATATTTTGTAGATTGAGTGTCGGTTGGTTCTTTTCCACGCTTATGGGTATTAGGTGGGCGAATTTCACTGGAAGTGCTTATTACATTTGATATAATTTCTTTCGCTGGAGTACGCGTTTTGGGAATATTGTCGCTATTTTCCGGCTTTAGCCCTTCTAAGTTTACTTGGATGTGAACATTTTCGCAATGCGGACTTCCTCGGAGGCTACGTTCGGTTAAATCTTTACAAATCCCACTAGATGACCTACCCTCTAGTCTAAAAAATATCTACAGTGCTCAAAAATCCTACGAGCCACCCGTTCAGACGCCTCGTTGGAATAATGCACCCCAGACGAGTTGAGGGGAGCCCGGCACGATCTAAGCACCGGCCGAAGATCCACGAACTCTGCCCCAATGCTCACACAGAATTTCCACAGCCTCTTGTTGATCCAGGCAATCCTGTCCCAAACTCGAGGGCCGCAGTCAGTCCGTGGAACAATGCTGCAGATGGATAGTCGCAGATCGACACCAGTGCCCCTCCGAACGCGTTCCACCTCCGAGTTTAGATCCCTAAAGGAATCCAAGATCTCATCGGCTCTACGCTCGGAAGCATCATTGGTGCCGACATGGGCCACCACCCGCAGTCTAGAGCAGCCCGTGTCCTTCACCGCTGCTTTTACCACCGCCGTAGAATTGGGTACGATTCCCCCTGGTATACACCAGGAGGTGACCCGTTGGTCCGCTCCGTCTCTCCTTGCCCTCTTCTCTAACTGGGGGAAAATCCGCCGGACGTTTGAACTCCCTAACAATACTATCCCTGCCCTCCCAGCCCGGCTGCCGTTCGAAGTTGAGTCCCTTGCAACGGGGGGTTCGTTCCTGACCTCGCTAACTGGCCCCCCAGAATTGTCCTCCGACAAAACCGCGAAGCTGTTGCGAACGGGGATGGGATTAGCCTCCGCTTCCCCCACTCCCCGACTCGGCTGAGCCACCGCCCTCCGCCCTTGGGGCACAACCACCCACTCGGGCCCCAGGCTGTGAGTCATCCCCTGACCCGAAGACCGCACCGTCTTCCCCAGGGCAATCGCACTTGCTTTCGCCCCCGAGCATGCCCGGGACACCACCTTGGTGTTGTGCAAGGTCCCGGGAGAAACACTACGACCACCGGATCCCGAGAATCCCCCACAACCCGCAACCCGGGCGTGCATCTCCGCAACCAACCTCTCAAGTTCGGCGACACGTGCCTCGAGGAGGTCGCTCTTCACCTTGCTCTTGAGGTTCGCTACAGAGGAAAAGGACTTCTGAGAGTACATCAATGCAGAATGCTACAAGGCGTGGTACGAAAGATTTTATCACTCCTAAATTAGTGGCTGCCTTGGATAGATGCCAGCTGAGTGTGAGAGATTCTGTATACATCCTTCAGGCGACAGCTGACGCACTTGGCCGTAATACCGAAGAACTCTCTATTAATAAATCTTCTACTCATCGAATCAGACAGAAGAAGAGAAGAGAACGTACTGAAACAGTTAAATCTGCTTTCAAGAATGATATACCTGCAATTCTTACTGTTCATTGGGATGGTAAACTGTTGCCTGCATTAAATGTCAGGGACCCAAAAGAAGAAAGACTTCCAGTTGTTGTTACATTTGGGGACAGTGAGCAGCTCATCGGGGTTCCAAAATTACAGCATTCTTCTGGTAAAGAGCAAGCGAACGCTGTTTGGAACGCATTATGGTATTGGGGTGTAGAAGACAATGTACAAATTCTCTGCTGTGATACAACTGCATCAAGCACTGGACGTTTTAATGGAGCATGTGTCTTACTTGATCAAAAATTGGACAGGGAATTGTTGTTTTTTCCGTGCCGTCATCACATATATGAACTTATTTTACGATGTGCATTTGAATGTAAAGTACTTGATGTAACAAGCAGTCCTGACATACCACTTTTTAAACATTTTAGGGAAAGCTGGGAAAGTCTCAATGCCAATAATTTTCAAAGTGGCAGAGAGAACGTGGAAATGTTTTTTAGTGAGTCGGAAATCAAAGAAATGCTAGACTTTTATGAAAGTGAATTAGATAAACTAACTCAGAGAGGTGATTATCGTGAACTCATAGAGCTCTCTCTAATGTTTTTGGGAGGAGACTGGAAAAAAACTAAAAATACGCCCTCCTGGGGCGATGCATCAAGCTCGATGGATGGCAAGAGCTATTTATTGTTTAAAAATGTTTCTGCTAAGATCACAACTTAAATTATCCAGTGTAAATAAAAATGCCTTAAGAGATGTATCTCTATTCATTGTAACTATTTATATCAAACCGTGGCTTCAGTGCAGTGCAGCTGTAAAAGCTCCTTATCAAGATCTCCGCTTCTTAATAGTTCTAAAATCATATGAAAAGATAGATTCCACAATTTCAAAAGCAGCTCTAAAAATATTTAGTCACCATATGTTGTATTTATCAGAAGAGTTGTCTGTCCTATCACTTTTTGATGATGAAGTAGACGTACAAATCAAAATCAAAATGGTACCAAATTTAGCCAGAGAGAATCTACACATGGAAAAGAGATATATTCCTCTACGTGGAGAATTGGATGGACAATTATATGGTAAGTTTAATTTTATACTGATTGCCATTCTTTAATTTTTAATTCGTTAATATACATCTCCTAATTCAGTCTTATCTTCATTTCAGTGAAAACTATAGACGACTTTGTGTCATCCAAAAGCAGAGATCTGTTCTCTTGCCTGAAGTTGGACATTAGTTTTATTAAAGAATGTCCTTCGACATGGACGAGCAACACTTCATATTTAGAAGCTCAAAGGATAGTTATGAAGTTGAAAGCTGTGAATGACAGTGCTGAAAGGGGTGTTAAATTAATGCAAGATTTTCTTAGACTACTGACGGTAGATGAAGAGCAAAAGCAATTTGTGTTGTGTTGTGTTGAAGAACACCGCAGACTGTACCCAGATTGCAAGAAAGAAACACTGAAAAGAAAATATCCACATAATACTAAAAACTAAAGAACACTGAAAACAATAATAGTCTAAAGAGTGAAAATGTATTAAATTGTAACATAAAATTAAATATGAAACATGTATCAATAGCTTTTTCCCTGACTTTAACCTACAAAACCTATTATTCCTAATATTCAAATTTCAAGCTCAAGTCGGCACGGGTTATTATAGGCCTATTGAGATGAAATTTTGTTATTGAGTACATCTGACCCAATGGAAAATATTTAGGGGGTGAGCCCAAACAAATTCGCCGAAATTTTTTTTTTGCAAAATAATGGACACCCTAATGTAGATAGAGGTACGATGTGTACTTTATTTCGAAACCTAATTAATTCATTTAGGTCATTCAGTGCTGTGATAATAGAATGAGTTTTTATGACTACCTCGTTGAATGGAATGACACTATAATTCATTTTTCTGAATAGGTATATTTTTACAACCTGATTATCGCATACTTTTATACCTATACGAGAAGCAGTATTAAGAGTCTAAAGAACAGATGGGCGTACATGAAGCAATGCACGAGTGTTAACTGAAACAAGATAGGCATGCAAGGATACGACAGTATGGAGGAAATTATTAAAAGCTGTCATTTTTACTGATGATTATAACCGATATTTTAACTTTTTTCCGTGCCTACCCCGAAAGGGAACGTTGTGATGGCTATGTATGTAATCATCGCAAGTTTCCCTGCCGAAAACGAAATGAACACCACTGTCGTGACCTTATCCTTTACTCATTTATCCTTTGAGTGCTTTATCTCTACCCTATTCATAGCGTAGTCTCACAATGATAGCCATTTAATAATTTCTATTTCAGGATAGAATCGTATTTCGATGAGTAGACCACATTCCTTCGGTCGCTTGCGCACCACCTTAAGGTGAACGCGCAGTTTCAATTCGCGACAGCTACGACAGCGCCGCTGCAGCTTCTAGAGTTATATGCCTGGAGCAGCTGGTTGGTTATTTGGGGAAGCGGTCAACGTTAAGGATAGGTAGATATGGCTTGGATATAAGTTCCTGGCACTTTGATGTGCGTAGAACGATCGCAGGAGGAGAGGAAACAGCCTTTGTGGGAGCCAGTTTGAAGGGTTTTCACCAATTAAGATGGTTGGGGCGATTTATTTTACGTAGAAATCAGTATGAAACTATGCATACTTGTTCTCATTAGTGATACCTATGGATGAAAGTGAAAACAATTGCATCGTACCGATTAGGTTGTTTGGCAATTCAATGCTATCTTGACACGTTGCCTTATTTCAAATGACATATATTTCGTAATAATTCGAATACATTGGTACAGATTTTCTTCTAAACACGAAACATTTCATTTCTTACTGAACATTATAATTGTTGCTAGGAGCGGTGATTCCTCAAAATTGACACAACTTGACCGAAGACTGGTTTCTACGCAGGTGTCAGGAACTTTCAACCGAGCTATGCAAAGGGTTAAGAGAAATCTGGTGTAATCCTCAGCCTACTCCTAACCATATATTAAAGAAGACAAAAGATAAATATATGGTACGATAGCACAGGGAATATTGAAGCTATTAAAATGCGCAATTGGCCATATTGAATGGATTAGTTGTGCATCAGTTGTTCAGGTAATACGCCGAAATCAAAGGTATTTGAAAAGGAATTGTCGAGGCGCCCTAAGGATTTATATGGAACAATGCGAAATGGAAATAATATACAAAAAATTGCATAACTTATAACATTTATGGACAAATAGCGCGCAACATCAATGTTGGGTGGATCATTTTTCACCAGAAAAACAGGCTTCAATATTTCATATAACATGGAAATTCTAATATTTTAATTTATTAATGCACAATCTGGAAATACGTTTTAGATACCTATGATTCATTATTCTCAGTCTGCCCTTTTATAGTCATTAATTGAATTCTATAGTCCATACCTGTGAATGGAACAGTTTACGTCAATACACAACATTTAATTCCTTAGCCTATGCGTAGGAATATATTACGAGATAGGAATCATTCTGCCAACGAAAATGTTATCCTGTTTACTCCTTACTTGATGAAATGCTACATCCAGAAGTCCGAAGCTGCTCTTACAATGCATACATTTTTCTCAGATATCTTTTGGAAAATGACAGTCAACAATGTATGGATTCCAGCACCTTACATAACGGTTCCGATAGTTGCTATAATTTAACTCCCCTATTCTACGCGGAAACACGTTCCTTGATCGCTTCGTAGTGTTCAGTTAACTTTCCATAAAGAGTTCACGGTAAATTGGATAAATATGCTTAGTAAGATCTTTCGTCACGCTTTACCACTTGAGTATGAGAAAGTTCTGGAGAGAAGTAAATAAGCAGCACTACATCTTTGGAACGGAATGGGCACGTGACGACACATCCGGGGAAGGCCCTTATTGGCGCGTAAGCGGTCATTAGAAAAGCATCTTTTTCTTTGATCCGGAAATAACTCTAATTAATTTCCAAGTGCTTACAGGTATATTGGGAACATTACATAAAATATATGGTTTAATCGTAAAATATTATAATTCTGGGACTTAGTAGACTTCTTCGTTCGAACCCGGACCCTCGTGCTGTGATACTAGTACTCTAGCCACCATACCAACCTGATCACCAGGGATATTTTAAGTGGTTTCCCAGTCACATTTAACATTTCTTTATTAAAACAGGGTGGACCGAGGCATTAATGCCCATTCTTCCCCCTTCCCGGTGGACGGACACAAACATCCATGGCCTGGATGGTAAAAATTCCACCCAGGCGGGATTCGAACCCGCGACCTTACAGTTGGCAGGCGAGGTCTCAGCGCCGCCACCAACCATATAGGCCGGCATTTGATCACTGACACCCAAGGCATGGCAGAAGAATTATAAAACTGTAGCGAAACAATTGACCAAGGAACACTTCGGCCTGTTTTAATGATCACCTCCAAAGTGTCTCCCAGACACGGGTGTGTCTCTGAGGAGTTTTCCACGCGTGAATCATGCAACCGTTTTACTTAGGTGACTCATAAGGAATTAACAAAGCAGTGAGTTTTCCGAGGGAGAGTAATCGCTAGCACACGCCTGTAAGTTTTTCAAGCCCTACCGCTGGAAACGAAGCTGCACATTAAGTGGGTAGATGCAGTGTGAAGCACAGACTAATGCGGAGGCGTAGAGAGAGCAGCACACTTGGCGACTCCATCCCGAAAAGAAGAAGGGAATGAACTGCGCACAGCGTTGGACACAATGAAGTCATGAGTAGTGCACGGAGATGAATGGGAGGGTGGGCTAAATGGAGAATCGACAGCGAGAGCAAAAAGGAAGTTGTCGTTCATGAGAGCTGTAACGAGCGTGGAATAAGCAAGGATCGGAACTGCAGGAACGAAAAGCTTAAGCATCTACCTCTTCAGTTCATCAAGTACCTATTGTCTCGGTGACATCCAATTATGCGCTAGGAAACAGAACGACAGTGAAGGTACCGGATAAGGGTATACACACGAGTACATATTTTCGGCTTTAATCTAAGTGGAAGAATAGTTACAAACGAGTACTAATATTTCCGTTTCACATACCTTGAGTTTTTCTACCCTTTATCTTTAAGTTCATGAACGGAGTTCATGAAGGCATCTCGTTGCCCATTTTCTGGCCATTCATCCTTTTATCTTCTCATTTTTTCATTTAGCTTACTTCCTCTCCAACTCTACGTATAGTATTATCATGATTTCATCATTTGATCAGTGAGTTCGATCGCTACCATAGGTTTCTTGATCCTATTTTATTTTAATAGGAATACGCTTCTTTTAACCCTGTGGAGTCTAAGTAGGAGCAAATTAAATGTAGGAGCTAAGGTAAGGGGGATAATTATAGCCATGAGAAGGAATCTGATCGACTCGTTTCGCAAAAAGCATTGCATTTAGTGAATATGACTGAGCCTTTATTTCACTCTTAAAGGATGGCAGGAATATTGTCAATTAAGTGGTTAAGTTATTTACTAGGTAGTGTGGATTAAATTGGGTTTAAGAGCTAGTTGTGTATTGATGAAGAGAATGGTTTTTCGGGTTTCCATCCGCGTTTATCCATTTTTGGTGGACAATATTTCGCCAGCGTTCCAGCTAGCTTCCTCAGGTCCGTTGGAACCTGAGGAAAGGACCTGAGGAAGATAGCTGGAACGCTGGCGAAATATTGCCCACCAAATATGGATAAACGCGGATGGAAACCCGAAAAACCATTCTCTTCATCAACAAAACTCCGCGGAAGCCTTCACGAAAATTAGTTGTGTATTCTTTGTTAACAGAAAATATTGGGAATTATAATTGGGCATTGGGAAAAATTGGGAATAAAGCCCCACAAAAACACTATTTAAATGTTGAATTGCTGATAACATTGGTGAATCACAAATCAAATAATTCAGCTGCAAATAATTTATGCACGCAGAATATTTTTATAAGAGAGGGGCTAATTGAGATCAAACGCAATAAAGAGATTCACATTCCCTAACATAATTTTCCATCACTAGTGAATTTGTCCTTTTTCCCTGATCACCCGCATATTGGAGCGTCAATTTCAGCAACAAATTAATTTTCCCTACGCGTTTCAAACCAAACGTTAACTCTTATAATTAAGACCAAAGTTTAAGATTTAATAAAGAGATCAATCAATAATTCCAGGCGTGTGCTCGTCAAATTTCCTGGTAACTCACATTGTTTGGAAAGCTATGTACATTGATATACAGGCTATCAAACATTTTTTTAGCAATATAAAACATTGCCCGATGAAGCTAATGCACCTGAAGGAAATTCTGAGGTCATCTTGAGGCTAAGAAATTCTTAAACATATTTAGAATTTGTCGGCTCCGGTGGCGACGGGGTAACGTCCTCGCCTGCCAAACCGAAGGTCGGGGGTTCGAGTCCCGCCTGGGAGGATTTTTCTCCATCCAGGACATGGGTGTCAATATTTGTCTGTTGTTAATGTTACATAACCCGATGTAAGAGGCCATTGCGAGCTATTTTCGGGGTCGTTAAAATAAATAAAAAAAATATTAGGAGAGTAGCTCCATTAATCAGGCAACTTTTAAATGCTGGTCAAATACAGCTCACGCACCTGAGGGAAACTCAAAGGTCACCTTGAGAGAATAGTACATATTTTCACTATGAACGAGGAGAGGAGCCACAGCAATCCAACAACTTAAAAAAATGCTTAACATTATTTGGATAGGCTGAGAGTAATCCGCGATCTTTAATTCTTATTTCGACAGATTAATCCTTCATTGACAACCATGCAGCGCTACTCAGCAGCTCTTCAGTTGACTCTCGCAAGCACTGGTTACCTCACCAGCTCCAGAAAACGCATCGACCATTCCCTCGTTGGTCGTTGATGACAGCAATCAGGAACGCATCACAGCGGAAATGGGACATGCGTCAAATGTGAGACGCGCAAAAACAAATGATGCAAACGCCTTCGGATCCACTCGAAACTTTGTGACGATTGGTGACACAGCGTCTTAGCGATGGTTTCCTGCAGCTCTTGAATATAATCCACTCAAATTTTTCACATTTATGATACATATTAACCCTACATTTTTCTCAAATTGAGGAAAAACGAACATAAAGCTGGATATGCATTTCTAAAACCGCAAATATAATTGCCACGTGACTTTAAAAAGTTGGATTTATCGTCCCTAAAACCACATCGTATTTCCTAGAAATATTTAATTAAACTTAAATGACAAATGAAACCATTTAGTAGCATTTCATCTTGTACTCCGCATCTATTAAGTCTATTTTATACCTTCTTTAGCTGACAAAGCCCAATAATACAAAGTAAAGTAGCAAAGTAAAATATGATACAAAAGGTCACTGGTTAAAGATTAGATGGAACACCGCATGCGTACCAAAAAAGCTTCGCCGCAACTGAAAAGAACGATTGAAACTTTTCCAAGCCCATACGACCAAACACAATTCCTCTGAATATTCGCAGGAAGCATAGTGAATGCTTAGAATAGAAAATGCTGCTCAGAAATGCTTAGAATACAAAAAAAGAATCATTGTCCTTGACTGTTAGGCAAAGTTCCTTTTAGTGGACCAATCTCCTGCAAATCTTTAAATATGGCCACTCATAATTTAGTGTAGCCAATAAAACGCGGTTTTTTATTGTCATTTTCAAATCCAGAAGCGTCCCTCTATATTGCCTCAACATTTAAGTGGGTGCACAATTTTTTTGTCTTTTGCGAAGATATGCACTGTGGGGAAAGGTCGAAATAAAAATATTTAGCAAATGCTTGGCTTGAATGCGGACTTTTTAGAAACTCTTCGCAAGCTTACCTTTGAATACTGAAATTTTCTATTTTTTTTTTCAAAACAAAACTACAGGCTGTCGTTTGAATGTTTTCCGAACTGAAAGAGAGATCTCTAAGGCCCATTATAATGAAATAATTCCGCATAGACCTCGTAAAATTAGCAAGTAGCGAGTATCATCCTTCTCCTAAAGGGTCATGCGCATTTCTATTCTAAACTAGAGTAAGGAAGCGCGTGATTAGGGGTTCTCCTCCAAATAAAAGTCTACAAGACCGCATAGTCTTGAGGAATATGAAATATGCACGATATTTCGTAGAGTATTTCAAATTGTGCGACAACTGTTAAAAAGAAATTCGCCAAGAATATAGAAATATATCAGAAACCTGTGTTTCATGAGCTAGTTACTTGAGAATCACGCAGTTTCTTAGTAAAACGATCAAGAAAATTGACAATCGAAGATTTTGTAGGTCATGGCGGCACGACTTACACTAAAAAAACTCTTACAAATTGCATGTGCATTACATGTAGCTAACCACCATATCATGTACCTAACTGCCTCATTATGTTTTTTTAAGTCTTACAAGCTCGAAAACTTTACCAATCCTGAGCCTTCATATAGAATTATAAAAGGTCTGCTGAGACACGCCCTCAAAAGGTGAAAAGTGTTTTCCAGAAATCTCTGCAATGTGATCGGAATAGCCCATGGCACAGTTACCGATGCATTTAAAATTTTGAAAAATGATCATGATCTTAAAACAGGAACTCAGGTATATTAATAAAATTAAGTAGCTATGAATGCTACTCGGGTACATTTCTTACATAAGTAGGCATGAATCCTTCTATAACGAGCCGAAAGCTTTCGGCAAGACATTTTTGGTATCTTGGCAAGCATCTAATACCGAGCGAATTAACGTATTTCCATTATATTCACACAATGGAAAATATGTGAACATAACACACACTTGGGAGGCACGCTAGAAGAAAATGAGCATAGGAGAAAAGATATTAGGAGGAAAATAGGGCTACATAAGGAACCGTTCAGTAATAGAGTCGTAGTCACATTAAGGGGGAAGAACACAGAGCAACAACTAAGTGGTTGAGAGCTACGTTTATTAACTTAGATTTTTGAACGCGGATGCTCTGAGCACACGGGAGCCCTTGGGGATGGCGGTAGGGTAGGCACTAGGCGTGGGTCAAGCTTTTGAGGCAGACCGGCAGCAGGATGGGGAGGTGGGAGTCAAGCGAGGATTCGGGTAAGGACTCTCCTAGGTTGGCCTGACCTTCTCTACTTGTACCCGAATTAGGGTGCAAAGGTTGATCAGAGGACGACGCTGGGGGGAGGGGCGAATGCGCTAGAGAAGGATGACCTCAGGAACATCCGCTCCCCCCCCCCCATACGACATCACCCCGTCGGCAGTTAAGTCCGCGGGTACGGAATTTTTCCCTGTGCTCAGAGTATTCGATTCCTTGGCAAAATACATGTTCAATTCAATATAACAAACAGACACATTTACAAAATAAACAGTATCGCTGAAAATGTATCGCACAAATGGTACACATGGTTGTCCTTCTATATTGCGTTTTAAGAATGCACCTTTTTTTACAATTAGCGATACACTTCCATCACTTAAAAACAGAGAGACAAAGAAAAAGGGGACAATGACAACCTAGATGTAGCTTGCGTGGCCTTATAACGCTAACGAACACAGATCTCGACATAATCAGACATTTTAAAAAACTGCTTCGTTTTAAGGAGCTATGAGGGAATGAAAACTTTAACTTGAAGTCAACTCTAATTGTTGAAGTTTCTGACGGTGAAGTTTTTTTCACGACACTGTAAAACCGTGCTCAGCATAATCAGATATTAAAAAAGAGTCGTTTTCAGAGGCTATGAGGGAATTAAAACAGAATGATGAAGTCAACTCCTACTGTTGAAGTCGGTAAAGGTGAAGTTGACACGGAACTGGCTGAACTGTATCTGATGCGAGTAATGCCACAGTAAAAAATCTACTACAATATCTGAAACTCCAATTTGAGGGAAATAAAACTCAGCTCGTGTGAATGTAGAATATTATGCTTTCATTAACTTGATAATTGGCTATTTGAACAATTGACAAAAATACCACAAATGAGATATCGTTGATATTAATCTATCAATTCTCTAAAAATACTAAATGCACAAAATAACTGTTCACTAAAACTCAGTTTATTTTCTGCGATATCAAGATTCAGCGACATTGACGTCTACATGTGTACGACAGGAAATCTTTCGATATCTCATGTCAACGACTGACGTGAAGAACTGTATATGGCATTAACCACGACATTGGAAGAATACGTAGGGCGTTGAACGAAAACAATTGGTAAACATAATATCATTTAACGTATCGCACGATAAACCACCAAGCAATCAACTAAAATCATTACGCTTATAGAAAGGGTTCCGTATTTGACACCCAAAGCGTCCACTTCAGGCAAGTTATTTGACTTTGCCCATACGGATTTTTCCTTCAATTCTCAAATAATTTAGCTACTTAGGTCTTTGAAAATCGTATGATACAGGCTCCTGAAGATTGTCAAGAAAGCAATACGCGCGGAATTGCAACGAACGCCAAGAAACGAATATGAACTAGTGAATCATGGGCGGCCGCGGCGAGAGGAGCAGTTGTGACGTCAGGCCTCCTACTTCCAACATGGCGCACTCTACCCTCCTTTTCAAACGCAACTGAATTTTCAGTCAACTATAGTAAAATCCGTGATTCAGAAAACCTGAAGGCATTTTCACGCAAGGTTTATAGCAATGTATGAGATCCAGGTATATGAAATGCCGTAGCAAAAGTTGGAAAGTTCCTCATTGCTGGTCAAAAATGAGGAATGAAAAGAAACTGTTTGGTATGCCACTGAGACGAACCCAGCTTTTGCTAAGATGTAACCTTTCCGTACTCCGCATCATTCCCACTGATCAGGTGTAATATATAACTTTGAATTCCACGTCTGTCCTCGCATGACGGTATCCAGCGTTGATTCCTGACGCTCGCGGTTTAAATCTGCATTTATGAGCCGGATATCCCGTGTAGCATATTTCTCCACTCCTAAAATGCAGGCCACTAAATTATAGATCTTAATTTAAATACGGGTTCTTAATGTGCAGTTAACAGGGGTATGAATATCCTGGATGAACTCCGGTCCACTAGATAGAAATACAGGAACTCCGGCGTACTCAGTCTACCTTTAAAACGAGTAATTACAAACGTCATTGCACAGTTCATACGTTTACTATAGTTGAACAAGGTTAACACAACTTATCTCGATTATCAATGTCAATAATAAGTAATAGTCAAAGCCTTGACCGGCTACAAAAACCGCGGGGTCTGGATAAAGATTGACACAGGTTACCCAAACTTTGCCGGAACGATTTTTAGCTTATTCCTTGCAGTTTCGTAATAGCCCCACCCAGGGGCTAAACATTCGGAAGAAAGTAGGCGAATGATGCTTTGTTTGTCAAAAAAATGATGAATGTTAAAAAAACTATTGTTCGCACGAGGACTGGCCACCTTTTTTGTTTCTTTAAATTCCCCTCCCTCTTGCCATGGCGAGTTTCGTGTACCTTTTCGTTTGTCATTCAGTTATGATTTTGCCCGTGGAGGGCGCTTGTCGGAGAGAGGCAGACGGGACTGACTGGGAGAACACAACCAGTGTGGAGTTCAGACAGGACAAGATAAGTGGCCTGCGGGCATGACGTGTGTGTGTGATTGGTGTGCGAGTGTGAATGAGAATTGAAGACCTCCGGAGACGTCGGCGATTCAAGATACGCGAAGCTTACGCCCGGCATTTCCTTCCCTTCTTTATTATTAATTTTCTGTTTCACCTATTATCAGTATTTCTTCAGTTTATTATTTTGTGTCCCGTTAAAGGCCAGCCTCCATTCTTTTTATTTTATCCTTGTGGGAGTCTTTACTTGTCTGGGGACATCACGGCCACGGGCGCGAACAATTTGGTGACCCCGACGTGATTTTGTGACGGCGCGAACAATTTGGTGACGGCCACGGGCGCGTACAACTATAGATATTTACTACAGCTGTGCAGCACTGAAGATTAGAAGAGATACTACAAAGCTATTGCGAATTAAAAATTTACTACATATTTAAGCACCCAAACTCGATGAAATGGCGGGTTCTTCATTTCCCTCTCACCATCATCAACCTTCATCACCCAAAGAGGAGGCCACAATGAAAAACCTGAGCATGCGTGATTGATGCATCTCCATTGCGATGGCGTGTAAAGGGCACTCATGTATGCGGCGGACCAAATTATGCTTCGAATACCTGGATCTTGAATCGGATTGTACAGTGTTGTTTAGGCGGAAATGGGCACTGTAGTAGGAATGTCTATCATACGTTTACTATACTTGAACAGGTTAAAACAACTTATCTCGATTATCAATGTCAGTAATAAGTAGTAGTCAAAGCCTTGACCGGCTACAAAAACCGCGGGGTCTGGATAAAGATTGACACAGGTTACCCAAACTATGCCGGAACGATTTTTAGCTTATTCCTTGCAGTTTCGTAATAGCCCCACCCAGGGGCTAAGCATTCGGAAGAAAGTAGGCGAATGATGCTTTGTTGGTCAAAAAAATAATGAATGATATATACACTATAGATATTTACTACAGCTGTACAGCACTGAAGATTAGAAGGGATACTACAAAGCTAACTAACTAAAGTGGAAATTCTTTCGACGGATTTAAACAACATTCATGTTTGGAGCCAGGAGTGGGGACTCGAACTTAATCTGAGCAAATGCACGGCGGTACATTTCTTGCGGAGGTCGTCCAACTATCCCCGTGTATATGCTGTGGATGGCGTTAAGATAAAGGCGACAGATGAAGTGAAGTATCTGGGAGTTACGATAACCTCGAACCTATCGTGGGGAACACATGTAAGAAATATTTGTGGCAGAGCTCTGAAGAAGCTAGGATTCTTCAAGCGTATTATGGGAAGATTTTCGGATGAAAAAGTAAAAGAAAGGTGCTATTTCGCACTCGTCCGGCCACATCTTGAATATGCAGCGAGCATATGGGATCCGGTGCAGAAAGACTTAATCCGGGAACTTAATAAAATACAAAGGAAAGCTGCGCGATTCGTCAAAACCTGCTACGGGCGTACAGACAGTGTTACACAGATGTTAAACGAATTAGGCTGGGAGCCGCTAGAGACTCGGAGGCTGCGCGCTAGGCTTAGATTGCTTTAACAATTGAGAATAGATGAGCGACACGGAGAACATCATATTAGAACCCCACTATATTTCCAGGTCCGACAGAAACGATAAATTAAGAGAGATATTTTGCCGAACGGATAGGTATGGGAATTCGTTTTTCCCCCGAACAATAAGGGACATTAATAAATGCTAGGCGTAATTTCATTAGAGCGTTTCCTTTTTATATATAAACGGCTGGTGTCCTAACATCCCCCGCCACACGCCTATTGAGGCGGCTTGCGGGGTAATATGTAGACGTAGACGAAGAGTGCCCGAAAGACCGAAACATATCGGAGGAAATAGAAATCCGAACTAATTCCACTATAAATCGAGAAAAATAAATATATCAGGGCAATTGGAGCAGGGTAACAGCAATATACGTGAATGGATTCAATGATATAGAATACAAAATAATATTATAACCAAAAACGGAGATTTAAATATCATTCGTCCACCTCAAATAATCGCGTTTGAATTTCATCGTCAAAACCAAGGAGTACAGAACTCCGTGGTCAAAACGAAAGATCGAACCTGAACAGAGGTAGACATCTAGCGGCCGGAATTTAAATCTCAATAGAGTTAGGTGGAGCTTGAAGCGGATGGGCTGCCGCGTGCGATCTCTAACGGGGAATTTTACAACTAATTCCGGAAACTGAAATGACCGCGGCACACTATAATTTAAACTGAGTACCCACGAGATCCTCTTTATTCATCAGACAACACCGGGTATGCGAGAATAAATAGCTACCCACATTTTCGTAAAGCTTATTAAAATATGCACATCTTCTTTTTATCGTGAATAGCTAACAAATTATTATCCTTGCAAAGCGTCACGCATTCTGAAAAAGAGGGATCATCCTTAATTTTAGCATATAAAAAGTAAAATAAAATATTTAATGCATGGCGTCATTACAAAAAACTTTTAAAGTAAGTTAGTTCCAAATTCTGTAACATGAACACTAACATTTTCATTACATGCCAGCTTGTTTCCGGTTGTATAATGCTGAACTAGTTACATTAGTGGTGCAGCTTGGCACCGCGAAGACTCAATGGATCAGTATAAACTGTAGGATATGTCATGTCTGGAGCATCGTAATTATACTATAAAAAACAATGCATTGTTGAAAAAGTGTAATGTACAGAGAAATGTGACTGGTTTAAGAACAGGATATTTTTTACATATTATATGTACAAGTAAATAATGCACATTTTACAGAATATAATTTTACTCAAAATATTTCTGTAAGTATAAAAATAAGTTTATTTTGTATATTCTTAGGTTTTTATTTGAATATGCACATTATTAATATTAAAAAACAAATATGTATATCATTACTATGAAATTAAGACGTTTTGTTGCCTTGCATTTGCACATCACCCTCACGCCAACCCTATCCTCGGATGATTATCCTTACAGAGAAAAAGAATTCATTCTTCATCTCTTAACACTGATTTTCAACTGTCAAATTATAAGGCATACGTAAGCTTTTCTGTGTGAAATATATAAAGGCAAATAAAGCACTTAGCTGGCACAGGAAGATTTTCAGACAAAATTAAAAAATAATTTGAATAGTTATTAATTGAACGACAACACACATATTTACACAACAGCAGTTGTTGAGACAAAGTTCAACAATATATTGAATAAAAAGGTTAAACTTTATTTTTTCCACATTAGATTGTAATTTTTACGACCATGGTTTCTGCGGCTAACTTCATCATCAGGTCCACCTGATGATGACGTTAACCGTCGAAACCATGGTCGTCAAAATTACAATCTAATGTGGAAAAAAAAACAAATTTTAACCTTATTATTCAAAATGAATTACATGCTCCATAATGTTACGCCGGAAACCACCAACTTTAAGTCAACAATATTTATGTTTTACCTCTTGAGAGAAGCGGAATGATAGTAGAAACTCACACATTGGTGAGAATAATAACTGCCAATGAAAAGCTAAACATGCATATCTATGAAAGTGCAAATTGGAACGCAGGGCACTCAAAATGTACTGCTTACTACAAAGTTCAAACATTAATGATCTCATTATCAGAAATTACAATGCATATCTACATAATGAAAGGATATTTAGCGTGTCAGAAATAATACAAAATTAATATTTTCAACCGATATTCATAAATCAGCGAAACGCCAATGTCAAATGTGAACTGCTATTAGACAGCATTGAAGAAGATCATTGGTTAGCCAGACTGGAGAAATTGATGGGACAGCTCAGGATCTCTTATAGTAGATTAAGTACGTCATCATCAAACAATTATGACAGTAAACGGCAGAGCGATGGACTATACCACGGTTGCCAACCTACTCTAACTAAAACCTTCGCCAAATACCCGCACGAAACTCTACTTAACAAAACTTTAGTATAATTCAAAAGTTTTACTTTTTAATGATATTCTTTCATTTAACTTGACATCTCTGTTTGCTTTGGTCAAAAATCTTATACTCGATTTTTTACCCACATTCACCAAGTCGATTTTCATGACAATTTTCCCACGTGTGTTTTGGATGAAAATACGTTTTCTCAATTTAAACAAGAAAACACAAAATATTTAACACATTTATTTAACACAGAAAAATATCGTTCCATTCTTTTGCATCAAAAATTTCACTGTAAATTTTCCAATAATTCCATATCATAACGGCATAAATTGAATGAAAAATTGATGCAAAATTGTTAAAAACTAAAAAATATGATATAAAATAAATTTGTAAAAACTTTTTAAAACTTGGTTTCGTTAAAAATGCGCTAAAACGTAGAAAATAATTTTGTATCTGTCATAACTGGCGAACAACAGGCAGAACGTGATTATTTGTGACTAAAAATAAAACCATGGGGGCGCAGCCAACATTTATGATACTTAACTTCAACTTTGCAACAAATTACTTCCAAGTTACAAATGACTTTTCAACAAATTAGCAAGGATGTAAAGGATGTAAAGGACTGTAAAGGATGAGGCAAACTTCGCTTGCCGAAAATACCTGGTTCGGCCAACTTGAAATACTAAACGTTATCTATATAGTAATGGTTAAGTCTTTCATATCACAAACGTAGGTTGCACCCACATGGTTTTATTTTCATTCACATACAATCACGTTCTGCCTGTTGTAGGCCAGTTATGACAGCTCAAAAATTAGTTTCTTCTTGTTCAAACACTTTTAATTAAACTATGATTTTTTAAGTTTTTTATTTCATTCAAATGTTAAAATCAAATTTCATATTACAATTGAAATTTATTTTTAGACTACAACCAGAATCAACCATACTTCGTCGTAAATTTTTGTATGAGTTTTACTTCGGAGAGAAATGAACACGCCAACATTTAGTTTTTTGTTCAAGAGAAGGCCAAAGTCGGACTACCTGGTTTCAATCCAATGGAGATGACATACTTGGGAGCACACTGAGTCCGGGATTTTTGAGACGGTTCTTCTTACAATTCATTCGGTTCAAACAGCACAGCGAATAAAACGAACAGACAAGCAATTGTGTGAGTAGGTAATTTTGCGCTGACACTTCCACCTTAAGCAAGAACTCCCACGGTCAAGGAGAATGTGGAGAGCTTTAAGTTGGCATCCACTGCATTTTTTTATACTGAATCAATGATGCGCTGTATCGTATGTTGAACTTATAGCAGAGGGCCAAGTAACAGTCGCAAATTAGGTCAAATGTCAATGGTAACTAGTGCAAATTTTATACGTGAACAAATACAAAAAAACGATACACAGGATGGACGCGTTAGAAAAAGATCATTGACGGAAAGAACTTCCAGGGCGATCTTAACCCAAGTAGCAGACAATGTTGTATGGATATCCATAAATGGTTACCAATATCCAAAAGACGTTAGGTCCAGCCTGTAACATTATGTGGACATTCTATGGATATTACATCGAAATATCCATACCCAAGCAGCAGACGATATCCATCGGATATCTAAATAAGGTTGATATATCCAAAAGACGTTGCTACTACACGATGGATATTTTGACAACGTTACATAGATATTCTATTTGTAACATCCACGATGAGTTGTAAAAATAACGTTACATAGACATCCTATTTGCAACATCCACGATGAGTTGTAAAAATAACGTTACATAGATTTCCAAGTTGTTATATCCGTGGTATTCTTAATTGATATTAAATTGGTAGTCCATACGTATTAAACTGATAACGATACCTAAAATATATTTTATTTTAAAATTTAAAATATGTAATAATTTTCAAATATATGATATTTTCATTAAAATGAATCCTGTATATCACGTTGCAAACAATCAATATATCTTCCTTCCTCTTTATCACCTTTACCATCAATTCAAGAAGTGGCACTTATTACCTTCAAAAATGTTATTCCAAACAGTATCCCTGGCGAAAATGTTCCGCTTCCTCGACCGGTCACAGTAGTGTGCTCGAAATGTACGGAAGCGGTGCTTTCCACTTCCCGATAAAGAGATTCAAGAAGAATCAAGCTGCTCAAAAACGACAGTTACTGGTTGATACCACATAAATCGAGGTAATATTACCTCGATTTATGGCCCGTAGGCTGTGGGTCTGCAAAGTGCGCCCCTGGCAGCCGCCCGCCTGGCCAGCCCCTAGCTACAACGCTGAAGCTAACGTGCAAGAATTGGAAAAATCTTGTTTATTTGCAGT
This sequence comes from Pyrrhosoma nymphula, assembly GCA_963573305.1. Taxonomy (NCBI): domain Eukaryota; kingdom Metazoa; phylum Arthropoda; class Insecta; order Odonata; family Coenagrionidae; genus Pyrrhosoma; species Pyrrhosoma nymphula. The sequence goes on along the minus strand of OY754332.1, from coordinate 8,458,557 downwards.
AATATAGCATTTATATGCATACTATATGGCAATATAGGATAACAGTTATCTGGCATTAATTAATGGCAAATAACTTTTATCAAGGTTTTATGGTATTTCCTCAAACTATCACGGAATTATCATTTAATGATTATAGTTCTCGAAGTCACATTTATCCACGGAAGTGACTCTTTCTCAACGTTGCTCATTCAGCGTAAGATGAGTGATTGGGTGCGATGAGTCGTAATAGTTGATAATCAGGCGATATTAGTAGCATACCGTAAGATAAGTACGTGGTATTATAAAATGGTGAACTAATGCAATGTGGAACATTCATCATGCCATTGCTCAATTGCACATTCAAAATGAATAATGCCAGAATATCTTTTTTTATTTTGAGAGAGCAGCGAAGAGAGTGGAGAGGTATTACGATATTCCGGCTCGTGAACGTTAAGCACAATAACCATAGATGTTAAAATATCAGGAGCTTGAAGTTGGGTTCAAAATGTTCTGCCTCTGAAGTATTTTAGCAGATCAAATGTCACTTTGGAAGTCTTATGATTTTTAATTGAGATGATAAGATTATGTTTCTGGCAATATTTGTTGGTACAATGGGGGATGATCCAGTGTAAGAAAATTTGAATTTCAATAGAATAAACAATTGGGAGGGGTGGTTTTTGGTGCTCCATGGATATTGTATAGATATCCACGCAACTGTGCGATAATGTTGTATGGATGTTAGCACTGGATATTCATGGGATATCTCAAAGTGGGAACTTTGGATATTTTATGGATATCCATAAAAGGTTATACGGATATGCTGGATATCTTATGGATATTAAGGAAGTTATTTTGTAACATTCTATGGATATTTTATGGACATTATCTGCTGCTTATTCTGTATAGCATTAGTTAACTAATGCTATACAGAATTAGCCTCTGCAAATGGAATACAGCGCAAATTTGGTAGAATTAGTTTTAAGAATCAATTTATTCTAATTATATAATAACAGTATACCACGATAAACATCTTTTAGACAGCGTACTTCGATCTTTCATTCATTAAAGACATGACAGGGTTTACGATAGAAAACCTCATTAAACTATAATTAATTAGATGATCATATTATTTCTTGTATATCTGAGCGATTTGTGCATGCCATTAAAAAATTATGTATGACTGACAGGAGTTTCAATTAATCACGTTTCAATCATATATAATGACGATAATTGACTAATAATAATGACTATCCTTACTACTAACAATGTAGGGAGGCTTCGATCATAGCTATTGTGTCCCTGATCGAGCGCAGAAAAAATTACATTTTAAACATGGGTATGAGTGACGAATATTAAATGGTTCTTAACACGGTGGGTGATTAATATCACGTGAGGACAGTGCAGTTTCCAGGAGGGGGGGGGGTGTTTTTCAAACAAAATAATATTCAAAATAAGTCCCACATGCATGCATTTTCTTATCTCTTGCTCCCTCAAAATGTCCTTCACTATTCTAACTACTTTTTAAGCCGAACAACTCACAGCGTATGTTTGATCTACGATTAGCTCGGTTACTTTTATCCATCCCTCTGCTATTAGAGGATTAGATAAAATACTGTAAGCTTAAAAGCGGAGTGGGAGGAGAAAAATGCACCTCTTGCCTTTCTTTTAACTTTTATACATTACTCTGCAAATAGAGGAATAGATAAAATAGTGAAAGTAGGTGAAAACACACCCTCTGCCAAACACCCTTGCAGGACATCGCTACCGGAATTCCGATCCCACGTGGGTTAGCTTAAAATAGGAGTCGGGGGAGAAAAAAGCGCCTCTTGCTTTCCCCCCTCCCCTCCCATAGCTTCGGCGTTGCCAATTTTCTGGAGGCAATCGGTTAAAATCACATCAATTTTCGTAAATCGTTATTTCTCATCGTAGAACCTCGATCAAAAGACGTACTTAATCGCTCCGCCGTCAGGAGTAACATTACTTTATTTATTAACCTCTAAGCATCCGAATTATTAAAGTAAAAAATGTACTACGGATGGTCATGTTTGCCGGGGTAACCTCACGCTGTGCCCGCGGACCCGGATTATCTCTCGGAGCCCGAGGAAGGGTTCGGATAGGGGTCTTGTTCGAGCGAGGACCGCACTAATTACCCCTTCCTTGGGTCTCGTGTACCTGTGGTCTTGGGGGGCCCCACGAAAGTACCATTAACCAAAAGAACTCTATTTAGAGTAAGCTTTTAATACAGAGCTATAGAATTCAAGCGTTTGTCTGGTTGGAGAGCAGAGTGGAGAGTTTCAGTGAAACAATCAACAATTCAACGATTACTGAAGATGAAAAAATGTTCATATTCCACAGAAATCATCGCGCAGCCCCAACATTCGTCTGTACTGGAAAGTTCGCGCGTTATTGCATCGTCTTAGCGGGCAAATCATCTATAGTGACGGCCAATCCAGCCGTCCTCAGAACACTACCCGCTGAAATTTAACGATTAATTTTGTTAAATCTAAATTTCCCGGCTCAGCTAACTTAGGTAATCGTTCCATGCGAGCGCCGTCGATGCTTCCGGCTGTGTGGTAGAAGTCTAAGCGTTTAATGGCCCGAATTCGTGACCATTATGGATAACATTGGGAATTACACGTCGGCTATTTGAGCATCTGTATCCGACAGCTGTAACATTTCTTTGTCTGGTTTTTCTTCCAAGCACACCTCTTCATTAATCGGCCTTAAAAGACCCTTGGCGTGCTGAAATGGATGAATGCCTTGAAGACGTGGATCGAAGACTCCGCCGCTACGTCGCCGCTGAGCACGACTTTGACGGCTGATGAAAAACTTTCCCCACGACAACAATGCTCGCTGGAAACTTGCCGGAGTGATTTCTTTATATTCGCACGTGAAAGGAGTTCGGAGTTAGTTTTCATGCGCCAAACCGCGATAGGTATACCTAACCCACATATTTATCGAGGGAGATTTTCGGCAGTTTCCTTTCTGGCCGCGTTACCTATCGACAACTTATTATATACTTATTAAAAGAAATAAAAATGATATACATCCAAGAGTTGAGAACATTATACATGAAGAAGATTCTATTCTATCTAAGGTTATGTCCTCTGAGCAGGGACAAGTACTCCAAAACGCTCTTTTTTATATTCCACTTCGGCTGATGTGAAAATTCCACTTAGTGGCCCGGATCGCTGGGCTTGAGAAGACGGTGGACGAGCTCCGTCCTCTGGTGGAGCGGTTGGTGGAAGGTCCTGGAAGGTCGCGGCGGAATGAGGAGGGCCCTAAGCGCTCCGAACGCGTCAAGGCCAGGGGAAGCCCAGGCTCTGTCGCGGGATGGAGAGTGGAGGACCTTTCTCGGACTTCCGTGCCTCCGGTGTCGTCTCCCTCCGTTGCTTCGGGGACATGGAAAGTGGTCTCGAGGCGTAGCCACGGGGTCACCCTCCGAAAACGAGGATTGGCAGGGGCGGAGCCTGAGTCAATCCCCGTCAGCAATAGATTCGATGTGCTGGCGGAGGCTGAGCCATCGGAGCTAGAGCTGGGAGGTGGGTCGCCGAGTGGGAGTGGAGAGGGGAGGGAGGGAATTTTAGTAATAGGTAGCTCCAATGTCCGGCGTATAGTGTCCCCGATGCGTGGAAAGGCCAGTAGTCGCAGTTTACATCCGTAAAGTTAAATGATCACTTCCAGGAAAAGATGCCGCCTATCGATATTTGCAGTCACGGAATAGAAAACTTGCTAAAATCTATAAGTCCAAATAAATCCCCAGGTCCTGAAGAAATTCCTGCCCGCATTTATAGAGAATTAGCTTGTGAAATAGCACCCAACTTGCAGAATATATTTAGTAAATCCATCAACGAACACAAAGGACCCAGGGACTGGAAAATTGCAAATGTCACTCCCATATTCAAAAGCGGTGATAAGGAACAGCCATCGAACTACAGACCGATATCTCTCACATCTATCTCTTGCAAAATCCTTGAACATATAATTGTTGAAGTTCAGTTATGAGACACCTCGATATAGAGAACTTGTTAACAAAAACACAACACGGATTCAGAAAGGGAAGATCTTGCGAAACTCAATTAGCACTTTTTGCTCACGATATTTTAGTCTCGGGTGAACAAAACGCTCCAGTTGATGCAATTTTTCTTGACTTTAAAAAGGCATTTGATAAAGTTTCCCACAGTAAGCTACTCACGAACTTAAAATCCTACGGTTTAGACGACGACGTAATTTCCTGGATTAGAGAATTCTTAAGTAATCGCGTACAAAGGGTTGTATTAGATGGCGCTATCTCTAATGAAGTAAAAGTCACAACGGGTGTCCCACAGGGAAGTGTCATACTTCCCAGCTTCTGTTCCTTTTGTACATAAACGACATCGGTAACAAAGTTGTCAGTAAGCTTAGATTATTTGCTGACGACGCAGTGGTGTACAGAGAAATTCGTAGCTTTAATGATAAGGAAGCGCTAACTAAGGACCGCGAGGCAATACAAGAGTGGTGCGATGCGTGGCAGCTAGAATTAAACCTGAAAAAATGCGTTGTTGTGAATTTTTGGAAACGGAAAAACGCTCCTTGTAACAGCTATTGCATAAACAACATAAAATTAGAGACCGTAGAATCCGTTAAGGACCTCGGAGTTAAACTGACTAATGATCTATCTTTGAGTAAACATATTCGAGAAATTACCGGTCAAGCTAATCGTAAATTGGGATTTGTTAAAAGAGTACTTGGCAAGTGCGACGATAAAGTTAGGGAAATCAGCTACTTCTCCCTCGTTAGACCCCACTTAGAATATGCCGTCAGTATTTGGGATCCTTATGAGATAGGCTTGGAAACTGAGTTAGAACGCGTGCAGCGAAGATCGGCAAGATATGTTTAAGGCCGTTATGATAATCTCGTTAGTATTACTTACATTTGCATCAACTGGGATGGGAAAAGCTTTCAGACCGTCGATTAAAATTTAGACTCAATCTATTATGTAAGTTCCAAACCGGTCTATTCTCTGACGACGTAGATAATATTTTACGAAATCCGACATACTACGGTAGATCAGATCATGAGAGTAAAATTAGGGAACTAGACTGCAGAACGGACAGATTTAAAATGTCATTTTTCCCATGAACGATTAGGGCCCATAACAGCTGCCAATGAGACTTTTATCTAGGTTTGTCGTTAGGTAGCGTAGCTCTTAGTAGTAGTAGTACTCCTAATACTTGAATCCTTATCTGTTACCTAGTACATACTAACAGCACGCTTAGCATGCTTTCTACATGGGTCTTGAGTCCCTGTCCATCTGTGTATTTGTAGAATGCATGTATATTGACGGTCACTCTCAACTTTAATGACATCTGAAGTGTAGTGATGCATGCTTGTGAGGCTACGCCTCGTGACAAGCATTAGCGATTGATGCTAATGCATAATTAGTCGTAGTTACACTAACTCTAGGGTATAGTGTAATGCATGTTGGTGATTACTCACCCCCTGCCACACAACCCTGAGGTGGCTTGCAGGGTATTTTGTAGATGTAGATGTAAATCACCTGATTTCCTGTGAACAATCAACATAAAATGAGTGGGCTTACATGCGAGACAAAATATTTTTATAACGTTATTACTAAGCGTAAAGACAAAAAATTTATGTTAAACACCACCTCGGGTTTTCTAATGAAAAGTACAGGCAATGGCTGGAATTTTTCATGCTGCCGTTGAGTTTTCTAGCTCCTCATATAACCTTTCCAAAAAGAGATTTTTAGGTTTACGTGAAAACATTTTTTTCGGAAAATCGAGTATTTATAATTTTAGAGCAAAAAATGGTGATCAAGCGTTTTGCTTTTTGTAAAAAAAATGTTAAAATGTCAAGTGAATACATAAATAGTTTCGGCTGCTTTGAAAATTAGCTATCGGCTCCAAACTTCGCAAATTACGATGGAATCCTGATGTAGTGCATGTTTTTCCACAATTTTTTTCTTATTCTTCCACTAAGTGATTGACTTCATGACTACGTGTGTAGTCATGAAGTCAATCTATTTCCGTGCTATTATTAATAATTGTTATTGCGAGAGAATTGCGATACTTTGATCGTGGCGACGCGTGTGCCGGCATTTTTCACCTCCCCTTCAGCCGTGAGGATGGGTTAACGCAACTTCTGTCGACGGACGAGGAAATGCTGAGAAGTTAAAAACGCGACGTAATCGTGTGAACTCCTGTGCATTTTTCTCATGGAAATTATGGGCCCCAAAACATTTGTGAATACTCGCTCGAAAGCACTGTGTGTGAACACACGCGAACGAGGAGAAAGTTGCAATTCTTTTAATCTGCCGTCTTTCACCAATTCGCATGCAATACTTCACTAATACGCCTCCTTTGCGTCAACGGTGTTCTTCTGGCTGCCGCAGTCGTAACCCATCACGGAACTCCAAAAAGTAATGCTATGGAAACCATCCATCAACATAATAATAATAAGTCGACTTACTTGTGCGGGATTAAAACTATAACAAAGAGCAAAAAAAATAATTGAAAAATTGGTGAGAATGTGGGTGTTGTGTAATGAGAAGTATAGTTGATAACAGCTATTTTGTGATGATTGAGCGTCGAACCTTTAAAGATTTGATTCGTTGTATTGCGCTTTGAAAATTGTCCATTCAGCGCATATAGGGACATATTCAGCGGTCATCAATCAACGATTGGTTGGCTGCAACTCTCGGCTGCCTTCCTTTTTTCCAGCTGCCCGCATTGTTCCTTAATAAGCCTCCATCAACATTCATCATAATTGTCCTAATGCATTTCACCCAACGTATTTCTCAGTATATTTTGCAGTCATTTCTTCTTCCGTTATTGTTTTAAAGATTCCGCGATGGCATAGATTATATTCAATACTTTTGCTCCTCTTACTGCTTTTATTAAACATCTACTACCCCCAATGTTTCGTGGGACTTCTTCCTTGGGGATTATCTCTGCCCGTTTCATCTTCATCATTCTTCGATTGCACCACATTTACATTGCCTCCAATCTTTTACGTTCTGCTACGTTTATCGTTCAAGATTCAAGACCATATGGATGGTTTCGTGCCATAGTTGACCTAGCGCCATCGTGGCACACTATTGCAAAGAATAGAAAAGATAGAGATATATTCCATGCCAAAAATGAGTAATAGCCTTACTGTGTCTACTAAACTACTATATTATTCAATTAATTGTTTAATTTATGCTTCATTTTCTGAAAGCTTGGTAAAGGGCGCATGTTCACCTGAAGATCTGATCCGTACATGCACCATAATGGGAATAAGGGATCTCAAAGATCTTGACTTCAATAATTTGGCTGGCGAAATAATATTATCCATCGGGATGTTTCTTAATACTCGTAGGGCCAGCTAAGGATCATCACCGGATTTCTCACACTTCATGAACATATTCTCAAAGAATTCTCATATACTTCATGAACATAGTTTTTACCGCAGACTCACTCATACTCTTTGATCTGGTATGGTATGGGCTGGATGTTACATGGTTTATGCCCCACTGATTTGCAATTTTTTTTTAATAACTGATGTGAATGATGGGCCAATGTCAGTGAATAGTTTTAAAGGCACGCCATGTCTGTAAAATATTGATTTTATTGCGTTCTTCATATTTTGAGTGTTATTTTTAGCAACCCCTTGAACTTCTATAAAATTATAACTAGAAGCGGGCCCCGGCTTCGCACGGGAAGCTGTGAATTAACTGAACCGATAATGCATAAAAGACAAGGGGTAATGTTGAGAATTTTACATTTTCTCAGCTAAAAAATTTATACATGACATAAAATTTGAGGTTTAATTTAGAGAATATTTTTGATTCATTTTTTATAGATATTTTAGAAGAAGAGAAAAACAAATGGTACAAAAACCACATATTTGGTAATATTATTACCCAATTGGTCCAGAAAGAGTGCTAAATAATATTCATAAGGGTAAGTTGGTCATGCCGGTGGAATTTCAGGGGGGGTTGCCATTTACCTTTATCAATATGATTCAATGCATGACGCGTGATATATCCCTTATTCAGGCACTATTCTATCAGTCATTAACCGCATGTTGGAACTTCGGAGTAAATTCTCATTGAAATTCGCTTATATGTAATGAAAATCTTATAAATAATGTACAAAGCATGCATGCTCGTTTAAAACTCAAAAACTAAATGTAGTAGAATTTTCAAACTTTCAGGACTATAAAATGTCTTCTACGCACAGATAACTGACTACTTTTCATGTAACTAATGACATCTAGTTCGATGCCTTTTCGTTCGTTTTTCTTGGAAAAATAAATGTTCCTACGCATCATGATTTTAAGTTCAAATTCTCAGAATATTTTTGATGGTATACATATTCTATAATAATTCCAGAAACAGGGAAAATACCGAGTATACTACTTTGTAATGTGATTACATACCGCGGCCATAAATAATGGCAAGATGAGGGTGCCCGTTAAAATTCAGCGCGAGAGAGAGAAAACATGAGAGCCGTTGTATGTGGCTATGAGAATCAATTTGACGAGCTAAATGTTGATACAACGTAAAAGCCATTAAACGCAAATAGTGAGGTTGGAGTAAACATTATCAACTTAGTCACTGAACCTGGCCGAAAAATGCTGCAGGCATGAATGGGCATTCATGAAATCGCTATTAAATGGATATTCATGCCTGGTTGCCGAGGAAATTTCTATTGTTGAAAATGAAGAAAAATTGATGAATTTAGAGCTAAAAACGCAAAAATGAGACAAAAAGGAAGCATGTAAGAAAATCGAATGAGAGAATTAAATAGTGCATTCTTTGATGCGTTTGATGATGCGTAAATTTCCATCCAATATCTTGAGTGCAAGTTATTTAAAAAAGCAAAGAAAGAAACACCAGCATCGAATTCAATGCTTTTCTTATGGGAGTAAAAGTTAACATTCATGGGGTAAAAACAACCCCAAAAATTGTTTATTTCAAAAATCCATTCTTAGTGCGCTATAAACCATGATGGGGATATGCCCCTAAAAGTTCGCGTTTTTATCACCAGTAGTTTGGGCTGTGCGTTGATGAGTGAGTCAGTCAGTCAGGACATTCCCTTTTATATATACAGGGTGATTTCAAAAGAATGCGTCGGTTTCAAAGATCTGTATTTTTCAAATGGTATGCGCTACAGAGCTGCGCGACCTCTTAAAATGACCGATACATTCTATAGTTTTGTTGAAAAAATAATAATACTAATGTTCAATATTTCCTCCTGGAGTAACCCGAACAATATCAAGTCGATATTCAAATTCCTCCCACACTCAGTGAAGCATCTCAGCAGTTACTGTCTTCACAGCCAAAGTTATCCGTGCTTTCATTTCCTCGCTGTTAGTATGGAATGACGGCACGAAGACTTAACCCTTGACATATTCCCACAGAAAAATCACATGGTGTGAGATTAGGTGGCCTCGGTGGCCACAGATAAAGGGCGAGGTCTTACCTTGCAAATCGACCAATCCATCTTTGTGGGTATGTATCATTAAGATGAGCACGAACTGAGAGGAGAGCAACCCCGTCTTGCTTGAAACACAAAACCATTGGAATCTGCTTCCATTAGAGGAAAAAGCCAATCTTAATCAATGCCTACTAACAGCGAGGAATTGAAAGCACGCATAACTTTGGCTGTGAAGACAGTAACTGCTCACATGCTTCACAGAGTGAGGGAGGAATTTGAATATCGACTTTATATTGTTTGGGTTACTCAAGAAGGACATATTGAACATTAGTATTATTATTTTTTTCAACAAAACTATAGAATGTATCGGTCATTTTAAGAGGTCGCGCAGCTCTGTAGCGCGTACCATTTGAAAAATACAGATCTTTGAAACCGACGCATTCTTTTGAAATCACCCTGTATATAGACAATCTACTATCTATACATACGTTTTGTTTTTATACTTAACAATTTCGCTACATTTTAACCTTACTACCATCACTGAAAATTTTAAAAGAAATAACTTATCACGAATAATTCAGTGAGTTTCACCGGCACAATTCACTACTGATTGCATTACTTCCAATACAGCGGGTAGCAGCGGTTTCCCCTTCCGAACATGATCAATAACAATGTGTTCATAATGTTTCTAAGAGACGTATAATTTACTGAGTCATTATATTTATCTTTCTTTTACCTTCCTGTTGTCCCCCATAACACTTGATCACGTATGTCTCAAGTGATTGAGGTCGCACATTACTTTTTTGTAAGTATATATCGACGACGGTTATGTCTCATATTAATTATGGGAACACATTAGTCGTAAGGTTATTATTACGTTTGAGGACATAAAATACGTGTACGTAATTCAATTGATGCACACGTTTTCCTTTAAAAATTGTTTTCCCCTCACCAGCTGATTGAAAATTTGCTCATTTAAAATAAATTCTGGTTCTATTACAAATATAATCACTCAGAAATAGTTATTGATTGTACACTTAAGTTTCTTATCGTTTAAAAATCTCATGGTTTAATTCTCCCTCAGATTGTCATCGAAAATCCTGAAAAACAATTTAAGTCCACTTAAAATTGGAAATCGCATCGGCTGCTACCCATCCCAGAAGGCGTCGCGAATACGTCACGCCTGCTTCGTCTCAAGCACCATGCAAGGCGGTGCCCCATACACCGTAGGTTTAAATATCCAAATACCCTATTATCTTGGACCGAGTTTAGTCGCATAAAGTGGCCACCATTCCAAACCTTCAACACCTTTGTGACGCTTTATGTTAGTTTGACGTTTGTACTAAACGCGCATCTTTCATTTTTGCCGTGCAAAGGAAGCGAACCTTATCTTTATAATTTAGGTCCTTCACTTTTGTAGCGCACACTAGTTTAAGCCTTTAGTAGTCGTACACTCGCTCTAATGTTAAGTAGGGTGAGGTACCGTCTCTCTTTAACTTTTTCCACTGAAAATTTTCCCGCCATCCGTCAGACGCATCCCTTAGTCCCTTTATAACATTCAATGACCTGATTCATAACATATTCACTCAGAATTTCCAAATATTCACTCACATTAATCATGCCAATTTTCATTCTTAAAAAACCAATGAACTATACTCATTCTTGCACACATCCACACACTTTTCTAGCACTAACTAGAAGGGCTAACCTCTTGATTTGCATATCTTCCACTAGGAAGAAGCCGACAATGCAAGTCTCAGTTTCTGTCGTGAGTTACCTTCTGCAATCTTGCTTTTTAAATAAAGGTATTAAAAGTATAGAGGTATAAAATAATATAAATATAATAACTTCCGCCATGGATAGTTTAACACTATCTGAAATGTGTTTCACAAGCTATATCCTTCTAATGATTTGAATTGCTTTCTTCATTCAAGTGACACTACTGATTAATCCTTGGTACTAATAAATTTATGAGAGCACTTGTTCTAGCATAGTAGCAATGGCTTGGAAATCGCTCTACCTGCCTATTGTTGTAAATCAATATACTTACCTCAATCTCGCAGTGCTTTCTGTTATGAACAACTATTTGACGGTGGCATACAAAATGCACGTGCTCTGTTGGGTAGGAACCACACAAATCGTCATTATTGTTAAGGCAAAAACGCGTGCGTCACCATTTTTATTCAATTTCCCTCGCGTGAGAGAAACTGACCCGCCGACTCAATAGCCTTATTGTTGAGATAATGTCTCTAGCATAAATAAATGACGTCCAATTCTCGACGACGACGGCGGAATCCCCCCCCTTGTCCTGACGGCGTCACCTTGTCCTCTTTCAGCTCGAGACGTTTCACTCACACTTTGTCCGACTGCCACTCTTTGTGGCTTATTTGTGAGCCTCAGTTGGGTGTGATACCTTTGAATAGCAAAACAAATCGTGCTGCGCTGCGCATCTCATAATATACTGTGCATATATTTCGGTTGTACACTTTAAAGAGGGTATATTAACAATTGCAAGCAAGAAAATTTCACTTTGCAAGCAATTTTAACGAAGATAAGATCTACTATGGGTCCCACATTACTGCGCTTTGGAAAAGACGGTGGATACTCAATCGACGTACAAGTATGGGTGAGAACAATACGCGTACGAGTGCTCAATAGGAAAATGCATCGGGTAAATAATACTGGAGGGCTAAAGCTATCACAAGAACAAAGCGGCTTCTTAAGAAAACATTTCATTAAAATGCAGGCTCAATGGTGCCACCTGCATGCTTAAACGATAAAAGTGTATTTAACCGAGATACCACGAGCAAAGGAAAAAAACAAACGACTCATTCGGTGAACGAAACGAACGAAACGAACGAGTCCGAGAAAGAAACGACACTGCCCATCACCACTCACCAACCATTAATAACGTTTTTTTCAGCAGAAGGTAATTCAAATATGGCACTGAAGTGGTCCCAAGTACTAATGACGAGACAAGCATGGTGCCCATTGCCGGATATTGGACTCAATATTGGAAATACTTCCGCTCTCATAACCCCTACGCCCATGGGCCGGATTTACGCTCAGCGAAACAAGGGCCACCCATGCACCGCCAACAATTACTTTTAATGCTTCCGAGAGCAATTTAGCGAGTGATATCCGTAGGCGTGCACCAATAAGCACTCCATAAAAATTGCTAGAGGAAATTTAAGCTGTTCCCAGTAAAGGTTCATGGTTTTTTCATCATTATATTTTACCTATTTTAAATTGTCGAGGGGAAATTTAGGGCAGCGAACCAGCAAATTCAACGAAAGAGGAGGTCTATAGCAGTCAACCCTTAAACTATATGGCCCTCAATGGCTTTCATTGTTAGTCACGGCTAACGCCAACCGAGACCTATGCACCCGAGTGGAAGACTCATGATTCAATATGAACTCAAACACGTACCAACCTTCCAGCCGTAAACGTCGGCTTTCCTAGGCTGATCAATCGCACGCATGTGCTTCCTTTGGTCTGCATCTCACAACCTAAGGGTGAAGAGGCAAGCGTTTTGAAAGTTCTTTTGTAGAAAAATGCTAGAAAACATTCTATTATTTTTCAGTCAATAGCCAACCAGGTCAGCGATGCCTGACAACACGCCAAGCAATTATGCTCACTCGGATCCCAGGGAAGCACGTCTATATTTAACGAAAGAAAGAGGAATAAGACTCCTTCTCATTCATGCATAGAACATTACATCTGGAGCTCGTCATCACAAAATACAAGCATTTCCTAGTCATGAGAAATCATTTGTTCAAAATTTAAATCTTTAGATATTCAAGAAATGCACCATATTTCAGGATTTTCTCTCCACATTGAACATATCAGGTTTTTTATTAGTTTTGGCATGGGTAAATCAACTTCAGTAGTTTACTAAAGCATTATTCGTGCTCCAATTCTTTTTCCCGTCACCCCCAAGATAACAGCTCCAAGTCGAAAAGTAAAACCTACCCGCGACCAAATACATTCCATATTATATTCCATTTCATTTTACCATTCATAATCATTCGTGGAATCGTGATAAACATTACCTCAGGTAAAGCAAATGTGAATGTAATTAATTATTACGATAACAGAGGTGGACAAATACGATCAGTTTGTATGAATTGCTTATACGAGGAGCAGTATGTCATTATCCGGAGAGCTTCTCTTTCCATATCATGAAATACTGATTTCTTTTCGAAATAATCATGAAATAATTTCGTATGTTTAACTCCCAATCCCAATCTCGTTTTCAAAGTAATCATACTCACTCACAATCTTGTCATCTTAAAAAATAGCTATCACACAGTTACTGCGATCAGGTTACGTTATCATATCGTTCAACTATGGAATAACTATACCGAGTAGTCCAGATTTCGTATTGTGCGGTGAAAGAAGTTATTTTAAAACTGCCCTATCTACAGTCTATTTGAACTTATGCTTAAGCTCAAATTTTTCATGGTATTATTAAGTTCTTAGAATGCATTAAATATCACTGGGGGATGGATCAGCGTTAAATATGTAAACTAAAAAGAGGTTAGTCCACATTTTAAAGTTTTTTTAATCTTTAAATTAATATTTTAACCCGCGGTTCCCATTGAAGTCATTGCTATAGTTTCTGAGGTTAAGAAGGTAATATTGATATTCTTTTACCAATCTCGTATATAATTGCACCTCTGATTCTAATTAGGTTGTCCCAACCTATCTCGTGAAGATCCCATATGCTAGGTGAAGCATATTTTTTAATAACATGTCATCAAAATAATCCAGCACTTCTCAATGAATCCTAATCTTTGGTTTACTTGAATACAGCTAAGCCGGGTGTGTATCCTTTGGAGAAATATAGGTGTTTTACAGCAAGGTTCCAAACAGACATCGAATTTTATAATGTTTTAGTTTCCGGATTTTCACTTTACTGACTTTGTACTTTAATTCACTTTGTTCTTTATTGGTTTTGTGCTTTACTTCAGACTGTGGACGCATCGAATGATCACCAATCTCATTCCGTTAGATTTTGGTGAAGAAAGTGCCCATAAAATATTATGAGATAATGGAAAAATGAATGAGGCATATTTCGGCAGTCAGAAAGCGGTCGCAGAAGTTTCTCCGTGAAACCAACCTATATGCTTGATTCTCACTCCTTTGTAGTTACTGGTGTCAATCTGGGCTTTCCTCTCCAGGAATTGTAACAAACAAGTGAAAATCAAGCATATAATTTAAAATCCAATCCGCATCCAAAAGACCTCGAGCGATATCCGAAATGATTCATTTATTTATAAAGCTAATTTCACTGAAGCACTTGCACGTTTAAGTGCTGAGACGTTTCTATTTAAAATGTAATAACTAAATCCCCGTAGCGAAAGAGCCTTACCTGGGCAGCCTTCTCATGGAACTGGTAGCTTTATCGAAACCTAACTTGACACTCTTTAGGCGATGTTTCAAAATGGCAGAAACTGAATTTTTTCTAAAAAAAAAGAGTGAAAAACTGGCTTACTTACGTATATGTTTATAGAAGGCATACTTAACCAATATGCACCACATTAATTCATTGGTATATTTTGTTATTTATGCCATAATGTATGGGTAGGTTTACCTGATGGTAACCTTACTACAGGTCTTCTCTTCGAGGCTACCTACAGCTAACTACTCATGCCTCGGCCGCATTACTAGCTATTTACCATGGTTATCTATTACAAGGGTAAGAATAATAAAAGCGAACGCCCAGTTTGGCACATACCATGGTAACGTTTTCCACCCTGGTAAACTTACCATACTTATTTAACACCAAGATCTGTTTTCTGCCATCCGAAAACATACTAGAGTTAAAATGGCCATGTGATCAATTGTCGTCATCTTCAAATGACCGGTAGGATATGAAAAACATATATGGTACACGTTAAGGGTGGTAAATACTATATAAATACGCGTTATAACACGATGATTGAAGACATGCGAATGTGGGTAAAACTTACCAACGTTATGTGCACTGGTAAACATCAAGTAATGCGAACGGGGCATCAGTTGATTCTTTCTTTTTTTCCGTATATTATTTGAGAGTAATAAAACTTTATCATTATATTTTCAAAAGAAAATGACACTTATCTCGGTACAATAACACAGGATAACATTATACCCTTCTCCTTTACCTTTGTTTTACTATCGTGCTTCATCTTTCCGGTTTCCTCCGCGGCGGTTGGTAATATTAGGAACATCTACATAATACCCTGCAAGCCACATTAAGGGTTTGCGGCAGGGGCTGGCTTATCACCAACATGCACCACGCCAAACCCAATTAAGCTTAATGAAACTATTACTATTAATGCATTCGCAAAAACAGAAAATACTAGTCAGGCGGTGACATTTCTCCAACATGCGCTGCACTATAGATATGGTACCAGTGATACAGAAACATTAATATATTTAGTAACTAAATAAATGCAAAAAATACAAGAGCTATACAGGAAAAATGTAAGAGGTTCTGTTAGTGCTACGTAGCAGATTTATAAACAAGCATTAGGGAGCATATCAATTATTTATTTACACTATCAATCGACAAACCTATTAAAAGTCTCATTGACAGCTGTTATGGTATCATATTGTCCGCGGAAAAAATAACATTTTTAACTTGTTCGTTTTGCAGTCCATTTCCCTTATTTTATTCCCATTTTCTAATCTACCGCAGCGCGTCGGATTTCGTAAAATGTTATTGACGTCGTCGATCGTCTTGGAACTTACATAATAGATTGAGTCTAAATTTTAACCGACGGCCTGAGAGAGATTCCCATCATAGTTGTTGCAGAAGGGTTGTAACACGAACGAAATTATCGCGACGGCCTTTTACGCAGTTTGAGTTGAGCGTAGAGGAACTACGAGTCACACGCTCACGGACGTGCATTCCCAGAGCGATTTTGGTTCCCATGTGCGTGCCGCACTCCCGTTCGGCACGCACTTAGTGGACAGTAGTGGAAACGGGGCTTATGCGAGCGGGAGGGAATTCAGAGTGCTGGCGATAGAACGGATGGTGACGGAAGCGATGAATTATGAGGGGGCTTGCAGCTGCGTGAAACCTGTTTTTAGGGATAGTGACCTCTGATAATGTTGACGACAGTAGGCTTCCGCGTCCCTTTCTTCATAGCTCATTCGTTTCGTTCGTACGAGTCATAGATTTTACTACGTCCCGTTCTTTTTAATTATAATATCTGGAGGCCGATCTTCGATCCGATTATGACTTTCCACCAGAAGAATTCATGAAGAAATCACGCGTACTGAGCAAATCCATTTTTGGAACGCAGTTGAAAATCTCGCTGTCGACAGTCCAACTCACTTCTTCTGCTACGATTCTTTCCAATCATTGCGATTAAACAAATGATATGGTACGCAGTCACGCACACGAGTGCAAAGATATAACATCAAAGAGGGTGAAATTTGCCAAGAAAAAATCATTTGAATTGACCGGGATTCGAACCAGGATCTCCCAATACCAACGCACTTGACCCATATTGAGAGATCCGGGTTCGCATTCCTGTCAAGTCAAATGTTTTTTTCATGGCGAATTTCACCCTCTTTGGTGTATTTATTCGGCTACAGCATGAGCCATCCTTTTTCGTAAATATATTAATAACAACGGCTGTAACCATGGAGATAATATTGAAAAAGGGCGATATAACACCACAATACTGTGTAGGGCTTGATTTTCTCCCGGCAAATATTTGACGTAAATTCTTCGCGGGATTACGTCCGGGATAGTGACCCCATCTTCTGGCGACGCACAGTGGTTCAGAATCCCAAAAACGTGGTCACGGAGAGAAAAATGAAGTTAATATATCGGATTTTTTCAATACGGGGATTGGTAGATTATATCTCGAGATGCCTGAAAACGCCGAATGTAGGTGTTCAGGTATTCACCAGTCCGTCTGATACAGACAGATAGTGACCGCTGCACGGGCAGCAAGTCCATTGCGCTCCAGTATGCGAAAGTCACATCAACTTTGGGCCCCTGCCTAAATCATAGTTCTCGACCGATAAATATTTTTTGAATGAAATCATAGATGGAAAGTAATTAAAATGTGCATGTATGATTTTAAAAGTGGTATATGCTCGTCAAACTAATATAATTTCTATTTTTTATAATGAAAAAAAAATTCTATTTTCCCAAAAAAATAATTACTTTTTTATCAAAAAGTAATATTGCGGAACGTTGCGGGATGTTAAATTTTATAGTCCCTTGTAGGGTAAATATATAATTATCTCTTAAATGTTGAAAACATCTTTTCCCCATGTTTCCCCTAACACCTTTTATAAACAAAAAAGCCTGGCAATGAGCCTGAAAACCTTCAGCGAAATGAGAAAACCGACGCCCCTTCCCATATCAACTAACAAAAATGCTTATAATTCTGTATGTTTCGGATTTAACTGAATATTTTATTAGTTCTGGGGTTTAAGGTTCGAATTATGTGAGTAAAGTCTGAAATTTGGCCAGAGCAACCACAAGTTTAATTTTCTGGAGGAAAACGGATCACTCGTGGACGACTCCCGCATAATGCTAACTTCCATTGTGCCGGAAGGGGTAAAGTAAATGATAGTACATTGTAAACGATTAAAAACGAAAGCAATACGGTCTTACTGCTCATTATAACCAAGCGTTTAAACTAAAATTGCGAAATATATGTACCTTTACTTTAAAATCGATGGAAAGAAACATAAAACCTTGGTCAATTTGGCATAAATCATAGTTCTCGACCGATAAATATTTTTTGAATGAAATCATAGATGGAAAGTAATTAAAATGTGCATGTATGATTTTAAAAGTGGTATATGCTCGTCAAACTAATATAATTTCTATTTTTTATAATGAAAAAAAAATTCTATTTTCCCAAAAAAATAATTACTTTATTACTATTATAATAATTACTAAGTTTTATGGTTGTAGGTTTTTTCATGTAGTTAAATGGTTGTAGGATTTTTTCATGTAATGATTCGAGACATAACTTTGTTATCCATGGAAACTTTAAATTTTACGCTTTTAATAACATAAAAAACTAATTCCTTTCTGGTCAGGAGCTCGGGGCAATGCCCGTGTTTCTTTTTATATCAATGCATTGACAAAAATATAAAACCGAAATAAATATGTTTACAAAGACCACGAAAATTCTCAATGATGCGAGTAATAAGCAAGCAAAGAAAGTTGGCGAGACCTAGGCTGGTGTGAGTGAGCCCTTGAAGATGAAAATGTCATTCTAATTGAAATTTGCAAGTGATCACTCGAGTTGCAAGCAAATTTTAGATATGATGTTTCTTTGTAAAACATGAAATGCGAGAGCAGCATGCTTTTGAACCTCATCATACTTCTGAAGGTTTCGCACTATATCCAAGGCAATTAAATAGTGAAGTACTTCTTAAATTTCTACATCTCATCTACATCATAAATTACATATATATTAACGGTCCCTCTCCATTGTGATAATATCTCTATTGCAGTGTATGCTTGTGAGACTTCTCCTCGTGACGAGCATTAGCGTTTTATGCTAATGCATAATTAGCCGTAGTTACACTAGCTTTAGGGTATAGTGTAATGCATGTTAGTGAATACTCACACCCTGCCACACACATCTGAGGTGGCTTGCAGGGTATTTTGTAGATGTAGATAAATGCTTTGGTTTTTGCAAATTTTTGTTCGATCTATTACTGTAATAAGTTAGCTACTTCTAACGCATGTGAATATAAAATCATAATAACTAATAAATAGGTTGATATTGAATAAACTTAAGTCCAGCTAAATGAAATGGATTTTTAAATTTCAATTAAGTTTTGAAAAAGGGACACCTTATATCTTATCACACATTGTGTACATTAGTAAATAGGCAGATAAATATTCTTTAATATTAATTTGGACATTAATCTATTAATTATCTACAAAAATAATAATATTGCTAACATTATTCTAATATATTCGATTTGAAAATATATTTTAGCAAGACTACGGTATACAGATGTGAGAGTGTAATCACTGTGTCGTTTATGAATATTTTTTTGTAAAGTGATTCATAATTCGATTCCTTTTATTTATAGTTTGCTGGAATGCAGGGTTATAAATGACCATAATGTGTACATATTATCATAAAACATTGCAAATCGTGTAGGTCGAATGCATAATATCGTTAAAAGCTATTAAAATACGCACTGAGAAGGTTAAATTGTTTTAAGTGCAGCCTTTATAGCCAGCTATTAGTTATTTATATAGGTACTGCAAGCCTCGGTAACAATGAAAAAATTGCCTGGCAACGTATTTGAAAAAAATGTCAAAATTTGCATTTAGTTTGCGTTAAAACTTCAAATAATGCAGTTTATCGAGCGATAGATAAAAATTAGCTGCAAAAATATTTTTTTTTATATATTGGCCTCATTTTGGTCGAAAGATGAAATTTGTATATCATATATTTCATATTTTAATGAATGAAAGAAAATTACTCTACACGTCAATTATTCGTTTTTCTCGTTAATTCCCATTGAAAAAAAAAATACTATCTGGGCTCGAAACAAATAAAAAATATTGTAATTTTTTATTTTTTTCCTGACTCGACACCAAACTCCGACCCTCCTCTGAAAATTTCAATCTTTGTATCAGTGAATTTGTACCAGTGAGTGAGTGCAAACACATGTATGCAAATTTGTATTCAAATGAAAAAAGTATTTTGTCAAAAAATAGTAAAAATTAGCGAAAAAAAATGTCATGCAATGGTTTAAAAAAAATACGATGTCATATTCGTTATCAGCGACCTCAGAAGTATATGTATGAAAATTTTCATTTTAATCGCAAAATATTTTCTTGCCATGGCCACGTTTTGGTGATTCTGAACCACTGTGCGGCGTTTCGAAGGATAAGTCTTCCTTCGAAACGTCGCCAGTGGAGAAGATGGAGTCACTAACCCGGACGGAAATCCGTGAAGAAACCATAACAGTGTGTTTGATATTAATTATCTAAAAATTATAGACCAGTAAGTACAAGTAATAAGTAAGACAGGATACGCATAAGAGTAAGCTAAATGCAGTGGGAATGGGGTACCTGAGAAGCATTTGCATCACAAGTAGAATGGATAGGGTTAAGAATGAGTGGGTCGAGAGAATGTCGGGTAATGTCGAGAGAACGGAAGAGAGTTGAGTAATGAAACAGATATAATAGTAGAGTGGAAGGTGTGAGAGGAAGAGTACACCGCGTAAGTCATGGGTGAATGTGGTGGAAGATACTCTTAAGCGGAGGAATATCTTTGGGTCGTTTGAGCGAGATAGTTCCCTAGTCATAATGGAGACCATATTCGAATTTTATTGTTTTATTTCAGTGTCTCTAAGAAGTGTGAAGTAAATACTGTAATACCAATGGCGCAATAATAATGTTATGACTAGACGAAAATTCTCAGTAATTAAATAACTATATCTACATAGGTCTGTAACTTGACTCATTTTTTCACGCCGTATGGTGTAAAAGCCTTCAAAACAGGTTTTTCTAGCGATTCAGTATAAATTACTGCATTCACAAAGACACAAGATTGCACTTTTCCACAATAAATTACTGCGGTAAGTAATTGATCAAATTTTATAAACAGTTGAGAAAGCATACAAACTACACACCATTAGATTTTTGACGAAATCTAGGTGATAAAAATTCTAATCCATGTAAAACAGCTTATATTTATTGGCAAATAGCTCGAAAAGGGATTTGTTAAGGGTTAATATTTTGATATCATTGGAAAGATGGGAGTTTTATCCTTATTATGAAGCTAAATTCATCAAATTCTAGGTGAAATGACACTTCGGTCAAACTACCTTAGCGTGTATGAATCAACGCATGAGTTAAGGGCAGCGAAAGTGGTTTGCAGAGATAGGACGTTGTGGTGGAAATTATTAATAGGGAGCCAGTGTTCTGGGACAAACGGCAATAACAGAATTCTTTGACTTTGCCTACCCCGAGAGGGAATGGGCATTACATACCATACCATTGAGTATAGACCATTGAGTCAAAATTGAATGCTGGAAAAATTTAATGTGAGCGCAATTCAGTCCAAATCTCATTGTCTTCAGTTTATTATATCATGTTTTATATGCCGTGAAATAAAAACCTCTGAACTTGAGGCTCCCTTTGATTCCCACGCAGTTCATGGTTTGGCCCGGAAATCTTTTCTGGACTCAAACTCGGTCTCTTGACGAAGTATCTGAGTATCAAACCTAGGGCAATGGATTTCTCATAACTAAAACCGTCCAAACATAATGCCTCATCAAAATCGTTGGAGCCGTTTTTGAAATTAATTTTACATAAATAAATTCAATTATCACTCGCTTGAGAGTAAAGGACAACACAGTAATGTAAAGGTTATGTCATCTAGTGGTTAACGTTAACCAGTCAATATGAAACCGGGCATAATGGGGGGATTATTAGTTAGACGTTCCCTGACGTGACGGAAATGGACGGTGGCGTAAGCAAAGCTTGGTGGATGTGACGTAGTGGAATGTATTACGATTGCTGGACGTTGACAACGCCGCCAATGGACGATGAGCGAACTTTGTCAAAGTCTACCTTTTCCGTCACGACACGGTACGTCAACAGCAGCCAATCAGAGGAGAGCTTTCTTTCAATTTTTTTCTAAAATTAGTTCCTGATTGTCCAGCTTATTTTTAATTGTAATATGAAACAAAATTTAACTCCCTGAGGCAATATTTGTCTGTATATTTTGCGAATTATTTATATCTTGATTTTAAAATATGAAAATAAACAGCAACTTTACAACAGTTTAGAAAAATTAGTGCGGGACCTTCCACACCAACTCAGTTCACCTCTAGAGGGACGAAATCTACAGGAAGACGAGGAGGTTAGAGACGCCAAGGAGGGGAAAAGCAAATGTTTAATCTTCCTTGGCGTTTCTACAAAGATGCCGGGATTCTGACACTGCCGACTTGTGTCACGTTGAAACATCACTCGAAGACGTCGGCAGCGAGGAGAATCCTCGCGAAATCACGAAAAATTGGCGCGCACAAGAGAAATGGCGATAAACAATTAGGAGATTCCACTAAAGGGCAAACGTCGTCAAAAACCGGTATCAGAACTTCGACCTGAAGACGCCTACTAGAACGCAGGCGAAACTATTGTCCCAAAAAAACAACTACGCAGTGAACTCCCGAGAGATGCAGCCGTAGAGAAATTGTTTTCAAAAAACATCGAAATTTGGCACGGATACTCGCGTAATACACTTCTCCTTGTCGAGAAGACGACAGGAAATTGAGCGCCACGTTCCGTCTCCGTCACGTTAGGAAAAAAAGGATCGTAACCCTGCCACAAATAGGCCACAATACGAGAAGTCAAGGACATGGTTTCTCAAGTTTTTGTAACTACCACCACTTCACGAATTTCTAGACAATACTTTTCCCAATCACTCCCATGAAATATTTAGATGGTTGAAGCTATTTTTTTCTACGCACAGATTTGCGTGAAACTTTGCACGCGTGTTCTCATTCGTGATATCTATACATAAAAGTGAAAGAAATAGCATTTTACCGATTTGGATTTTTTGGCAATTTTATGCTATTTTAACACGTAGCCTTATGGCATGAGAGATATATTTCGTGATAAGTCGATTATACACAAGTACACACCATATATAAGTGCGAAGGATCAATGCTATTCTTCTAAGCGCGAAATAATGCAACTCATAGTATTATAATTGCTACTAACGAATATTAAGGTGTCACGACGGGTAAAAGATTCGAAAAAAACATACATTGAAATAAAATTTACGAATACCACTCCGAAAATTTAAATCATAACATGCTTTAATAAAGGAAATCATGAAAATATAAGTCTTGTATCATTTCCATTAATGCAAACATGGTGAGTTCCACCGAATAAACAAATGTTCCTGAATGAAATGTGGTCATAGTATTTTTCTACTAACTCGAAAAATTATTAAAAAGTGCACTCTACGACCTACGATTACCGCTCCAACCACCTTAAAAAGGAAATACTTTACATTCACTCTCTTTATTCAATGATTCAATCGTTGTACCTGATGCTCATTTGCTAGAAGTTTAATGCTTGGTTCAAAGTCAGTAAATTTATCCACATTAAAAGATGACCATCCATCGTTTCCGCCGAGTCAGGCCTGACACCATCAGTTTTGTCGGCTACATAATTTAATTTTACTGTTTTCCAATCATCGCGACTGCATAAATGATGTGGCGCGCAGTCATTCGCACGGGTGCAAAGATATAAATCAAAGAGGGTGAAATTCACCAATAAAAAGTCAACTGAATTGACCGGGATTCGAAACCGGATCTCCCAATTGCCGGTCAGGTGTGTTAGTCAGCTATACAACCTAGCCTTCTTGACTCTGCATTGTCTGCGAGGTATTTCCCGGTCAAGTCAAATGATTTCTAATAAATCGTCACTCCGAATACTTGGTTTCTTGAAAACATTATTTTTACAAAACAAGGCTTCTACATCTACATCTACATCTAAAAAATACCATCTAAGACACCTCAAGGGTGTGTGGAAGGGGGAGATTAGTCACCAACATGCACTACACTATACCCTATTGAAATTAGTGTAGCTACGACTATTGATGCACTAGCATAAATCGCTAATACCTGTCAGGAGGCGAGATTTCACAATCATGAACAAGAATATAGGTATGCTACCAATGTTAGAGGGAGCGTTTGTACTAGTATATTTTGCAGCTTCATAAATGGACAGAGATACAAAGTTAAACTGCAAGCATGCACTGCGTGGTGTTAGAACTAGTTAGCAGATAAGGAAAGAAAGATAAGGCTTAAGACTACTTGGTGGTGTAACTGGCTAACACAGCTGGCCGACAGATTCGGGTTCGAATCTTTGTCAAGTCAAATTATTTTTTCATGGTTAATTTCACCCTCTTTGGTGTGTATTAATGTCACCTACTGAAAGCGCCAAGGTGCCCATTGTTTTAGGAAACCCTGACTGTTTTTCAATTAATTCTTTGTCCCCAAAATCTAATTTTCGCCCCCGTTGAGAATCCCTGCTCTAGGACGGTTCTTCCCCACTCACCCTTTCAACATGGACTAGATTGCGCTGCAGCTCATCACGAGAAGCCTCGACCGCATAAATAAAGTGGCAACGACGACGCGTGCCTCGTCGGAAGTCACACAATGCTCACAACCTGGGAAGGCGAAGGGGGGCACAATTGCGGCGTGAGAGCCCCCCCGGCGACAAAAGATTTCGAGGAAAAGAGAGAAGAGAGATAAGATTTTCCGCGGAGTGCCACGAAAAAGTGGGGAGGACAATGAGAGGAAAAGTGTGCTCTTTTGAAAAAAAAAAAAAAGAGTTGGGTGGATTTCCACAAAAGTGAGTGAGACTTCTGTCGGCCGTGGCCCGCGGAGACCAAACGTAAACGGTGTCATGCGCCTTGCTCAAAAGACTTTCTCATAACTAACTGCCTCTAACTAACTAACTCTCTCTCTCTCACCACTCTAAATTGGGATATCCAAACCCGGTCAATTGCCCCCACAGCCCCGAAATTACTACCTACATTCTGATGAGTCGCTTACGACAGCAAAGAGACTTTTACGGGAAACCCTTCAAATAAAGAGTTAAACATTATAGATGTATCCAAAAATTCCCTACAATTGAATTCAAATGAAACATCAACTGACTTTGGGCGGGTAAGAGATGAACGAGACGAAAGTTGAGAGAGATTTGAACGGGCGAGAAGGGCGTGGAGTGGCGTTAAAAACAGCAAAACTCATTATTGTACTTCTTAAAGGTACATATACCCTAGGTAAGCGTCTTCTTGAATTGTAGAGTGAAATGTCACAACCTATTTTATTTACCAGCAAATACCCATTCACGAATTGATCCTATACAACCAGAGCATAAAGCAAAATAACAGCAGCAGCAATTAAACTCTTTAGAAGAATATGAAACCAAACCAAAATAGATCTGGAAATAAACACAACAACCTGATAAAAACTCCAGTGGGAGCCTTTAACGACAAAAATAGAGAAAAACCAACTGAGATGGCATGGCCATTCCAATAGAATGGACCATAATATAGTCCCCAGGAAAGTATCTGAAATAAGACCACACAGGAGAAGAAGCAGAGGTAGACCTGGTCGCAAAGAAATTGAAAAACATGGAAACAGAGCAGGGAAGATTTGAGTCGGAGATTACGAAAATGACGGGTGACCGGATGAGGTGGAAGCAGTCTATCTAGGCCAAGGTACCAAAGGCATAAGAGGAAGAAAAAGAAGAATTGATACAGCCAGCGACGAATTTTAACTAATGAATGAGGTAGACGATTGATACTCGAATTAAAAAATTTTCCAAAAGCGTTCCAAGATACCTAACAGCCAGACAAGAAACCTGATTTAATGGTCACTACCTTCAAATTTTCATACTTGTTTTCAAAGTTTAACACTTACGCTCCACTAAATAATATCTTTAAAATTCAATGCCAGAAATAACCTAGGAAAAATTTTGGTAGGATAAATAAGCTCCAACGCTGACGCTAAATAATGTTCTATAGCTGAAACTGATTGGCCAGCAATAGTGCCAACATCGCTGAATATGTACTCGTGTACAATATATCCGTGGAACCCTTTGTTGGCATACTGGCCAACCAGGTAAATAAATCGTGGTGTGTAGGTTAGGACAAAAGTCTTCATCGGCATAATAGATAATTAAGTTCGCAAAACATTGAGCTTACACTTCTATTGCTACATCTTGACTTGAAGCTCCTACGCGTTCACCATCGTATTCCCAAACTTGTCCTATAACAAACAATCAAAAACATTGCGCACGGGATTTTAAATAAATATTTATCATCATCAGCAAAAGCGTCGGTGTCAAGGCTGACTGTGTAATGGAATAGCTTCATTAATTAATACTGGCATATAATTTCGTCCGCATTTCCAAGAAAGGCGCAATAGCCGCATTTTAACCAAAATTTATGTTCTCTATCACACAATCTAACCTCCATTACATTTCTCCAACACTAGTTCGTTTATTCTGTGCCATACAAGCAATTCAGTGGCCTATTTCGCATTCATTTGCATATTTTACACGCTACTCCTCATTTGTACACAGGATTTGTTTCATAAATACTTACTCCATTTCAGTTGCCACACCAAGTTGGGAGTATATTCCAGTGGTAAAAATATTAATAGTAACATGAAGTGAAATATTTGAAAATAATAGTTTCGATGGATCTTTTCTATGAAATTACCACTTTTCTAGTCAGACTAGTTTTGCTTCTTGCGTTAAATAACATACGTATAATATATATTACTAACACCTCACCATGCATGAATCGGTTTTCAGCATGAATAACTCATAGTATCCCATAATGTGTAGTATTAGTAATAATAGTCAGTATTATAATCTTAGCCAGTGTATTGCGTGTAGCCATATTTGTCAACGTAGCTCTCTCCTAGTTTCCGGTTTAGCCGTGCGTTGTTCTTCCGACTGCTTTTAGTCATTGTTTAGAGGTCGGGGGAGAGTGCAGGGTACAATTTTGAACTGAGACGAATATTGCATGCCTGTTTGTGGAATCAACCCATGCCACGCACCCTGGAGGTGGCTTGAACTGTATGCACTTCGTTAATGTATACATAATATTTAGTGAAATCTGGTACTGCCCCCGCGCATCAGTTGCACAATTTCTTCTTGGGCCATGCGCCTGGCCAAGGGCTGCAGTTAGCCAACCGACGCTCGATTATTCTCTCGAGGGATATCTACACTATCTACCATCATCATTTAACCTGGGAAAGATGCTCGAGACAAGCGTCGAAACGTCGGCTGAAAAAATGCACCCCTTGACCCGATGGGAGACACGTGAGTTATGTATTTGTCTGAGTTTTCATTGCAATGATGGTCATTTGTTATTGTCTTAAGACAAATGCCTCATTAACATCATCGAGTGATATTAAGAGATCAAATGCCAATTTAAACAGTAAAGGGAGTCGCATCAACCACAAGACCTCTCGTCTACCTAAAGCTAATAGCAATAAATTGAATTTAGAATGAGCTGTGATAACTTTTAAGCTGGATGTCTTATGGATTGA
This sequence comes from Pyrrhosoma nymphula, assembly GCA_963573305.1. Classification (NCBI taxonomy): domain Eukaryota; kingdom Metazoa; phylum Arthropoda; class Insecta; order Odonata; family Coenagrionidae; genus Pyrrhosoma; species Pyrrhosoma nymphula. Next base: position 8,431,069 of record OY754332.1, on the reverse strand, counting down.
TGGCATTTCAATCAGGATGGGAATGGACATAACATTCTTCAACCAGCTCTCGAAGGGTGAGGTTGTGTCTACTGAGCGCTCCTGAAACCGGTTTCTTCTCTGACCGGCAGCGATCACCTATTTCACTCCTTCTCTGACCGGCAGAGGCACCGAACACCTAGATTTGTGCAGCAGTGAATTTAGTGTTTTATTTTTGAAATCGCATTTTGCGAAGTAGTGTTGTGACGTGTAGTAGTGTTGTGAAGCAGCCTGGTCCTGTAGCTTACGGTGTGACGGATAAGTAGTTGCTGACCATTTTATTTTCTTATTTTTTTTTCCTTTTTTCAAGTGGCTTACTAGTTTGTAGTTCTTGCTTAGTTATAATTTGTCTTGCTTCAGTGGTTAAGTAGTATTATAGAACTTAAAATTATTAGTAGTTCTTAAGTATTAGTATTGACTCTTAATAATTATTTGATTCTATACGTGCGTGCGTCTTCTAGTAACTGATCCGTTGCATTTTTGCTCTTTATCCGTCTAACTACTTTGCTAGAAAGTACTTCTTACGCAACCTTGCGTATCGTACTTGATTCGCCTATACCCGCCTTATACATTTAGAGGACTTAGTGTAAATTCAAATCGTTTTAAGTGCTAAAGGCTGTAGAATAGTATGGCTGGCCCTAGTTCCTCTGTAGCGAGCCTCAAGAGCAAGATGAAGAGCGACCTTCTCGAGGCACGTGTCGCCGAGCTGGAGAGGTTAGTTGCGGAGATACTCGCCCGGGTTACGGGTTGTGGGAGGGTTTCGGGGCCCGGTGGTTGTAACGCTTCTTCCAGGACCTTGCACAGCACCAAGGTGGTGTCCCGAGCATGCTCGGGTGCGAAAGCAAGTGCGGTGGCCTTGGGGAAGGCGGTGCAATCTTCGGGTCTGGGGATGACTCACAACCTGAGGCCCGAGTGGGTTGTTGTGCCCCAAGGGCGGGGGGCGGTGGCTCGGCCGAGACGGGGAGTAGGGAGAGCGGAGGCTAATCCCATCCCCGTTCGCAACAGCTTCGCGGTTTTGTCGGAGGATAATTCTGGGGGGCCAGTTAGCGAGGTCGTGAACGAACGGTCCCCCATTGCAAGGGACTTACTTCAACTTCGAACGGCAGCCGGGCTGGGAGGGCAGGAATAGTATTGTTAGGGAGTTCGAACGTCCGGCGGATTTTCCCCCAGTTGGAGAAGAGGGCAAGGAGAGACCAACAGTAACCAACGGTTTACTGTTGGTCCAACTGTTGGTCCAACAGCGGACCAACGGGTAACCTCCTGGTGTATACCAGGGGGAATCGTACCCAATTCTACGGCGGTGGTAAAAGCGGCGGTGAAGAACACGGGCTGCTCTAGACTGCGGGTGGTGGCCCATGTTGGCACCAATGATGCTTCCGAGCGTAGAGTCGATGAGATCTTGGATTCCTTTAGGGATCTAAACTCGGAGGTGGAACGCGTTCGGAGGGGCACTGGTGTCAATCTGCGACTATCCATCTGCAGCAATGTTCCACGGACTGACTGCGGCCCTCGGGTTTGGGACAGGATTGCCTGGATCAACACGAGGCTGTGGAAATTCTGTGCGAGCATTGGGGCAGAGTTCGTGGATCTTCGGCCGGTGCTTAGATCATGCCGGGCTCCCCTCAACTCGTCTGGGGTGCATTATTCCAAAGAGGCGTCTGAACGGGTGGCTCGTAGGATTTTTGAGTACTGTAGATATTTTTTAGACTAGAGGATAGGTCATCTAGTGAGATTTGTAAAGATTTAACCAAACGTAGCTTCAGAGGAAATCCGCATTGCGAAAATTTTCACATCCAAGTAAACTTAGGAGCGCTAAAGCCGGTAAATAGTGACAATTTTCCCAAAACGCGTACTACAGTGAAAGAAATTATATCAAATGTAATAAGCACTTCCAGTGAAATTCGCCCACCTAATAACCATAAGCATGGAAAAGAACCAACCGACACTCAATCTACAAAATATGACATTAACTTTGTAGTAGTTAATTGCCGTAGCGTTAAAAAAAGCGCGCTGAAATCGAGCATATATTTCAGGACGCAGACGTGGTCATAGGAACGGAGAGCTGGCTTACTGAGGATGTAAGCGACAGAGAAGTTTTTCCTCCAGGATATAAAATCTACAGATGCGATCGAAGCGATAGGACAGGTGGCGGAGTTTTTCTAAAAGTTAAATCACATTTACAAAGCACCGCCCACGAAATAACTGACAATGTAATAGAAAGCGTTTGGTGTACAATTAAAATGAAACAAAAGGAGTATACATGTTTGCTCTTTTTATAGATCTCCAAACTCCAAAATTGATGTTATTTACCACTTAGAAAATCAAATATCCGCATTTACTGTGAGAGACAGTAAAAGTGTAATAATTATTGGGGGAGATTTTAATCTACCATCTATAAATTGGGATTCTTACACTGTAAAACCGAATTCTAGGAATAGGGAAATCAGCGAGATCTTACTCAACACACTTGCTAATCACTCACTTTCCCAAGTAGTTGACAAGCCTACGAGAGGAAATAAAATATTAGACCTTTTTGCAGTAAGCCATCCTAAGTTGATAAAACAACTCGATATTATTGACGGCATAAGTGATCACAGAGTAATTTTTGAAACCTTAAAAATTGAAGTAGAGTCAGCTGTAAAACCGAAACGCAATATTTATTTATTTGATAAATGCAACTTCATAAAATTTGGCGAGATGCTTAAAGATTCGTACACGGACTTCGTAGCTAAAACAAAGGATAAAAGCACTGATGAATAATGGAAATATTTCTTAAAAATTCTACGACAGGGAATCAACGAATATATTCCGCAAAAATTGAAATGCGACAGTAAAGAACCTCGCTGGTATAACAACGATGTTAGGAGGGACCTTAAGAGACAGAGAAAACTGTACAACTTGCTCAAAAAGTCCAATACGGTAGGTGACAAATCGAAGGAACTTGAAGCAAAAGAAAGTTACGCTGCGCAACGCTCAAAAACTAAGAAATCAATGAGTTCTGCATTGCGAAATTTCAAGAAAAAAGTACTTGGTGAATTACTCGAAGAATATCCGAAATCCTTTTGGTCATATGCGAGAGAGCTTCAGGGAAAACCTTCAACCGTAGATTCGTTATTTGATAAAGATGGCAAACTTGTCACCGAAAATATTGACAAAGCTAACACGTTAAATTCCCACTTCGAAAGTGTATACACTACAGACGATACTCCATGTAATTTCGACATTTCATTCACTGAGGAACCGATGAAAGAAATCACTATTCAACGCGATGGGATAACTAAACAGCTACAGTCGATAAAAAATAGTAAATCTCCGGGTCCGGAGGGAATACCCACGCGTGTCCTCAAGGAGTTAGCGCCACAGATCGCACCGTTCTTAGACATAATATTCAAGAAGTCATTGTCTGAAGGAAAGATACCATTAGACTGGAAAATTGCAAACGTTACACCGATATTCAAAAAGGGAAACAGACACGACCCAGGGAACTATCGATCAATATCATTAACGTCGATTATAGGCAAGATACTCGAACATATCGTCGTTAGCAATATCATGACGTTCCTGGACAGTCGTAACGTCCTCCATGGCTCTCAGCACGGCTTTCGGAAAGGTAGATCATGTGAAACACAGCTCGCGCTCTTTCTTCATGACGTTCTCAAATCTGGTGAATCGAAAACACAAGTTGACGCATTATTTCTAGATTTTAAGAAAGCTTTCGACACGGTACCTCAAAACAAACTTTTATACAAATTACAGTCATGCGGCCTAAACGAAACAGTAGTAAACTGGATACGCGACTTTCTGAGTGATCGTAAGCAAAAGGTAGTTCTTGACGGAATTAGCTCTGATGTAGTTAAAGTGACATCAGGTGTCCCGCAAGGAAGCGTGATCGGACCCCTTTTGTTCATTATATACATAAATGATCTATGCTCTCGAATTAGCAGTAAAATACGTTTATTTGCCGACGACGCTGTCATCTATCGTGAAATTAGTGATCACTCTGACTTTGAAACTCTATTATCGGATTTAAACAACGTTCATGTGTGGAGCCAAGAGTGGGGACTCGAACTTATTCTGAGCAAATGCACGGCGGTACATTTCTTGCGGAGGTCGTCCAACTATCCCCGTGTATAAGCTGTGGATGGTGTTAACATAAAGGCGACAGATGAAGTGAAGTATCTAGGAGTTACGATAACTTCGGACCTATCGTGGGGAGCACATGTAAGAAATATTTCTGGCAGAGCTCTGAAGAAGCTAGGATTCTTCAAGCGTATTATGGGAAGATTTTCAGATGAAAAAGTAAAAGAGAGGTGCTATTTCGCACTCGTCCGGCCACACCTTGAATATGCAGCGAGCATATGGGATCCGGTGCAGAAAGACTTAATCCGGGAACTTAATAAAATACAAAGGAAAGCTGCGCGATTCGTCAAAAACTGCTACGGGCGTACAGACAGCGTTACACAGATGTTAAGCGAATTAGGCTGGGAGCCGCTAGAGACTCGGAGGCTGCGCGCTAGGCTTAGATTGCTTGAGCAATTGAGAATATATATTTTTCAGAGCGACGCGGAGAACATCATATTAGAACCCCACTATATTTCCAGGTCCGACAGAAACGATAAATTAAGAGAGATATTTTGCCGAACGGATAGGTATGGGAATTCGTTTTTCCCCCGAACAATTAGGGACTATAATAAATGCTAGGCGTAATTTCATTAGAGCGTGTCCTTTTTAAGTGTAAACGGCTGGTGTCCTAACACACGCCTATTGAGGCGGCTTGCGGGGTAGTATGTAGATGTAGATGAACAGTCGTTATTACTTGCCAATTTATAACAAAAGTTAACGCAACAATAAAAATCCAATCACCCATTTCAGAACAACTGCAATCTATTAAGTCTTCCATGAGTGAGAATCATTGATTTTTTCTAACAATTAATTTCTACAAAGGAAACGGTTGTAGGCTTGACCTTGTGGAATTGATCCATAACGGAATAATTATAATAACTTTGTTAACTCCACTGACAGCTCATCTGACACCAAGTGTTGAAATCCGGGTCGTGTTAATAAAATATTTAGTGGAGTTAACAAAGTTATTATAATTATTCCGTCATTAATTTCTAGTTTCGGTTCTCATTGTATCAGCATAAAAGCTCACTATGCGGTATTGAGACAAACTATTCGCCGTGCCCTACAGGCTGCACGGGTTCGCCCGATTGCAAACAGCGGCTGGACGATCAGGAGTTTGCCGGGAGGTCCATCTTCCGATGATGAGGCAGTGCCATTGCGTAAACCGGACGTTTGGAGGGTCGTATCTCGGCGGAGCGGTGGTAAGGTCACCCTGAAACGTTGATTGGGAGATGCTGTGGCAAATCCCATTCCAGTTTCGAACAGATACCAGTTGCTGTCGGATGGAAACTCCGAGGTGTCTGACGTGCCTACTGCCACCCCGAGACCGGCACCTAGGAAGAGCCGTCAGAGTGGGAAGGGAGGGATTTTAGTGATAGGAAGCAGCAACGTCCGCCGTGTTATGGTCCCTTTGCGGGAAAGGGCAGGCCATGAGGGTGCGAGTCATCGTGTAACGTCATGGTGCATTCCGAGTGGCAGTGTTCCGCAGGTGACGCAGGCGATTGGTGCGGCGGTTCGGGGCACGAAGTGCTCCAGATTGCAGGTTGTGGCCCATGTCGGTGTCAACGACGCCATGGACCGTGGATCCGAGGAGATCCTGCGTTCCTTCCGGGAATTGGACTCCGAAGTGAAGCGGGTAAGTGGTGACGTGGGGGTCGACATGGCGCTCGCAATTTGTAGTCTGGTCCCGAGGATCGATCGTGGACCCCTGGTTTGGAGCCGAGTGGAAGGCATAAACCAGAGGCTGCGTCGTTTCTGTACGGTCATCGGAGCCTCCTTCGTTGACCTTCGGCCGGCAATCCGATCGTGTCGGAACCCTCTGAACCGGTCTGGTGTCCATTACACGGCCGAGGCAGCTAAGTGTTTAGCTGGTAGTATTTTAGAGCACTGCAGGCCTTTTTTAGGGCAGAGAGTAGGGCAGAGAGTAGATCATGTAGTGGGTTATTAAGTAAAGGGGTCACCGTCAATATTGGTAGGAATGAGAGCTTTTTTCAAATTCAGAATGGCTTAATTCCGAAAGAAATAGAAACCGTGGCTCAGGTATATCAAAAACAATTATCATTAATGATATAAAATATTCGATAGACAGGACTTGTAAGTGGTATCCCAGGGATTCCATTTCCATTGTGGTTGTTAATTTCCGTAGCATAAAAAACAAAGTCGCTGATTTTCACCATCTCATTGGGAGCACGGAAGCTAATGTAGTAATAGGAACAGAAAGCTGGCTATCGAATGAAATTGCGGATACCGAGATCTTCCCAAAATCAAATGCAATTTACAGAAAAGACCGAACAGCGAGAACAGGAGGAGGAGTATTTATCGCAGTCAAAGATGAGTTCGTCAGCAGAGCCGAAATATTTCCAGACAATGATTTAGAAAGTGTGTGGTGTTCCATTAAATGCTCAACAAATAGAATTTTTATTTGCTCATATTATAGACCACCTGATGCAGACTTAAATTCAGTTCTAGAGTTGGATAGACAGGTGAAACGTCTCACACGTCAAAATAACGAAAATAATATAATTATCGGTGGTGATTTCAACGTTCCCTCGATTGACTGGAAGACATATAGTTTCAAAAATGGCGGCAAAGAAAAAGAGTTGTGCGACACTCTACTCCACACATTCACTTCTAATTCCATGCATCAATTAGTCACAACACCGACCAGAGGAAACAACGTTCTAGATCTTTTGGCGACCAACATACCTGAAAGCGTCCTTAACGTAGTAACAGTGAACGGAATTAGCGATCACAGAGCTAGAAAGCTAGATTCCATATTAGTACTGACAAAAAGGCACCCATAAAGAGGAGGGTATATATATTTCACAAGGCGGATTTCAAAGGCTTAAAACAAGAACTATTGACCTCGTATAAAAAATTTAGTGATATTAGTGAAAACCGTTGTACTGACTACACATGGAATACTTTTCGTAACATCACACAACTAGCCATAACTAGCGCAATACCAAGTAAACTTAAAAAGGTGGTATAATGCGGACGTCCGGAAATCTCTCAAGCGACAGCGAATACGGCACGCAAAAATTAGGAACGCACGTCAGGATCTCCCCGAAGAGGAGTATAAGAATTTATGCGAAAAATACAAGAAAGCGAAAACAGCAGCTAAGGCGGCCTTTCAAAATTTATTAACGGAATTCAAAAATAAAATATTGGGCGAATATTTAGAGGATAACCCAAAGTCATTTTGGTCGTACGTGAGGGAGGTTCAAGGCTGCAAATCAACAGTAACGTCACTAAAGAACATTCTAGGAGAAAGAGCAAACGACAAATTAGATAAAGCAAATATCCTCAACACCTATTTTCAAAGAGTCTATACAAAATGCTCTCCAAACGACACCACTACAATGCCTAGGCTATATAAGCACCCAATGCAGTCTATTAATATCACTAGTCGTGGAATAGAAAGTCATCTGAAATCCATTAATTCCAAGAAATCACCCGCTCCCGATCCAATTCCCGCCCGAGTTTATAAAGAATTAGCATCAGAAATAGCACCGTACCTTAAAATAATATTTGAAAAATCTCTAACACAACATCGTGTTCCTTACGATTGGAAAATCGCGAACGTTACACCAATATTTAAAAGTGGCGATAAGGAAGAGCCCAGTAACTATAGACCGATTTCCCTTACGTCTATTTCGTGCAAGATATTGGAACATATAATCGTCAGTTCGATTATGGGGTACTTGGTTAGTCAGAACTTGTTAACGCCAAACCAGCACGGATTCCGGAAAGGCAGGTCTTGCGAAACCCAGTTGGCCCTCTTCCTTCACGACATTCTTTCCTCGGGAGAAAAGCTTGTCCAAGTAGACGCAATATTTCTAGATTTTAAAAAAGCTTTCGATAAGGTCCCTCATTCAAAGTTACTCGTTAAGTTGGAAGCATACGGAATACACCACGACGTAATATGTTGGATAAGAGAGTTCTTAGCCGACCGCGAATAGAGGGTAGTTCTAGATGGCGTTAGCTCAGATGTAGTGAAAGTTACATACCTCAGGGAAGTGTCATTGGTCCCTTATTGTTCCTTTTGTACATTAATGACATTACTACCGTTGTTACTAGCAAAATTCGCCTCTTCGCAGATGACGCAGTGTTGTACAGGGATCTAGACAATGAGTACGACAAGATTGCGTTACAAAAAGACCTAGATGCTATAAATGAATGGTGCAATACTTGGCAGTTAGAATTGAATTTAAAAAAGTGCGTTGTTATGAATTTTAGGAAAAAGAATAACTCGGTCAACGATACGTACACAATATCACAAACAGACTTATCAAATGTAGAGTCAGTTAAATACTTGTGTGACCCTTACTCAGGAACTGTCTTGGGGGAAACACGTTCGGGAAATCTGCGGACAGGCTAGTCGCAAATTGGGATTTATCAAAAGAATAATAGGAAAATGCGACGAGAAAGTTAAAGAGCGATGTTATTTTTCACTCGTGAGACCTCACTTGGAGTACGCCGCTAGCATATAGCATAGCTCCCTTAAGAAGTAGGACTAATCTCTGAAATAGATAGAATACAACGGAGAGCAGCAAGATTTGTGAAAAGTTGTTACGATAAACTTAGCAGTGTTACCGAATTGTTGAAGGAATTAGGGTGGGAATCTCTAACTGATCGAAGGGAGAAATACAGGTTAAATCTTTTGCGCAAACTCGGAGCAGACAGTTTTTTGCCGGACGTTCAACATATATGGCTAGAGCCAACGTACTACGGTAGAAGTGATCACAGGAATAAAATAAAGGAAATTGACTGCCGAACCGATAGATTCAAAATGTCATTTTTCCCACGTACAATAAGGGATCATAATAGTTGCGATAGATCAATCATATGAAACTCCCACCCTCAATAGGTAGAGTAGAATTTTCACTTGTACTTAATAACACCACTTCATTACTAACTCTTTCCACCGGTCGATTAGTCCGGCATTATTTTATGTTGTTCTTTGCATGAAGTAGCATCTCGTAGTATTCATAAATTAACAGTATCAGTAATATTAACCACTAGATGTGTCTATAGCAGTTCTCTGCATGTTTGTATGTTCTTTTACGTATCACTCTCCCAGTTTTCGGTTGGACTGCGCACTGTTCTCCTGACTGCTTTTGGCCTGCGCCTAGCGCCAGGGGGAGCGTGCGAGGTTCTGATTTGTTCTGGGACGAGTGATGCATGCCTGGTGTGGAATCACCCCGTGCCACACACCCTAGTGGTGGCTTGCACGGTACATCGTAGATGTAGATGCAGGGTAAGCGACATCTCTTGACCCTCTAAAGACCCTTTTATTCCTCTTTTTGGCTGATTCTCGAATTCCCATTCACCTGTTCCGAATTTATTTCAGCCTTTTAAGTATTAAAACCAATGCAACTCCCGCTCGTCAAACACTTTTCGCTTGGGCACTCCACAAGAGATTTTAGTTGAACGACAGCGTTATCCGAGCAAACCTTAGGTCACACGGTACGCATAGCCTTTCCTGTGAGCAATTTTCTCACGACATACTTCACCTTCTTCCAAGACATTTTAAGAATGATTGAAAGTAATTTTGCTTATGCACACAGTGGCCAAGCATACAGCAAGATAGGTATAATCCTGGAGCGTTCCAAAAAATAATATTCAGTTGGTAGGCAAAAGACTTAAAATTTTCGTCATTCGAAGTAATAACTTTAAATCAGATGGAGTCGTGTGGAATCCGTGAGAAATTGTACAAATATACGCAGACAATGAGCCATTCAAGTGTCAATTTATAAAATTAAAATGAACAATCGCACTTATCCTTTGATGGTCTTTATAAGAGTTGTAGTTTACGAGGTTAAGATCCCAATTCATCCATGCAGACGAATTGCTAAAATCCAGGAAATAGTTTGTTACAATACTGGGCAGCAACATTCCCATTACATTATTGAAAACGCTGATCACTAATGCGCTGTAGGAAAAAAGTAACATCTAACTAACTGAAAAAAATATAAAGAAATTTTTCCTCGTTCTGTAAAAAACTCCGTTTCAAAAGTTTGTGAGGTGGGCATATATCGGTCTTCTCAGTGCAGCAGAGCCTACCCCTCGCGTGACACACCGTTTCGAAAAAGATGACAGGTGTTTGGTCCCCAAGGCGACCGGAGTGATAGCAACGAAGCGAACGAGTTGATGAGCTGGAGGGGGAGAACCGGTGACTCACCTGGCGGACGAATTAATGGCCGGTGCGGAAAAAAAGGCATGTAAGAGATAGCATAGGTAGCAAAGAAGTTATAAGGAGCTAAAACAGCGCTAATATAGCAACTGCAAATGGAATCTGAGCTCGCACGTAATATACTAAGCGAAATTTCCACTGAAATCTGACTCTTTCGGCAAATATCTGGTTGAAAACAGTAGGAGTCACTTGCTACGTATTTGTCAATAAGTTATATACATCTACAGTGCGATATTCCACAGGAGAAAAATCATTCACCTTGACCGGGATTCGAACCCGGATCCCTCGATTTCGCGCCGAGCTTTAACCAGTGAAGCTACCGAGGCGTCCTTCTCCCCTGTGGATTATTTGGTGGCTTTATAGGAGCAAGGTGGTCAGGACTGCTAGACATATATGATGTCATTAGCAGTCCAAGTCGTGCGCTAAGCGCCACAGTCCGCGAGGATAAAGCCGTACATAGAACACAAGGAGGTGTTCGCTCTAGACCAATTTTGAGGAAACCGGGACTAGCCACGGTAGTAACCTTTACGGAGTCACCCGCAAGTGCACATAAGTGCGATATTCCACAGGAGAAAAATCATTCACCTTGACCGGGATTCGAACCCGGATCCCTCGATTTCGCGCCGAGGCACAGTGGTCGGAAATCGGAAAAAGCTGGCCAAAAGTCCAAAATGGCTTTTTTTGAGATATGAAGTTGAAACTTCGCATGGAAACTCGGAAATGATTCATGTATCTGGAATAGCACTTCATTTGGCATAGTTCTTACCCGTTATTGAGATACAGAGGCTCAAACATGACCAAATTTCCAGAAAAATGCCCGTCTTCAGTTTTCTCGGAAAATCTTCCGACTAAAGTTGATGGTGAAGTTAAAAGAGGATTTTTATGGAATAAAAAACGATATTATCTTTTAACATGGTACATTTTCTTTACAATTACGTAGTTTTAAAGAATAGCTATGATACAATATTGCTCTGTCGTTACAAAATGGCGGACGCTGTTTTTAGACAAAATTTTACATTTAGTAGGAGATTCAAATGGATTTTTGGCAAAGTCACGCGAAGTTACTTACATCAGAGCATTATTTGAAGACTTCTCAAGGTTTATATGCAGTTAACTTTGAAAAACGTTTGCGACGCCGGAAATAAATTTGATTTTTCGATCGCGCGTCGGGGCTCGGGTCCGCGCGCCGGGAGCTGGATTTGCCGCGACGCGGAAAGGTTATTGAAGTGGTATGGATTTTAACGCTCAGCATTCACCGTTTTTTAAGCTGTGCTTGTGGGCAACGATCCCCAAAGAGTCTATAATGAAGACACGGGAGGATTTTCAGTCGAGGTAAGTGCACGCGTAATCGAAGTTAAGTTAGTTTTCTTTGGATACGTTCGGGAACCATGCCTTATATTGAAAGCGTTCAAACCTTGAAAAAGTGAGTATTTTCCCTCAGACCCATACAGAAAGACCTCCCAGAAAGACACCAGCTGGTATTCCTTCTCCCCGATCCTTAAACCCTCAGGACTTGTGTCCGAAAATGGTCGTTTTATGACACCGCGGAGTCTTAACGGTCTTACCCGGGTATTTCCAGGGGAACTTCCCCTAATATTTTAATGTACGCATCATACACTCAGTTCTAGCCTGACTGTGGGGAAGGAAAGTTTGAGTTCTCGTGAGTGTCTAGAATTTGTGATAGTGGTTTCAATTAGTTTGTGAAGAATGTAATCACTTTTCCGTGATTGCCTGGTGACCGTAAGCGGTGTTTTTTGGTTATACATCCGACCTTTATTTCAGGTATGCTATGTGTTTTTTTCTTTTTTTAAGTCTCCAATATTTTAATCGTCACGTCCACTTTGTTTTTCTTAACATTTTTTTATGTGTTTTGAAGTATTTTCCTAGATTGCTCATGTCTGTGATACATTTACCGCGCGTTATTCCTGCGCGTTATTAGGAGTAGTAATCGGCTAACCTCGGGTTCTATCAATGAAAACTCTATTTTTCGAACATTTACGCAGGCTTCTCCGTCATTCAATGAGAAATGCCTCCTCACGAGGTTACACGACTAGACATTCATAAAATAATAATGGAATCGGGGAAGAAATCAGTGACCCAGAAAAAAGAAATTTTGCTGGACTTTTTATCACGAAAGTTAAATTTAAGACAAAACGCCTACGCTCTGAAATCTGTCAGTGATTTCCTACAGAAGCGCATTTTATGGCCATACCTAAACAGATGGACGGAGAGTTCCCGGAACAATGAAAGATTTATGTCACGATACCAAAAGTGGCTCGCGGAATCTATTACTTTTCCAGAATTTGTAATTCAACACCTGCCCGGTACTTCTACAAGCGCCGGTTTGTATTTTTACATATTAATCCTTTTCCAATAGTTTAGCTCAATAATTATCCAAACTTTAGCCTTGTGTGACAAAATTTCATAATTTATTTACCAGGCACTTTCGGGCGGCCAGAAAAAGAATTTCACACTTCAAGTGATAGATCTCGAAGAAGAAAAATTCAAGTCTTAAAAACTTCTTCCACTACTTCTGAGCTTGTTCTTGCAGCATCTATGAGTTTGAGAGAGGAAGGAGATGATACTGCAGCAGCTAAGCTAGTTACGGAAATAACAACAACGACACCTACTCCGGCAAAGAGAGTTCTTTCCAAGTGGAGGAAGAGTGAAAATATCCAAACTGAGATGACAGTTGAGGAGGCACTGTCATTGATAATTTCCTCTGAGTGTATATATGTGTGAATATATGTCTCTCCGTAGCACAGCTTTGAGCCATGGCCACGAATTATATCCGAGCTATGACAGAATAGTGCAAGCAAAAATGGCAGCTTACCCTGAAGGAGTAACAACAACTGAGACCATGTGCGAAGTCAACCTTCAAGCTCTTTTGAATCACACTGCATCGCGAATCCTGGCCTTCGTATCCACCACTCAAGTATTCAAAGATGTAATAAAATGCACGTTAATATGCAAGTACGGCTTTGACGGAAGTTCGGGCCACTCTCAATATAAACAAATGTGGCAACAAGTGGATGCATCGGACGAGTTCTTATTCATGAGTACCTCTTCGTCTTAATAATGCCGCTACAGGTAAAGACTCAATTTTTTCTAGTTTTCTCTTGGTTAGTTAGATTCATCTCGAACCTATTGATAAATAATTTAACTTGTCTCACTGGCACTATTCATATTTAGGCTCTTTTTATTTTAGGTGACATTATCTGGGAAAATCCTCGGCCATCATCTATACGGTTTTGTCGTCCCATCCGCTTTCAGTGGACAAAAGAAACTAAAGACATTACAAAGGCAGAAAGAAATTATATTCAGAAGCAGATTGATGACCTAAAGGATTTCCACTCGGGAATTTACTCTACCAACTTATGTTTATTACTGACAATGGTCAACGGAAAGGTAATGCTTATGTTGATTTATAATCGAATAGGAATAAACTTTTATGCCAACATGAAAACAAAACAAATCTTTTAGGTATGCAACGCATTGACCGAGAGCGGAAGTATGAGGTGCTACATCTGCGGAGCAAAAGCGTCGGAGATGAATAACTTAAGGGATATGAAAGGTCGTGCAGCTGATGTAGATAAATATTCTTTTGGTTTCTCTACACTGCACTGCCGCATAAGGTTTTTTGAATGTATATTACATATATCGTATCGGCTGGAGTTTAAACGGTGGCAGGTGAGAAATCATTAAAATTTAAGTTTAAAAAATTATTATTTTGAAAAAGATAGTAAGTAAATTATTCAAAAACATCCTTACAGGCACGTGGAAGTATTAAATTACTACTTACTAAGAAAAAGGCATTGGTGCAGAAGTTATTAAGAGAAAATATGGGCTTAATTGTTGATGTCCCCCGACCTGGATCGGGTAATACCAATGACGGAAATACGGCTCGGCGTTTTTTCGATTCTCCAAAATTGGCTTAAAAAAAAGTTAAAACTTCTCTCTTTGTATTGCATTTATTTATTTCATTTAAATGTAATTGAGTTGCACTAATAACATCTTACGTGATCACTTTTTTGTAATTTTTTGCCTTTTGTTAATACATTCTTTTTTTGACCTTATGCTTTACTGGAGTGTTTCATCGTTATCGCTAAAATTGGTTCCAATATTCAATTGTTGCTACAGCCGTTACTAAGATATACATAAAGGGGTTAACTTCCTTGATTCAATTCTCAGAATTACATAAATTTGGCAATACAATACTTTAAATCTCCTCCATTTCCAAAAATGTAAGCATGTGTATATGTACCTTTGGTGGACAATAATTTCCCAGAAAATGCCCGGTAAAGACCGTTAAAGGCTCCGCGGTGTCATAAAACGACCATTTTCGGACACAAGTCCTGAGGGTTTAAGGATCGGGGAGAAGGAATACCAGCTGGTGTCTTTCTGGGAGGTCTTTCTGTATGGGTCTGAGGGAAAATACTCACTTTTTCAAGGTTTGAACGCTTTCAATATAAGGCATGGTTCCCGAACGTATCCAAAGAAAACTAACTTAACTTCGATTACGCGTGCACTTACCTCGACTGAAAATCCTCCCGTGTCTTCATTATAGACTCTTTGGGGATCGTTGCCCACAAGCACAGCTTAAAAAACGGTGAATGCTGAGCGTTAAAATCCATACCACTTCAATAACCTTTCCGCGTCGCGGCAAATCCAGCTCCCGGCGCGCGGACCCGAGCCCCGACGCGCGATCGAAAAATCAAATTTATTTCCGGCGTCGCAAACGTTTTTCAAAGTTAACTGCATATAAACCTTGAGAAGTCTTCAAATAATGCTCTGATGTAAGTAACTTCGCGTGACTTTGCCAAAAATCCATTTGAATCTCCTACTAAATGTAAAATTTTGTCTAAAAACAGCGTCCGCCATTTTGTAACGACAGAGCAATATTGTATCATAGCTATTCTTTAAAACTACGTAATTGTAAAGAAAATGTACCATGTTAAAAGATAATATCGTTTTTTATTCCATAAAAATCCTCTTTTAACTTCACCATCAACTTTAGTCGGAAGATTTTCCGAGAAAACTGAAGACGGGCATTTTTCTGGAAATTTGGTCATGTTTGAGCCTCTGTATCTCAATAACGGGTAAGAACTATGCCAAATGAAGTGCTATTCCAGATACATGAATCATTTCCGAGTTTCCATGCGAAGTTTCAACTTCATATCTCAAAAAAA
Source organism: Pyrrhosoma nymphula (assembly GCA_963573305.1). Lineage (NCBI taxonomy): Eukaryota > Metazoa > Arthropoda > Insecta > Odonata > Coenagrionidae > Pyrrhosoma > Pyrrhosoma nymphula. The sequence goes on along the minus strand of OY754332.1, from coordinate 8,415,544 downwards.
GCCATTTTGGACTTTTGGCCAGCTTTTTCCGATTTCCGACCACTGTGCGAGGCCTTGATTTTTCTCCTGTGGAATATCGCACTTATGTGCACTTGCGGGTGACTCCGTAAAGGTTACTACCGTGGCTAGTCCCGATTTCCTCAAAATACATCTACAGAATACCCTGCAAGCCACCTCAAGCGTGTCTGGCAGGGGGTGAGTAGTCACCAATATGCATTACACAATACACTAAAGTTAATGTATCTACGACTAATGATGCATTAGCATAAATCGCTAATGCTTATCACGAGGTGAAGCCTCAGAAGCATGCACTACATTATAGATATCCTAGCATTGTTAGAGGGACCGTTAGTATTTATGTATATTGCAACTACAGAAAAGGACAGAGATTCAAGAGTTATAGCGAAAACATACACGGCATGCTGAAAGTACTAGGACGCAGATAAGGATAAAAGTATTAGTGAGTACTACTACTACTAAGAGGTACACAACCTATCGAAAAACCTAGTTAAAAGTCTCATTGGCAGCTGATGGTCTATTTTTTCGTGTCCTTATACTGCTATAATCGCGCATTCCAGCGGTTAAGAATTCCTGCAGATATCAGTAACGACCGGGTGTTCTGGCCGGTACATCTCGTAACTACGGTTGAAAGCAGTTAATCAACATACACAAAATACCCTGCAAGCCACCTCAAGGGTGTTTGGCAGGAGCAGAGTAATCACCAACATACATTACACCATACCCCATTAAAGGTAGTGTACTACGACTATTGATGCATAAGCATAAATCGCTAATGCTTGTCATGAGGTGAAGCCTCACAAGCATGCACTATACTATGGGTATGCTACCAATGCTAGAAGGACCATTGGTATTTTGCAACTACATAAATGGACAGAGATACAAGAATTACACTGAAAGCATTCACCGCGTGCTATTAGTACCAGGTTTCAGATTAGCATACAAATATGACGAAGTAAATAAACTAACTAGCTACACTACCTATTCACAAACCTAATTAAAAGTCTCATTGGCAGCTGTTATGGTCCCTTATCGTTCGCGGGGAAAATTAAATTTTAAATCTGTCCGTTCTGCAGTCTAATTCCCTAATTTAATTCTCTGATCCACCGTAGTACGTTGGATTACGAAAATGTTATTCACGTTGTCAGTAAATAAATTAGTTAGGAACTTACATCATTGATAAAGTCTACATTTTGATCGACGGTCTGAAAACGATATCCATCCCAGTTGCTGCAAAAGGTCAGTAACACTAACTAGATTATGATAACAGTTTTTAACGCCGATCTTCGGTGCACGCGTTCTAACTCGACTTTTAAGCCTACCTCATAAGTATACCAAATATTGGCAGCGTATTCCATGTGGAGTCTAACAAGGGAGAATAAGCTGATGCCCTTAACTTAATCGTCACACTGGCCAAGTACTCTTTTAACAAATCCCAATTTACGATTAGCTTGGCCAAGGAATCCCCGATTATGTTTACCCCACGAGAGATCATTAGTCAGTTTAACTTCGAAGTATTTAACCGATTCTACAGTCTCTAATTTGCTGTTGTGTATGCAACAGCTGTAATGAGGAGAGTTTATCCGTTTTCAAAAGCTCATAACAACACATTTATTTTTCAAATTTAATTGTAGTTTCCACGTATCGCACCACTCCTGTATTGCCTCGAGGTCTTTCGTTAGCGCTTGCTTATCATTAAGGCTATGGATATCCCTATACACTACTGCGTCGTCTGCAGATAATCCAAGCTTGCTGTCAACTACATCACTGATATCGTTTATATACAAAAGGAACAAAAGTGGGCCTATTACACTCCCCTGTGGAACACCTGATGTGACTCTTACTTCATTAGAGATAGCGCCGTCCAATACAACCCTTTGCACTCGATTGCTTAAGAATTCTCTATTGCAGGAAATTACGCCTTCGTCTAACCCGTAGGGTTTTTATTTCATACGTAACTTTCTATGGGAAACTTTATTAAATGCCTTTTAAAAGCCAAGAAAAATCGCATCAACTGAAACTTTATCTTCACTTGAGACTACAATATCGTGGGCAAAGTTACGCTGGTGCGTTGTCTACCATGTACCGTCTTCCCGCCTCCGCTCTTTAGCCAACCCTTTTCACGCGAACCAACCGCCTCCTACTTGACGTCACACTTTGTGCAGGCGTCTGCCACCAAATGTCGCTACCACTAGAGAGGAAAAAGAAACTGAAAGGGATGATCATTGAAGTGTTTTGATAGAACCAGTGGCTTAACCTAGCTCTAGTAGAAGTAATGAGTGGGGCACGGGAAGAGAGAATTCTTGTTCAACAGCGCATTTCTTACTCTGTCGAAATAAGAAACTTCAAATTTATTACTTTTAAGTTTCGAGGAAAATATTCAAATTCATAACTTCAAATAGTTTAATCAGGTCAATCAGGTTAATCAATTTATTTAGTGGAACGCAAAAGTTGCCAATTTGAATTTTCTTAATTCACAATCGAATTCCTTACAAATTAAGGCATCGGCCATTTCTCACACCACTGTGTCACTTTTTTTCTGCGCTACATTATGTAAGACATGTGCCACATATTCAATAACATATGCAGGACAATGTCACCCCCTTCCATGGGCCTAACAACACTCGATTGATCATCACTGTGGCGCTCATAAGGCGCTCAATCAGAAGCTATTAAGGTGGCTGGAGGTGTAGCCGTGGGTTATTGAGTGCACATTTGAATAGTGTTTTAAGTAATTTGAAGAAATATTCTTGGACCACTTATCATTTAAGTGCGTCTATTTATGCGTTGGTACTCACCACACAGGTAGTAATGGAAATGATATAAGTATTATATTTTAATTTTTCCATAATTAAAGCATGTTATGACTAGTGTTTTCGGCACGGTATTCGAATGCTGGACGAAATTATATTGAAATATGTTTCTTTCTAATATTGGACTCAAGAGTGGCACCTTGATATTAGTTAGCAACAATTGTAGCAATAATGAATGTATTATTTTGCGTTTAGGAGAAAATCTGTACACATGTAATTGAGTTGTTACGAAATATATATGGCATGTGCCATATGGCTACGTGTTAAAATAGCATTGAATTTCCAAGAAATAAGATCGGTATTATGGAATTATTTTCCCTTTCATCTAAAGATATCACTGATGAGAACACGTTAACGAAGTATCACGCAAATCTGTACCAAAACTAAAATCGTTCCAACCACTTTCATGGTTACTTTTTACGATGAGGTAGCACCACAGATTAGAGCAGAGAGCAGATAGGCTCTGCACGCAAGAAAAAAATGAAATTAAATGAAGTATGTTTCATTTTTCGATAAATAATTCACATAACATTAATATTGCGCTGAATTTACCCAAGAATCTTAGAATTAATACAGCGATTTTTTGTAAAGTATTTCCATTTTGTATTTTTCTTAATTCCTTACGGTACCGTGACAGTTCCACTGCCTATGTTTTCGGCGCATAAACTGCACATCTGGTTTATTCAATGTGGCCGATTGCGTATTTCAACAGCTGACATATTCCCTTGTGCTATCGCACTGAATTGTTCCATCTATCTTGAAGAAAGAGAAGCATAAACGCTGGTTAAAATTTCCACACTTTTAATTGCCACCGACCAAGATTCAGCTTGTTATGCCATCATCAGGGTACAGTTTTACAAATATCTCGGCCTCGTATATCGTACCATTGGGGGTGGGGTAGGAATTGAGAAAAAGTGGGGGTTGAGGAAAAACAAGGAAAGGTTATCACATATCATATAAGGCTGAGTTTTAAGAGAGGTGAATGGGTGACAATAACATTATTACATAGTTGAGTATTAATATTAGATATTTCAAATTGTTCGTAGACATCTATTTTATGCCCTCTACCCAATCCATGTAGGGCGACGGTGTTACAATTAGTAAAATATTGGACGAGCACAAGCCCTTGGCAAAAATTAATGTAACTAATGTTTCTGTTTCTCTTCCTTCAAGATGGATACATATTATGTCTCCACAAAGTCAGTGCCAATAATATTGCGAAAAGCTCTATCTATTCTCTTATATAACATATGCTTAGCACCAATTCAAAAAAGCTAAACAAGGGTCCTATCCTTTTAAGGGCAGTTTCACGGAGAGCTCGCGGATGATCCTCGGAACGACGTCACGATTTCAGAATGTGCGATCCGCTAAGGTTTTCATGAGATTTCCGTCTCGGAAAATCGAGCGAAGGTGGACGTCGTATCGTTGGGTCTCGGATGACGGATGATCCGGCTCACGGAGTCAGAAAAACGTCCTCAGTTACATTGCCAATATTTATTACATTTTGTCATCGGACGATTTTGTGATAGGTTCAGAGGTATTTTCACCCGTTACAGGCATGCATGACAAAGCATTTTAGTCCGTAGCCTGACTTTTTGCAATAGTTGCGTAGCGTACCCTCCTAATCGACGAGCGAGTTTAGATTTCCCGCGGTCACTTGCCACACTTATGCCGTCTTTCAGTACGTAGTGATGCACAGCTACTGGTTGGATAGCGGGGTTGGTAGGGACGTGGCATGGAGAGGGGAAGGAAAATAAAAGTGGAAGGGAAAAGGGTATCCTTGCCCTCGGGAGCGGTGCGACAAAACGGGAGCGGTGCCTCGAGTCCCACGCGTCCTAAACGGAGGAGCGGGATCGTCTCCACCTTAAACGCGGATGGAATCGGCGCAACGGTGAACGGCGCCTGGGCGGTTGGAATGGTGAGGGGAAGCGAGCTGAAAGATCACCGGCGGACTGGTCGAACGGTAGCGAAATGAGAAGCGGCATTCCATCCACCTACCTTCCTCCACCTTTGGCGGATTTCGTGTCAAGAGAACGGTCGGTAGGGAATCCACTTCTGCGACGCCGTGAAGTCCGCATCGGTGAAGCCGAGACCCGCACACCACATCTTCTTTAGTTTATTTCCTGGAGCGAGCGAGCGACGACGAGATGAGAAAAATACACTCTTGCGTAGACATTTTGGCTCGCACCGCGCTGAGGAGAAACGATCTTCCTCGACTGAATGCGCCCTAGAATTTGCCCGTGGCAATGATTAAGGTAGTTTGAGCGAGATAGTTCCCTAGTCATGATGGAGATCATATTCCAATTTTATTTATCAATTTCAGCGTCTGTAAGAAGTATGAAGTAAATATTGTAATATTAATGGCGCAAGAATTGAGTTTTACATGTCACAAATTCTCAGTAATAAAATAAATATATCCTCATAGATCTCTAGCTTGACTAATTTTTTCACGCCGTACGATGAAAACGCATACACAACTGATGGTTTTTTTGCGCTTCTGTAAAAATCACTGCGGTGAGTAATTGATTATGCTTCTAAATAATTGAGTTTATAATTTGTTTAGGCATTTTCGGTGGAAAAAATTTCCAAAACTGCCGCGGAGGAAGTGTGGGGTAGGAGGGCAGGCGTTCTTCATTTACATCTACATAGTACCCAGCGAAGGTGGTTTGAGAGCGAGTTAGTTCCCTAGTCATAATGGAGACCATATTCAAATTTTATTTTTTTATTTCAGCGTCTGCAAGAAGTATGAAGTAAATATTGTCGTATTAATGGCTCAAAGATATAGTTATATATGACCAAAATTCTCAGTGATTACATAAATAAAGCTACATTCTACAAGTCTCCAACTTGACTCATTTTTTCCCGCCGTACGGCTGAAAACCCTTCAGAGCAGGTTTTTTTTTCGATTCTGTAAAAATTACTGCGGTGAGTAATAGATTATATTTTATAAATAGCTGAAAAAACAGGCCAACTACACACCGTTAGTTTTCGACGAAATCTAGGTGTTAGAAGTTCCTCATATTTTCAATATTCTATCCCTCCGGAGCGCACAGCCGTAATCTATCCCATGCAAAACAGTTGTATATTTTTAGGGAAATTGCTCGAAAAGGAGTCGGGCAAGGGGCTTATATTTTGATATCATTGGAAATGTGAGTTTTTTCTATCAAATGAGGTCATATACAGCAAATTCTAGGTGAAGTAATATTTCGCTCAAACTACCATAAATGGAAAGAGACAGAGTCCTGAGCATGTGAGTCTGGCTTCATGTAAGTAGATGCGTTGCAATCAGGAAGTGGTGGAATACAAAATGAAATTATCGCAATCGCGATATAACACCACCGAGTGGAAATTAACCGCAAAAGTTAATCTGAGTCAACCGTGCATTATTACCACACTTTGGTGTTATATATCTTGTGCCCATGCACGAGACTGCGTGCCAAATTACATGTGTAATTTTTGCTATGAATACGGCATCGTATTCGTATTGACATGAAAGAATGCAAACAAAGTGGAAACACGGCTGCTTTTTCAAGGAAAAAAGACGATAAGATGGAAAATAATTCTTGATGTACATCATCTTTCATTCCTATCATCGGCTTAAATCGACGCCCCCTTTAGACTTCAATTGCTTCATTACTTTGCAGTCCTACAATAGGAAAACGTAATGCACTATTCCGTGATGAGTTGAGGTAGAATAAAAACGGTCGCAACATTTTCTAAGAAATTAACTAATAGCATTTTAGATTTTTCCCTTCCAAATCTTGTAAAAGGTAATTTGTCTTCTTTTGTTGTCTGAATGACGCACAAACGCAGATTCGTTTAAACTTTTCATATAATTCGTTTCATAAAGTGAAATACAAGAGACGTGATAAAAAAATCGAATCACAACAGATACTCAACACTTCAAGAGTATTCAAAGCAAAAGGACAACAAGCGCTGATTGCGTTCTCACTTCGAGTATTAGTAAGCATCATCCTTATTTATCGAACCTTTAGATAATTTAAACAATGAGAGCTACACAGGGCCAGATTTTTAATACGAAGCGATTTTGGAACCAACGGGGTATAATTCTCATCATACCGAAAATTATCTATTAACTTATTTCATTGAACCCCATGGAGGTATCGAAATAGACATACGACTGTGATAAGTGATGTTACTTTTACTTATTAATCACATTTTACATTATTTCAGAGGTAATTTTTTCAAGGCGCAAAACAAGAACGAGGTGGGAGGAATCCAAGAATGTGGCTGTGCCCTAGAAACAGCAATGGACTAAAATGGAACGATAAAAAAAATCCTTGATACATTAGGTTGCGTAGTGCTTCCCAAATGGCTTAACGCGACGCTCGCCTTAGGCACTTTTCAATGGCATCATCTAACTTCCGGTCCGTCGGAGAGTAATTTTCGAAGTTCTTGCATTCCACCGGTGGCTATCTTTCTTCGACTACTCTACCACAGAGCTCTGTTTGCTCCCCGTACGTGGAACTCATCCATTTACCACTTAGAATTTTGTCGTGAAATGCTAAGTTTATCCTGATTTCTAGAAGTGCCGATTTTCCGATTAAAAAAGAGAAAACAAGGAGCCGAGGCCTCCTCCGTGGTACAGACAATCCTCCTTTAGCTTCCTCCGTCATGATGTATCATTTTCTGATGCGAATAAATCTTCTGCCAGCGCACAGAAGCATAAGAAAGTCGAATGCAGAAAGTGGTGAAGTCAGAGATGGTGAGATTCTAGCCAGGAAATGCAAGGCGTCACCTTTGCCCCTTCTCTGGTGCTACTTCAGTTCGGAAGTGTTACAGGGAGGTAGGACAGGGCAAATCTAGGATATACTCTTTGAATACGACGGGTTCATGGGGAAAGCTATTTACGATTGCAATCTCGAGCGTCCTACAATGTAGCCTTGACATGAATCATCTCGTAAAATAGGAGCCAGAGGTTTCACTTAGTTTGCTGCTTATTAGTTTAATAGTGGGGCCTTCAAAGTGGGCGACCTGAAATCAATTCCTCCTTGGATTCTAAAACTACAGACACATAATACCCTGCAAGTCTCGTCAAGGGTGTGAGATTTGACCAACATGCACTACACCATATCCTACTTAAGTCAATGAAAGTACAATCATTAATGCATTACCTAAAACTTGAAAATGCCTTTCAGGGGGTGAAATTTCACCAGCATGCATTACACTATAGGTATGCTACCAATGTTGTAGAAACTATAAGTGTATTTTCCGACTGCATAAATACACAGAGGTACATGAATTATGCAGGAAGCATTTGAGACGTGCCGTTAGTTCTGCGTAGCAGATTGAGAAATAAGCATTCGATAGAAAAATAAAATACTTAGCTGTACTACCAATTGACCAACCAAATCATAAAGTCTCAGTGGCAGGCTACTATGGTTATTAATGGGCTGCATGAAAAGTGCAGTTCTTTAGCTCAAGGAAAATCTTCATTTGCTATGAAACTCCAAGCCGAAAATCTAAATATTCCACCTTTTACATGCAACCGAGATATTTCTACGGGAAAACTCTTATTAAGACAAAAAAACTAGAGCAATTTAAATGATCCCCGAGATCCTTCGGAGAGCTCGGCAATTTCGCATTCCATCAATGCTCGATGGCATTGACTGTCACCAGAGCAACGACATATCTTGCGTCGAAAATTAACAACACAATAAACTGACCAATGTTTTCCGATAGATGCATCAGGTTAGCATCTCTGAAGTACGATTTGAGTGGTTCAACCATAGACCATGGTAAATAGTTAGGTAAACTGACCAATGTTTTCGGATTTATGCATCAGGTTCACATTTCTCCAGTATGATTTGGATGGCTCGGCCATAGACCATGGTAAACCATATCGAACCACTGAAATTAAATTAATATTTATGCAGACGATGACCCATGAAAACATTGCTCAGCATCCATCGCCCACTTGGCGGGCCCTACTAAGTTGTCGTTTATAGTATTGGGCATGCTGTCTACTCTTTTTTTTGCCCAAGAGGTTTTTCTGCTCTCATTCACGACTTTGCCGCGGACCGAGGGGATGGATCAGTTTTCATTCCACTGACAGCTTCCCCTGAGTCGCGGACTGCCCGTCAAATTTCGATTGAAACAAAAGCACTGCACTTGAGCATCAATACCCTTCAAAATGTTTTTATCGCTGGCAATGAGTGAAAATTTATTTACTGTTCCATTCAAAAATTGTGCATCGGCATTGTTGTGGAAGGAGTGCCCTCCGTATTTCCTCAATAACACTTTTCAAGCGACGATCACTCAGTGCACAGATCACATGCACCATATTACGTGTGAGACCCCTTGAAGCTCCCTTAATGTCGACTAAAACGAAAAATTTGCTCGACTGACAAAAAAAAACTCAGTGGCGTCGAATTAAATTCTTCACCTACTAACACTGAGGACAAGAGTTCGAATGAGCCTGGGTGGATTTTTCAACATCCAGGACAAGGGTGTCGATTCATTGTAATTCTAGACTTAGTTGTAAGACAGGACTATCAAGTCCTCAGTTCGTTCCAATATTTAATTTGACATATTTATCATCATTAATTAACTTTCAAACTGCTAGCTTTACATGATAATACAATAATTTGGGGGCCACGGTGGCGGCCGTGAGGTCTCCGAGTGACGCCGTTATCAGTTGTAGTCGTGGTTGTTTGTTAGACATAAATACTTCTCCAGGATATGAGTTTTCTTGGAAGAATAAATACCGTAAACACTACATGATTTCCCATGCGTCAACATCGAAGAGTGTCTGAGCGTCCACTCGTTTGCAAGGAGGAAGTGGGACGGGAGAGGAGATTTGAAAGGAGGTTCGACCGCAAAATGCAATTGATGTCATTTTTTTCATATTTGCGTTACTTGAATAATAATGTGCCCTGTATCTGATTAATTCAGTAAAATACTAACATTAATGCCGAATAACGTAGTTTTTTTTACACCTTCTCACTGATTAATCACTGTGAGTATTTGTATAGGCACTTCATTCAGCATGAAATGATGACTGAACCACAGGAGAATATCGTTAAAACTCGAAAAACTGATGTAGACAGAGAATCCTTCCGGTAAGTAAGACTGTATCAAGCATTAACGCACCGATCCATTTCAGATTTTGTGAATGACCAGAAATATAATGCACTTAATACAACAAAAGATGGGAGGATCTACGAAGAGGTTGAAAGGCGCGCGGACGCGTACGAATGTGGAATGAATGTTTGTCTATGGAAGCAAAAAGCGTAAGATACAAAAGTGTACTCCTTCCCACTTTATTGCATGGCAGTGAAACCTAGCAATGTCGGGATAAGCATAAGATTAGGCGGAATGCAGTGGGTATGGGGTATCCGAGAGGTGTTTGCGGTAAATACAGAAGGGATAGGGTTAGAAATCAGTGATAAATGAAAGGATGTGGAATTTATGCTCCGACAATGGACATTTATAAAATGATTGTTCTTTTTTGGTGAGGCCATGTCGAGAGAATGGATGAGATTCGAAATACGATTCATGAGAGAGGAGTGAATGGTGTGAGAAGAAGGGCAGACCGAGGAAGACGAGGGTGAATGTGGTGGAGATACTCTTAAAGAGAAAGGATATAAGGAGTGTTAAGAATAAGCGGGCGTGTGTGAAGCGATGCATGGGTGTAACTGAAGTAATAGAGGTATGCAAGGAGTAGAGCAGCATGGAGGAAACCATTAAATCAGAGACAGATTCACAATCATATCACCAAAATTAAACCTTTTTGAGACGGATGTCGCATTCTGTTGCAGAGCGAGGAGGAAAACTGTTGACTTTGACGGTGTTTTAGAGATGTTTCCATCGTTTGAACGCATATAAAGCCCATTTATTTTCCAATTTATCTCTTAAAGTTCATTAAACTGTAGTTACAGTGTACTCTCCCTACCCCGAAACGGAAAGGCGTGAGGTGTACGTAGGCATAAATTTTAATGACTCTATTAGCGTCAAAAGGCGTTAGTAAAGCTTGAATGACGTAAACGGTCGTTTTCTCGGGGTTTGGAAAAAGTATTCATAGCATAAATATTCCTCGGATAACGTGAAAATTAAACACTTCAGCTCCGCTTTCCAGTGGCTATAGGCTCGTGATTTGTGAAAGCAGGGCTTTTCATTTAAACGACATAAATGAAGAGGTAGGACTCTCCTCATTTGTTTAGACTCACGAAGTCGCGAGGCGAGCCTCTTTTATTTTTAAGTGTGTGAACGGGTGGCACGGCGGGAAGCGAACGGAAGGCGGGCGAGAGATGAGGGGAGGAGGGGGGAAAGGAGAGAGACAAGTGACGGTGAAGAGGCGAGGATGGGGGCAAGCAGGGGAGGGAGTGGGTAATGGCACACTGGTAGAAAGCGGCCGTATATATTTTAGTGTTTCCCAGGCAACCAAGGCAGCGATTAAACAGCTTGATGGCGGGTAAACTTGAAACAACCGCCTTCGCAAGACAGACGCTTTGGTTTAGACCCTTTTAATATCTCCTCCAATCGGCACCTGCAACTCACCCTTCGGAACTCTGAGTGGCGTCGGAAGGCCCCTCGGATGAGACGCAAAACGACTTTGGAGTCGCTTTGTTCTTTCACTGCAGGCACTGAGAAGGAAGTCATCGGATGCATATCGTCAAATACCATCCCATTACTTACGGCAATCCAAAGTTCCTCAGCCCGCTTCCTGCGGTGAGTTCAGCCCCCACTTTTTTACATTACACTGCAAGGCGTGCAACAGCATCGGTTACGATTCCGGAAAACCACCGTGAAAAAGTATAATGGTGAAAAAATCTAAAAGGTGAAATATATTTTGGTAAGGTGGAAGTTATCAGTGTTGCGTAAAGGTCAAGATGCCTGAGAAATATGTATCCTTTCATTATTTCAACTACCCTTTTCTTCTATTCGGTCACTACCATCTGACCTCTAGTCGGTGTAGTTGGTGAAAATATTACATCCCCGACGTTAAAATCATGTTGTCACATGACTGATATCATAGCCACCAATTCAATCTATTATGTAGACACTCCTCGTACTTATGAGCTTCCACCTCAAATAAAAATACGGATCCCTTAATACTCAAATAGCAGTTCTCATAAACTGTGCGGCCCACCGCGGGACTCTATTTTTGTGTAAAGGAACATTATCCCTTGACGGAAGCTCTATTTTCGCAATTAATTCGATGCAGTATTCATGTGAAGAGAAACGGCATGTTGAACCCACTTGAACAGTATTACCTCATTCTCAATGATTTTTATTTTCTCAATCTCACACAGTTGTTTCTTTACTGGACCACAATACGCAAATTTTGGATATGGTTTTTCCATAGACTATGGAAGAGAGTGAACCATAGGGTATGATAGCGTTGGGAATATTGAATACGTTAAAATGCGGATTTGACCACATTTAGTTGACCTGTTGCACAGGTGATGCACCGAAAAAATATGTTAGTAGCGGTATTGCCATGGTACCATAATTATGTATCTTTAAGAATGGAAAACGAAAATAATTTGCCAAATATTTTCGAAAAAAAAACAGTCTTCACTTTCGTGCATCAAAACTTCATTTACTCTCCTCTTCCATGCATGGATTATAATGATCATTAACTATTATTCTGGTGGGTAGTGCCCATTTAACACCCTCGGATACAGTAGCTGATGAGAGTTTTTTTTCCGAATTCGCGCAGTTTTAAATTAATGCACAACACCTTCTTGTTCGCAGTAACTGTGCTCGAGAACATTGTGCTAAGAAACTCGAGCATGATAATGCTCTCACACTTGATTGGTGCGTCTTTTAGAGATGTTGTTGGACTTCAAAGACGTTTCTTTCGTGATAAAAAAATCAATTTTATTCCAAACCCTTAATCTCATAAACCTTTTAAATTACGTGCGTCCGTGAGTAAGGGAATGAAAAGAAGATCTCCAACTTAGCAAATGAGTTCTTTAGGTGACAGTAGCGATTTTTGCCAACGCACAGATTTAAATGAAACTTTGCATACGTGTTCTCATTTGTGATATCGATATACTAAAGTGAAAAAGTTTACCGATTTGGTTTTTTGGCGATTTATTTTGCCGATTTGGTTTTTTGGCGATACTATTTTATACATGACATAGGAGATATATCTCCCACATATTTCATTTACAGGTTATATATTTCGTAATAATTCGATCAAATATGTACAGATTTTCTTCTAAACGCGAAATAATTAATTTCATAGTAATACAATGGTTGATAACCAATATCAAGGTGTCACTCCGAGTCAAAGATTCAAAAAAAAATATTTACATATTATTTTCGCCTAAATTTGGATACCGCGCCGAAAACAATAAATAGCTGTCAAAGTCATAGCATGCTTCAATTGCGACAAAATTTAAAATTATTAAATGCGAAAGGAGGATTTTTTTGTACAATATCTCAAAAATGTGGAATTTAGTATTTGTTTTGACTCGCATACTTGCGGTGGAACCTTCATAAATGAAATTTGGTGATAACAGAAGAACACAACTTTATGTTTTCCACCAATTCCACAAAAAATGGATTCATTAGAACAGAGAGAAATCATCCTTCGTGCTAAAGACCCGTCATTACTCAAAGACATAACCTTTCCATACCTATCCCCCTGCTATCAATCCCTATACCTATCTCACAAGAGTCCGCTTCACCCCAGCATCACTCCTCCCCCCTTACACCTCCACCAACGGAACCAACCGACCTGAGCCAACTGAATAACAAAATCTTGGAGATGCTTCCAGACTAGAGGCTACTATACAGACTAGAGTTTTCGGCGCTTTATTTGAAATTTAAACGCAACTGTATTGAAACATATTTTCTTCGAATATTGGGCTAGGCGTGACACCTTGATACTTGTTAGCAAGAATTTTAATAATAAGAAATGTATTATTTCTCGCGTAGAAGAAAATATGTACCTACATATGTAATCGAAATATATGTAATTTGCCATAAGGCTGTGTTAAAATAAAATTGAGTAGTTAAAAAAACCAAATCGGTATGATGCAATTTTTTCCACTTTTATCTCTAATGTATCTAGTGTATCTAGTTTATCACTAATGAGAACGCATATGGAAAGTTTTACTCAAGTCTGTACATAGACTAAAGTCGCTCCAATCATCTTAACTGTATTTCTCCTTAAGACTTTACGAGGGGGTCTAAATTACTGGCTGTGCAAAATACTTCACTGAATGTTACCAGATGGGCTACCATTGATGCTGGTTGTAAACTTGTCGTAAGAAGTTAATTCTACGTCTTTGAAACCATGAAGCGTAATAATTGTCCCAGTTTCCATCACTCTAGATAATTTTCTGTCGATCTTTCATTAATTAGCCATTCAGGTTATATAGTTTGACTGCAGTCCTCGACCCTACCCCGTCCTCTGCTAACTCATTTATGTCCGTGTAGCTCTCATGTCTCAAATCCCGTTTAATTTGGCTATTGCAGTTGTTCCTTGGTCTTCCGTGTAGGACTTAACCCCTCTACTTCTACTTCACTACAAAGTGTAAGCAGAAAATGTTGCCCACTTTCTTATTTTCGTTAGAATGAAGCACCAAACACTCGCTCGTTTGAGAGCTCGAAAAATGGGCAGTTTTTGGGACATAATTATGCCAAACGAAATCAGCATTTTAACAAAATTGGGTAAAGGTGAGCTTTCGTATCGCACTTGTTTTCACGATTTTCACCCACTTTAAACAGAGATATCGGAACCAATTTCACCTCACTTAGCGTTGCAAATTTGTTTAACACTTTCAACACAACAATGCAATTCCCCTTTTCCACTGTACGTGGCGCAGCGATCGAGCAGTTGGTTCTCTAGCATATACACACCTCTCCTACACAGTTTCTTCCCGCCTTCCACTCAAACTCGCCCCGCAACAGCCATTTACTACAATGCAATTCCATTCATTCCACCGCAGTAAACATTGCACATTTCACTTCAAATGAAGGATTTACACTTCCTTATCACTCGCATTCATTCCACTGCACTAATAACATTTCACGCTTCACTTTAAATGGAGGATTGCGAGTTCCCGCAGTGAGGACACGAGTGTCCATCCCCGGATAACGAACACCCGTGCCTATCGAGGAAGAGCAAGCCTGACTCCGCCGAAACGAAAGACTGGATCGCAGAAATTTGCGTATGAGTACACGATTGGCAAATCATGGCGACCATACACCACACACCCAAGTCAGAAAATGATTAATGCCAACAAGCCCCTCAACTCTCGTTGGCGAATGAATACCGGGTGACTTTATAACAATTAACTTCCAACTGTTAATTTCCCCCTTCCACACTACCCGAGAGAACTCCGTCAACAATACTATTTCATTAGCCTCTAACAAAAGCCCACTTATATTAACGTTGTCACCTGAGGGATTTTATACCAGAAACAATACGCAGAATTACATTTTAGCCTTCTATCAATGCCGACCAAAAATCACCAATGAGTGAAAACTTCTCTCGACTATAGCAAAACACCCAGAATTATTCCTAACAAACGTCTTTCCATTTTCACATTTATTGTAAAATTCAGTATTTTCAAATTTCAACCACTCCCAGAAATGCCCATTTCCACGTTATCAATGGCGCTAAAAATGCGTTTTCCGCTATTCAAACTCACGAAAATGAGTTTTTCACTTTTGAATATAACCAATTCGTGTTTCGCTCCATTGGCCCGCAAACCTCTTTGTGGGGTGGGTTCAGGGCAAGTTATGGAAGGGGAAATCGTTTTCCAAATCACGAAAATGCCGTGAAAATCATAATTTTCAAACTTCCTCCACTCCCAGAAATGCCCATTTCCACTTTACCATTCCCGCGAAAAATGTGTTTTTCACTTTTCAAACTCACGAAAATTCCTTTTTCACTTTTGAAAATAGCCAAATTGGGCCCGCGTACCGTCCCACCCTAGCACCCCTGTTTCACTCCATAGGCCCGTAAGTTTGTTGGGTGGGTGTGTTAAGGGCATATTATAGAAAGGAAATTAGTCATATCCCCCTAACGGATGTTCATAAAACCTCCAAATATGTCGAAAACGGACGAAAAAATCGCGAAAATTGTTCATTTTCAAACGTCAATATCTCAAAAACTACTAGTCACACGGGTATGATTCTTACATTTTTACAAATCCGCATTTTTCCTCTACTCCTAGGTATCGCATTCAATTTCGTCAGTTTCCTACGTTTTTCAAAAAAAAAATTTGAAAGTGCGAGACGAAAGCTCACCTTTACCCAAAATTGTTCACCATCAATCAATTCAGAAAATAATAAGCTTTAATTTGATGTGCAAGTGACAGAAATAGCTTTTCCGGTTTTCAACATATTACGCTACAAACTTGGATTACACAATTTTGAAACAGACAGTAATTTGCCCTCTAGCAGATGCCTTACAAATTCCTTGTGCCTCAAAGAGTAGACTATCAATCTGTACCTCCCATTCCTGATTGTGCTCTCTGTGGTTCTCTCCTCTTCTATTCTTTTTTTAGCTTCCTCCTTTCCGATTATATCTGTCCATTTCATTTTCAACTTGTCCGTCCATTCATCCCCATTCGTCCATTTAATCCTAATAATCTGTAATATAAAAGTTGCACTAACATCTATAATCCAAAATTTTAAAAAAAAATATTTCTCTCAGGCTCTTCAGAAATTCATTGATGCGGTGACGTAGAAACAACTTTTGAACTGCGGGGAGTCCAAGTGTGCCTTACCACTCCCTCCCTACCCCTCCAGAGTGGGTAAGAGAAAGGAGTTGGGATTTAAATGATTTATTGGATCACAACAATGGTCACTATCATTAACACTTATTAGAAATCAATGAAAATTGCATTGTTCCAATGGTTTTGTGGTAAAATTGGGCCATTACTATTAAATATTCACATTCAATTCCAGTTATCTTGGATTTTCATTGGAAAGCAAATGTTACCTTTGCCCCCTAGGTCCTCGGACTGGGGGGGAGGAATTCCCCTATGTAGTCCCCCCTCACTTACTGTGCCACTGCATTGATGACATTATCTAATTAACTTTTCCCATTACGATCCCGAATTACACTGTCAGTTACAAACACTACCGTTTTGAATCTTCACGGAAGATCTGGGTATTGAGAGAAACGATTGGAACGTTTCATCCATGTTAATGGCGTTTTGAAAACGGCCGGTGGTGGCCATCTTCACTCTCAATACTATATTCCTCAGACCTTTACGGCAAAATAACTGTAGACTCCGAGCTGAATATTAATTTTAATTTTTGCAGCCTATTTATAAGCATCTACGGGTATGAGTTAAATAGTGATGGAAGCTTTTAGTATTAAAAATGACAAAAAATCGTAGAAAACGTCTACCAAAATGATTGACATTTCATATCCAACTATACACATTAGTGGCTCTCAAAGACATTTGATAGCCTAAAGACCAATGCATGCTGTAATACCCAGGAGTGTGCGATAAATAACAGGAGAATATCATCCGATATATACGAAATCAGACTGAATATATTCGTAACGGGAAAAATTCACCGGTTAGATACTGAGGCTCAGAAAGCATGGTGATTAATTCATCTTTAAACATGGATCGTGACCAATATTTACATATCTATTACCTTTGGTAAGGAGAAAGCCTTACGCAGCATAATGCTATGGCGTTTTTAGATTTCTCTGACCAGGAGAGTCCCCACTTAAGCGAAGTGTACCCCAATCAGGCTTTCACTTGTTAAATTATGGCTCCTTGAGGGTTTCATAATCGCAAATGAAGCCCTATACTCACCGGGTTCTCAGCCTTCATTTGATACCCGCACACACACACACACGAGAGATTTTTCTTTTACTGCAGGGAGATTTCAGACAAATGAAATGAAAACATTACGATAAACAAAATGAGAACACTAATAGCTACTCACTTATAATTCTGAGACACGCTTACTAGGAGTTGCAGTACACGCAATCACTAACCCCCAAAAGCCATTATTTGTTTTGTTCAAGATTAGAATATGGATCGGATGAATAGTTCTCGGGTTTCCAGCAGGGTAATGGAGTTAAACTGCACCGACGTTTCAATGGCGTAGTCTGCCATCGTCTTCAGGGACACATCCTTAGGGCTGATGGATGGATCTCGACTCGAGCTCCGAAAAGTCGGCCGAGATGAGCGGGTCACTCCTCTCATCTCTGCCGACGTTTGGCCCCGGTGGCAAACCCGAATAGCCTTTTTCATAACGCTATACTCCGGGAAGACTTTACAGTTCCCATTATCACCAAACGCCCCACGATAATTAGAAGGATAAAAATTAAATACTATTCACAAGCATGAAGTCTTCCTATACATGAAAAAATAGTGAATGTTGAGTATCATAAGAAATGGGTTAGACGAAACTTACTCTTAAAGCTGCCTCCAAAGTAGCCTGATTACGGTGATATCAACGAAATGTCTTTAAAAATGTCGCTTACTAGCTAACAAGCCTAATATATTTTTGATTGGCCGGTGATTACATTCGAATGAAGGAAATGACAGGAAAGAGGAGGGGACGAGCATTGTTGTCAGCCCGCGTGAAAGAGAGACCGCAGACGGCTGTTTTCCCATCTTCCCTTGCTTTCTGCGCACAAAAGTCGCTTAATTATCGTTCAATCAAAGGCGGTGCTTCATTTCCAGTCTTCCTTTAATGTCGGACATAATAAATATATTTCTTTCCGTGCTTAAATGCACATCAGAATTTGACCCCGAGCAAAAAATTAGGGCTGCTGGTTAGGACGTCAGAAGACTTTTCACTTGTAGCAAAAACAATGAGGACAAGAATGCGTCACATAATTTACTTTTGGAGCTCTATGATGTCTCTATGAAGACGTCTCTATGCATCTCTGAAGCTACCTTGTGTTTTAAAGTGAAAATGGGGCGTTTTGGGGATTTCTAGGGCTCTTTTCTCCGTTATCTCTTTCAATGTATCTAAATGACAATAACAAATCACCCTGTCACAACACGAGATTTAATTAAGCAGGATGTAAGAAGAGAGGATATGAGGTCGAGGGTATTAATTTACGTTGTAATTTATGACTGATTCATTGGAGTTGAAAATTCAACATGTTGCCCTGAGGAACGGTTCTTATAACATGAAGAGGTTGTCGTATGGAAGGCATAATCATTATACACCAGGAGCTTTATTCGTAGAACTCCTGCAGTTTGAGTCTGATGTAATGTGTTTCAGCTTGGGTCAGTCTTCAAGGAAAATACTTAAACTACGTAAATACATGCATGTTGCTTGCTGGAACATCAACTACATTACCATTATTCATTACCTATTGATCCTAGTAGCAACGATTATTCTTCCACTATTCCAGCATATATCAAGCAGTTAAAAATTGTATTTAAATCAATACACCTCTTTCAGGTTGCACAAAATTTTAAGAATGCCTTGTCCCTGAAACAAAATGTTGAACCCCTAGCGTTCGTAATTGATCATTATCTGAGACAGATTTTAAAAAACAATATGCAAAAAATTATCGTCTCCTTCTACAACATGAAATTAAGCATCGCTTGCAACCCTTAACTTTTGGCTACTTATTAACGCCTGGCTGCATGTGTTGCCGCATTTTATAATTTTTCTTATCAATATAGTTGTTGTTATCGCCAATGTATTTATTTGGCATGTAGCCTTTTCATTTATGTTCCAAGGGATCTTATGTCCCAATAAAATAAAATTTGTTTCTTATCTAATACGGTCTTACCGCAGCCTGAAGTCGAGCCCGGATATCTGGAATATTACTTGAGCAATTAAGAATAGATATCTTTAAGCGCGACACGGAGAACATCATATTAGAACCCTACTATATTTCCAGGTCCGACAGAAACGATAAATTAAGAGAGATATTTTGCCGAACGGATAGGTATGGGAATTCGTTTTTCCCCCGAACAATAAGGGACTTTAATCAATGCTAGGCGTAATTTCATTAGAGCGTATCCTTTTTATATGTAAACGGCTGGTTTCCTAAGCACCCCCCGCCACACGCCTATTGAGGCGGCTTGCGGGGTAGTATGTAGATGTAGATGTAGAACCCTATCCATTTCAACTTCAACTTGGCGCCTTTCGTGAAGAGCAGACTAATTCCGACGCCGGGTTTCTCTCCACCCTTCCTCCTTCCCGCAAGTAAATTTCACCCATACCACCCATGCCAACAAATCCAAACATCCTCAATTACGAAATGAACTCAGTTCTCGGTCGCACCCTGAGCAACCGCTGCAAAGTTTCTTGCCCACGGTTAACTATTTGTCAACACAACTACGAGATGGACGGTTTTAGGTGAGACGAGGATGAAATCCGTGGTAAATAATTAAGGAGTCCAGTATTTTTTTTTTACTTTCCGGACGATTCTAGTTGGCCCGTGTGCCTCTGAGATCCCAATAGGACACACTTGGCTCGTCATCAGGTTTCCCTGAGGACGAGTAAATAGAACCATAGAGTAATAGAACTTAACAGAAAAAAAACATGCCCGATTTCGATGGCGGCGGTGTAAAGTCCTCGCCTGCTAAACCAGGGGTTCGCGGGTTCGAGTTCCCCCGGGGTTGGTTACTCTCTACCCCGGCCATGGGTGTTTCTATCAAGTTCTGTTGTTTCGTCCTCTGGGAAACCTGATGACAAGCCAAGAGAGACCTACTGGGATCTCAGGAGCATACGGTCCATCAGAATCGTCCGGATAGTTAAAAATTAATTGAATTGAAGGTGGAATTTTCCACTTGAATTTTAAAAAATACCGTACCTTAAGACGAAGTTGCAACGTCGACACGTGTTATATTCTAATAAAGCAAGAGTAAAATTACCATAAAAACCTTAATCATTTGTCTATTATATAAACAGGCAGTCATATTCTCACGCCGATGAACATAAGAGCCATCGGACCAGGCAGCGATTAGGTATATACTATAATTCAGTGCCTTGTAACTAAACTCAACTATACTCCTGTGCCTTCTTCTGCACCGCGTCCTTGCTGGACTATTGTCTTACGGCGCGATTACTTTTCCTGGATATTGAAGGGATAATTGAAGGGAAACGAGAGGAATAAGGGGGTTGGATACTTAGTCATTTTCTGACCGTTAGGGTTTTCATCGTCATGGTAGCATGCTAGCAGATGAAAAATCTTGTTTCTACCAATCGGCGCTGAAAAGATGGAGTAATGCGGAAAACGTTTGTTTGCTAAGCTAATAATGATAATATTGAAAAGAAAAAATTGCAAACTTCGATTCAAATAGACCATTTTCAACGATTAAACAATCAGTAATGAGTTTCAATACGAATACCAACAAATAAATGCGTCGAGCAATGCTCCTTCACATTTGAAATCAGTCATTTTCCGGTAATTTTGACTCCATAGAATTTTTGTAACCGTGACAACCGAGGGGGTATTATACGCCTTCCTCGGTGAGCTACCGAACAGGCGGCGCCGTTTTTCCACCAGGGCCCCGCTGTCCACCCAAATTGCCTCCCCTCCACCAACTTCATAGCTCCTTCGCGAAATACTTTTGCACATCGAAAAATTTTCATTTTCATTTTCGACTAATATCCACTCCCCTTAGTAGACAAGAGGTCCTAGAAAACATTTTTGTTCCACTCTCCTCATTCACCATAGCACAGAATATCATTCTCCCTTCCTAATAAGAAACATTAAATAATAATTTAATTCCGCAAATCAAAATATTTCACATGCTTAAAAATCGATTTTAATCTGTGGCAGTAAACTTTATTTAACGCCGCAAAATAAATCAACACAAACTAGAGTTTAACAGAGTTTACGTAATCCTACACATCACTAAGTTTTGCTGAATACTGGTCCTAATTCCCCCTCTGTACCCGTCATCGTAATCCCTCACTGATCAACATCCTGTCCACAAATTCTTTCCACCCTTGGAACTTGCACCACCGTCAAAAACTATCCGACCTAAAATGTTGAGGAGATATTTTTAAAGGGGTCTTCCGCAATAATAGTCTGCCATAATTTTTTTCTCTAAGCGTACCTCCTCATTCTTTCCGGAACATCAACCCTGCACATGTTCTCAAATCCCGACTTTCCATATCCCAGAGATCCCTTTTCTTCAGAACCCCAACCATTCCGTATCAGCTACGAATTCTTTCGCTGGTCCCTTTCTTACGACCTCCTTCAACCATTTTTTGTGCCATCTCATTTTGTTGAGCATGTGGTTTTATGTTGCAATAAATGAATTTTGTTTTTAAAATGTTTTATTTATTTATGCGTTATATCCGCCAATGTGAAAGACCTATGTGCTGCTTTTGGTGGTCAGCAAGTGAGTAAATAAAAAAACCCAAAATCCCCCCAGGGGGGAATAACCCACTGGCTGAGAACCCCTGCTTCTAAGGACTTCCATGAGCCCTAGAGTGCAGACGCTCCAATAGCACAGCGACGGGCCCCCCCGGGGTGAACGCATGGCACTGCGGAAGATGGGGAAGGGTTGCATGCGCGATGGTGAAGCGGTGGGCCGAAGCAGGAAGGGGAGGTGGATGTGCAGGAGGGTATAGGATGGTTCTCGGGGGGAGGGGTCACTGTTCCTCTCCTGCATCGCTGCTTCCCCGCGCGTTATACTTGCGTCGGAGTCGGTGTGGGAAGGGTGGTGGTGGGAGGGAAGGAAGGAGAGGGTGATGCACGGTCGAGTGGCCACCACACCGGGAGGGGACGGCGGGGGGGGGGTGTTTGGGTGGGTGGGGGGTCTCGGGGGAAGGGGAGGAGGAGTGACTCGCAGGTGGCGCGTCGTCCGCCGACGGAGTCAGTCGAACAAAGGCCAGCGCCGCGAGAGGACGCACCGACGGCGGTTGTTCTCTTGTCGACACCTTTACGCTCTCGCTTCCCTTCCTTCGCCGCCCCAGTGACGACGGCTGCCGCGCTCGGGAGGTGCGAGAGGCCCGTTTGGCGGAGTCCCGGCGGACGGACACCGAGAGTGGATTACTTACCGGGACGGTGGGATCAGCCATTCCGGGGAGCCGGGTGAGTCTCGTCCACAATCCCCACCAGGGCCACGCGTATACGCACGCCAAACCTCTCCATTGCGCCCCCTCAAACGATATCATAGGCGCAGCAAAACTTTGTGGCACTCGCCAGCGGAGAGTTTGTGAGGTCGGTGAGGGAGAAAAGGACTGCAGTGGGGACCTCCGGAGGGGACCCTCGACTCTTTTGTCCCACCTATCTGGTGTGTTTACCTCTTCACGCTCTACCACAAGCGAGAGCCACCAAGTTTTGCCACCACTATAACTTAAGTCGTCGTGCAGGAGTGAGTGCATACAGGAGGGGAGACGAATGTCGCCGAACGCACGCTCGGATTCATCTTCGCAAGGGTCCACGTGAGTGTGAACCATCGGCTTCGCGCGGAAGAGACGCGCAACACAATCAAGGCCAATAAATAGGATCAACGCGGTCTGAGCGTCGTTTTCAACTTTCAAATTCGGTAACTGCGGCGAACGAAGAGATATCATTCAATAATCCTAAACCTAAATTACATAAAAACTAGTATCTCGGTAGATGAGTTCGAAACGCTTGCGGGAGTCTTCGGCTGAGGAAATGCATGAATGGCTTGGAGTGAATGAATGACGTGAATGTGCGAAATACGCAGCGAAAAAAACTACCCGCAAATCATCATCTACGTCCAGCCTAATGATAACTTCACGTTAAATTTGGTACATTCGTGTTTCGTGGATCGGTAGAAGCAAATTTTTAAGGCGAGTGAAAATTTCAACCAGCTAACATGATAAACAATATTAACAGCGGCCAAAGAGATATATCCATCAATCATCCTAAACCATTATTAATATAAAAAACAAGTATTTTCGCTACCATTTTAAGGAGTCCTCGCCCTCGGGTCATTGTAATAAGGCATTTTAAATTGATAATTGTGTCAAAGCTATACCTACTAATTAATTAACTCCATGAATATAACTACCTTGGGAGAATCAATGTCAACGGCATAGCAATTTGGTGATGAAATATGTTAAAGGACATTCCCATCGGCTGTGCCGTGACAATTCTTGGTGTCAGTTACATAAATTTCATTCTTAAGCCGCCACCTCCTTCACAAATAGCTAATGGATATCATGAATGAAACAGTAACCGTAACTGTTTTGCCGCAAATATAGATCGAAAGAAAATTCGCAAGTGAAATCAAATCCTGGGGTATCATGATTTTTCACTCTTTTTTTATCATCGTTAGATAAAACTAAAATCATTCAAATAAAATGTCCATCCTTTTATACAAAGCCTCACTTTACAGCCAAAAAGAATTTAACGGTATTTATACTTTGAACGCCTGCTTGCCCCGAGCAATCTGATTTGAATCGTTGTTAGCGACGGCGGAGATGGGCGATCACGATGTGCAGTAAAGCGCGCTGAAAGCGAACAGACAAGCGAGGGACAAGGACCCCAGACGAAGCCCGAGCAAAGTGACGTACTCACCTTCCACGCTCCTCGAGAGGGATCCCCCCTCGATCCGTCGTTCTCCGTGCCTCATTCCGAGTGAATTATAGCCAACCCAAGTTGAATGCAAAAGATGGACTCGTTGCCCGTGAAGTGACAGCACGCAGACTTAAGCTTTCCACCGTAACTTCTCCGGGGAACGGGAAACGAGTGAAAAATCCTGAAAATAGAATCGATTCGTAGGCATTCTTGAATGAAAAGCGCAAATTTTCGACATCGCGAGATCTATGTACTATTCAAAACGTTTCCAAGACCCATCCACGATCTCAGAATCTTCTTAATGCTATTGTTTTCGTCTCCCTTAATGCACCTCACACAAAACTTGAATTCCACTTAGTTCAGTCCAAACTCTGCTTCGTTAGTTGAAACACAAATAATGTACAGTGTAATTCACGAATTAGGACGAAGGTGCGTCAACGGAGAATGCACAATTAGCAAATACATAGAATACTATGAACGATTATGATAACAACAAATACGCAGTCTTCCAAAACTCAGTGTCAGTATATTCACTTTTGAATGATCAATTATTAATGTAAAGGTGTGGAAATTTTATAAAGCAAAAGTACCATGCAGTTTGCAATTGATTGGTGAAGTAATTTGTCTCTCTCACAAGTGGCAAGTGGACATGTAACTAAAAATTGAGACCAAGGAGCGAAAGAATGAGCGGTATAAACCTAACATCACAATCAGGTTGCTCGTTAATGGACAATTACTTCACCATCCCACCCGAATACCGTGTCCCATCCTAAATTACCCTTCAACAGCAGGAAAGAGAAGAGCACTGGCCATTTCCCCCATGTTGAGTGTTGAATCTTGGTCGTCGTGACGATTTCAAACGTAAGACCCAGATCATCACGCAAAACTCAGCATTGTTTAGCCATTAAACAGATTACTGAAAATAGAAGATATATGCAATGGTAGCTTTACATGTCACATACATGCTACAAGTCTGCAAGTGTTATAGATGCGATTTCTAAGGCATCATCAGCAGAAAATATTAATTACAACGGCATATCTGTAACTCTCTGCATGAAAATCATAACAACGAAAAGATAACAATTGGAAAGATAAATAACAGACTCTTCAACGTAAAACGTTAAAAAAAACAGATTAGAATGTCTATTATCTATAAAAAGTTTGCATGATGAAAAACTCTGCAGCAAACGCTACACGGAATCTCTTAGCATTTGACTATTAGCTCCGTATGAAGACTGAAGTTAGCTGGCTTCACACTTGTATGATGCGAAGATACTAATTAATTCACGGCGTTCCTATTTCTAGACTACTGAACAAGGTAAGCAAATCTTATCCCGTACTCAGGTTACTGATCACAAAATTTGAGACAGGCACAAAGCATCCAAACTTACATAAGAACTCAACTTGCAGTCAACGAATAGTATAAATAATACTTAGTTTAAGATATCTTCCCACATTTTCTGCTCATACGCAAGAAATGCTTCTTCACACATAGAGTATATGTAACAAGTAAAGCCGTCATCAGAATCCATCAATCTGAATATTGGTTCGCTGAAGTTCTTCACTCCATGCTTTGATCACATAAACGCCATATTTCTTCAAAACTCCTTATTAGGATATACTCTTTTATTGTCCATTTCCTTGATGTATTCAATGAAACTGCAATACTTAATGTTTCCTATCTATATATTTTCCATTATTGTTTTCAGGAAGCTGTCATGCCCAAGAACGTGTGCCTCTTTTCATTCGTATAGTTCTGGTAACACATAGCTTCTCCTGCACTCTTCGCATGTTTGTCTGATTCTCTCCAACCATTTGATCGCAATCATTCTTCTCTAACACCACCGTTTCAATTCTTCCAGCCTTCATTCCGCGAGGGTCCCGGGTTTAAAACAGTCGCAAAATATTTTCAGTAGATCCCCGATCCCAAATTCGGTGTTCTGCGGAAAGCACTTCAAGGACAGCAAACGGGTTCTTCAGCGCTTTTCGTTAAGATCAGATCAATTACGGCGCTGGGTTTTCCATTCTCCCTTCCTTCATTCCCCTAGTCATCCTATCCCGTCCAATCTATCCACCAGGGTTAGAGATGAGAAGGTCTCGAAGGAGCGTGGAATAGATGCTCTGGTAGTGGGCATGCGTGAAAGGAGCGCGCTTCTTTGTTTTGGCCATTTTGAGAGAATCGACGAGAGTCTAATAATAATCAAAACACGAGTCATAATAGAGGATAGGATGGTGTGAGAGGAAGGGGTGGACCGAGACAATCAAGATTGAATACGGCAGAAGATACTATATGAACAGGACGAATATTAGGAATCTAAAAGAATAGGAGAGCGTGTGTGAAGCAATGAATGGATGCAATGTAAGCAAAAGAGGTATGCAATAGGGATAGGGCAGCTTGGTGGAAATTATTAAAAGAATGTCAGTTTTCTAGGCCTAAGAGCAATAACTAATTTTTTTGAATGTGCCTATCCCGGGAGGGAAAGGCGTATATATTCGTGTGTCATTTATTCATTCATTCACACAACCGCTCAATGACGAAATAAAATGTCACATAGTTGAGACAGAAGGTTATAAGAAAGGGATGAACATATAAATTGGACTTACACAACGGGGCTACCTCTCCCTCCTTGAACTACAGCCCAGTTTAGGCTTTAGCCTCCCTCACGATACCTTTCCATTCTTCACTCTCCTGCACCTTCCCCCACCACCTTGAGATCCGCATTCTACTTAGTTAGCTCTTTCTCCATGTTCTATAGCCACCTCTTTCTTGGTCTTCAACTTCATCTATTTCCCTCAAAAACAACCGCGCTGTGAAGGTGGAAAAACGGCCCAATTCAAGCGAAAGCCCTTCGACCGGACCAGGGGTGTCATTCTGTAACTCCAAACCGATCGGTACGGTAGGCTTTTCGTCGGGTGTGACGTCACACCGACGAGAGAGAGCAGTCGTGCGATTCTATACGCACCCGATCGGTGCGCCGGCGAGCTCCAGTCGGTGCGAATCGGTGGATCGCACCGACACCTAAAAGCTGTCGGTGCGGCGGAGAATCAGTCGGTTTGCTTGAGAAACACCTAAGCAAATCTAAAATTAATTTGGATTTTTAGCCCGAAATGGGATATTTGATACTTGTAATAATGATTAAACATATTCATGGATGTAATAGCGACGTAATTTGTTATTAAGAGAGCAAATGCAAAAGTCGATGAATTTGAGGTCATAAAGGTGATGATCTATAAGAGAAACTTCTACACAACTAGAATTCCGTAGTATTGCATTGTATTCTCTTGGCCGTTATAAATGTTTTGCTATTTGGCACTAACAATTGTACGTAAATAGCACCATATTTAGGCTATTCAGCATACTGTCACCGGAATATTTTTCATAATAATTACCAAAAATTGTCCGCGGTGAATGCCTATTATTGCGGTTTGGCTATTCTTAAATGGACGATTCCCGTTGAAAGTTTTCATATTATAATCTTACATCGTGTATGGGTCACTTACTTAACTAGATTACATACTAAAGTAGCTTCTGATTTCAGGAAATAGGCGATTTCGCACATTTTCGATACCTATGTTATCCCCCGATTTTGGGCCAGGGTAACGAAAGTTCGTATTAATACTGATGTTTGTTTGCTTCCGGCCTCTATTTTCGTAGTTGAGGAGATATATTTTATGAATCATTTGCATTGAACTGTAAATCATCACTCTATCATGATAAATTTCGGATTATTCATCAAATAATGTTGAAACAATGTGTTGGACAACACCATGGTGTGGTGACAACACTACTTGCAAATAGGTACCTACACGTACAATAACCAAGAGTGCTAATAGCAAATTTACTTAGTTCTACACTCAACTTAAATTTCTTTCACCATATGTATTTATTTATCACTCATTAAATTCATTTTACATTCCACTTTGCTCCACGAAATTACATAATAAAATGTTTCATGGCACGAGCGCGCAGCAATTTCACTGTCCTAAAACCACGAATATAGAATAATATACCTACAAGAATATTTCAATACCATACCTACAATACATTCACGGATTTTCTATTTTCGATATCACGCCACTGTTCAATTTATTTCAACGAACAATTCTATCACGAATCTTTGGAAGATTAAATACTATATAGGTACTACACGTAATGCCTTTTCTTCAACTAGAAATTCCAAATGCAAAACGCTGTTAAATGTCGGATCTCAATCACACGAGTTAATAAATATAATCAATCAATATACAGGTTAAATTGAAATTTTGAAAGTTATTTCTGGATTCAAACGATCACAGCTGATTCACTCACTTCGCACACTTCATTTAATCTCGTAGCACTCAACGTCTTTTACTGATACTTCATATTCTCACGGACGCTACTAGATATGTGCTTTAAGTATAATGCACTTATTTTAATTGTCAATTACACATTGCTCAAAATTCACATAAATTAATATACGATCATTCTCTTTTCGACATCGTTGATTTCTGTTGTTGTTTTCAACCCCGAGAGCACTAGGCGGCTTCCGATAGTCATTTGTTTCTTCTATCGTCTTCCATTGATGGGAATACAGCATGTGACCGTCAGCTTCGGAAACACTCGGAAAATTGTGAGGAGGGGGGAACATTTTGTGGGAGGAGTTACCTAACCGACTGAAATGGCACCGACTTGCATACAGAATCGCTGAAATAGGCTCCGTCGGTGGCTGAGTCCAAGTCGGTACGGAATCTCAACCGGTCGGTTGGTTAGGAAGCCCAACCGATCGGTACGGAACCGACGAATTACAGAATGACACCCCAGGAAACGAACCTCGGATCTTGCAATTTTTCGTCGAGTGCTCTGATCACTAAGCCATCCAGCCGACATTACTATCGTCGGAATCGGCGGGGGAGGGGTGGCCAAATTGAAAGGTCCGAGTTCGATTCCCCATCCAACCGAATATTTTTTCACTTGGAATCAGCCATTTTTTCCAGATTTACACCAGCGTTGAGTACATCCATTTTACGTGTCTCCCATCCCTTTTTTCTCCTTCAGTCTGAAAGACGTGGATCATTAAGTCCTCATATAAATCTTAGGAAGAGGAAACAATTACATTTTCTAGAGGCATCAAGGAGGGGCTGAATATAAGGTCGGGAGACCACTAAATGGAGCAGGTGGAACAATTTACAAACCTAGGTAGTTTATTGGAGGAAAACGGTTTTAGTGGCTTGGACATCAGATGTAAATTAACCTAGTCAATGCAGGATTTCCGATGGGAAAGGAGTTGATTGATGAGGAGGAGTCTCTTGAGGAGAGGCGTAAAAACATACGGTGGTGAAATCCCTAATATGGAGCGTGGCGTTGTAAGGCTCGAAAACGTGATCGTTGCGGAGAGAGGGTTTACGTGGGTTGAAGGCGTTTGAGATGCGACTTTGGTGACATGAGCACTGTGCTCGTCATCTTTACCACCCACCTCACGGCTAAGTAGTGAAGAATACGAACAAGGAAGTTTTAGATATAGTAGGAGAGGAAAGGGAGTTGGTGGCGCACATAGGGAGAAGGTAGAAAGATCACAGGAGGGCGTTCTGAGAGGTGGGAGCAGGTCGCAGAGGGTGATATAGGGGAGAGCGTTGGGGAAGAGTGGAAGAGAGGATAGGAACTTTGAGAGACAAGAAGTTGTGAGTAACTTTCAGAGAGGCCGGGAAAACTGCAAATCTCTTCTGCAAGAGCTTGCGGAGGATTGTACTCCGGCGAAAAATTTTTCACGAGTTAGTGCAGAGCCAGATTGGTCACTGTTTACACTGGCAACCATACACTGCTGCCAGAGATATGCCAAAACTTTAAAAATTTCTGAAATCGGACTTCTAGAGCCGTTTGTTAACACGTGCAATTGACGTCGAAAGTCGCTTACTGCAAGCCACTTGCGTAATAAACTTGCCATTGTAAACACATCTCAAAAGAAAGTGAAAAGATGTCTCAGAAAGGGCGAAGTCAGATGGATTGACCAAAAACCTACCAATCAGATATCAGAATGGCAAATGATGATAAACGTAGTTATCCCCCACTCTCAAAGGAGCAGGAGTCCGAGGTTATCGGTCGCATCCCCAAACAATCAACAAACTTCTATTCCGCCAGTGTTGTCTTCTCGGCTCCAATGCCAAAAGCAAGAGTCGACCGGCCGCTCTTCAAATGTTTTCCTCGCTCCGATGTGTTTCCACACCGTCTCCACGGGCAGGCGCTGAAGAAGAATTAAGGCTTCCCCATCCCCGGGTAGGGGGATGGGGGGGGGTCCACTTCTCCCCCGCCCCCCCCCCCCTAAAATAGCCCCGCGGCAAACACGCTTCCTCGTCGCCCTCGATGGGATGAAAGAAAGAAATGGGAGGGGTTGAGCGGCCCTTGCCCCCTTCCCCTCACCCCCCTTCGCAATCCTCTCATATCGGGGCATTGTTTTTTGCTCGCTCCGTGAGCTACTTAGTGGAGCGGGAGAGAGAGAGAGAGACACGGAGAAAGAGAGCCTTCGAAGATCCCAGGCGTCGAGATCAGGGAGGTCTCGAAATGCGTGAGATTTTCGAAGGAAATTACGAGGTAGAGGGGAGAGGTAGAGGGGAGAGGTAGAGGGGGGGGGTTAGGGGGGGAGAGGAGAAGGAGGAGGAACCTGGAGGGGACGACTATATAACAGCAGAAGTAGCCCAGTGAATGAGGTGCCCGGCTTGCAATCGAATGTTCTCGAGTTCGATCCCCGCTCACGGAGACTTTGAATAAGTTTGATTGAGTTCAGTTTTCCACACATAGATACACTTTATAACACGAGCCGGGTCTCGATGTTTTAAATCATCTTCAGGACCTGAATATTATGTAACGTTGATTATGTTCGATGTTTTACAACATCTTTAGGACCTGAAGATGATATAAAACATCGAAACCCGGGTCGTGTAATAAAGCGTAGGTATCTAATATGGTAAAATGGTACTTATCCAACTTATTCAGGTCCTGAAGATGATGTCAAGCATCGAAACCCGGCTTGTATAATAAAGCGTATTCATCCGTGGAAAAATGCACTTGGACGTCCGAATCTACGAACTTTACACGGAGAATTTATTTATCAATCGGATAGTAGAAAGGCCCTCGCAAGAAAAAATGAAAGACAGATGGTATTTTGCTTGAGTTTAGCCACATCCCGAATAAGCCGCGAGCATTTTGGAGCCTACACAGATAGGTTTCATTCGTAAAATTACTAGCAATGTACAAGATAAAGTCACACGTATCTTAATGAACTGCTGAGAACATTGTCAGGGCAAGGTTAAGAGCCGCTAGAGACGCAACGCTAAGATTACTTGAAATTTTCAAGATTACGCGAGTTTCAGCGCGACACGGAGGATATAATTTAAATACCGTTCTAGAAATGATAGAAGCGACAAAATAAGAGATAGAGAGACTGCCAAACTGACTGGTACAAAAATTCCTTCTTTCCTCGCACCATTCGTGACCATAGCTAACACAGGGCGAAGCAATAAGACGTTTCTTGAACACACAGGCGGCTTTCTTCCTCCCTGCCTTCCTATTCCATTGCCCTATTCCCTCACTTAATCATGGCTGGTGTCCTAACACCCCCTACCACACACCCTTGCCGTGGCTCGCAGGGCAGGATTTCGATGTGGATGAATTGCTTGCATCTGTGCTTAACGGCCATGTGTCCCCTCACAATAAAATTGATTGCAAGGATTTAAAAATAGCTATCTTTTTTCGCAAAAATTCTTCAGCCTTAGGATATCTTCAGGAAAGCAAATGGGGGACAAATGGCTTCAATAGTTTTTCCATTAGAGAGACACTTGTGGTTAATTATATTACTTGCTCAATGATTCAAAACTACAAACCGCAGTAGTTTGAGCGAAAAATCACTTCACTTAGAATTTGATAAATCTGGCCTCATTTTTAAGAAAAAACTCTCACCTTTCCAATAATATCAAAATATCAACCACTTTCCGAACTACTTGTCAAGAAATATGCCTAAAAATACAAGCTGTTTTACATTAGATAGATTATAGCTCTGCGCTCCAGAGGGAGAATATTTCAGAAATTAGGAACTTCTAACACCTAGATTTCGTCAAAAACTAACGGTGTGTAGATGGCATGTTTTGTAAACTATTTATAAAATCACTCACCGCAGTAATTTTTACAGAATCGAAAAAAAAACCTTCTGCTCTGAAGGGTTTTCAGCCGTACGGCGACTTATGTAGCTTTATGTACGGAAGGACTTATGTAGCTTTATTTATGTAATCACTGAGAATTTTGGTCATATATAACTATATCTTTGAGCCATTAATACGACAATATTTACTTCATACTTCTTACAGACGCTGAAATAAAAAAATAAAATTTGAATATGGTCTCCATTATGACTAGGGAACTAACTCGCTCTCAAACCACCTTCGCTGGGTACTATGTAGATGTAAATGAAGAACGCCTGCCCTCCTACCCCACACTTCCTCCGCGGCAGTTTTGGAAATATTTTCCACCGAAAATGCCTAAACAAATTATATTTGCGATTAAGGCTCAATGAAATAGGAAATTAAGAAATAATTTCTTAGAATTGGTGTTTTCTCGTGAAAAGTCTGACAGAAGTCTAATTAAAGAAGGAAACATTATTCAAAAGGATATGATAGAACAGGATATATTAGAATAATGAAGAAGGTGCAGAAGAGGATATATATTAATATCACTCAAGGAATGGGAGGAAATCATTAGGAATTAAGAGATAAAGAAATACATCACACAAAACCGTAAATTTTCTATGAAAAATGCTGTAATTTATTCCTATAGATAAGACATAATATTAGCAGCATAAAACGTTCAGATCTTCGTCAGTTAATATGGAAGGCAAGACGGAGGGATTTTATAACTTTTGTGTGACTATGTGTTTGCACACTTTATAGCGCTTATGTGTTTGCACACTTTATAGTTCCTTCCTGTGTATATTGTTTTTTGCCACGAAAGTTTAAAACAGTCGGAATTTGGCGCTATTTAAGGTAACAGTGTTCTGAAGGATATGAATGAAAGGGCAATGTAAGGTTAATGATGAGTAAATTTTGGCATTAATTTTCAACACGAAATGTTGTACTCTTGGAAGTCAGTGGGAATGGGACTGATCTCGCATATTTTAAGTAGTTTGAGCGAGATATCAATTCACCTTGAATTGGATGAATTTAACCTCATTCTTACGAAAAACTTCTCATCTTTCCAATAATAACATCAAAAATTTTAACCCGTAGCCGAAATAATTTTCGGGCATTTCTCGGAAAAAGATAGGCTGTTTCACATGGGATAGATTACGGCTGTGCGCTCCACGAGGAGAATATTGAAAACAATCGGAATTTCTAACGCCTAGATTTCGTCAAGATAGCTCGTATGTTTTCTCTCAACTGTTTATAAAAATTAAACAATAACTCACAGCAGTAGTTTTTACAGAATCGAAAAAAAACCTTCTGTTGTGAATGCGTTTTCACCGTACGGCGTGAAAATATTAGTCAATTTAGAGACTCATGTAGGTAAATTTATTTTTTATGGAGAATTTTCGTCGTAAATAACTATATTTTTGCGCCATTAATACTACAATATTTACTTAACACTTCTTACAGACGCTGAAATTTAAAAAAATAAAATTCGAATATGGTCTCTATTATGACTAGGGAAATATCACACTCAAACTACCTTAAGCAGGGTAGTATGTAGATGAAAAATGCTGCCACCTCCACCCTTCCCCCTTTCCCCTCCGCCGCCGCCGTCACGATCGTAATGTGCCGCCTCGCCCTCGATTACGATGAGATTCGTCTCGCTCGAAGTGAGCGATCGCACGGCGGGCGGGTGGGTGGGTGGGTGGGGGGGGGAGGCGGGCGCGTCGTGAAACGGAGCTCACGGCACTCGCGTGGTGGTTGGAACAAGAAGGAATAAAATCTTTCCGCAAACCGGAGAGAGAGAAAAGTGGAGAAGTGAGGCAGGGAAGACCCCCCCCGGCCATTCGATTCCCCGCCGATCGAATTCGACGATCGAGGTGGGAGGGCGAAAACAATTCGAGAGGTAATGCCGTCGGCGTCACTACCGTAGACGTTCATGTTTTCACGCCCAACTTTGTGGTACTCAATTTATTTTTACAAATGAGGTGAACTTCTCGCAGTCTACATCCTTGCTTTTTTATACTAGCCGAACAAATAGTGAGTTTTAGACTCGCCGAACACATAGAAACGACAAAATAAGAGTGTTTTTTTTTATTTTAAATTTTAATTTAACAAGAACCACCGAAAAACAGCTGATATATGGTCTTGATGCCGGGGTATTAACAATATTAACAACGGACGAGCGCACACAACCATACCGTGGGAGGTGAGAAATCCTCCCCAGGCGGGATTCAAACCAGCGACCTTCGGGTTAGTATGCGAGGACGTTACTCCGCCGCCACCAAGGCTGGTCTTCAAAATAAAAGAGAGGGAGGAGGCCTTCGGGATGCTGCTCAAACCATTTATTATGAAGTAAATTTGGTTTTAATTTAACTTCTATTTGTTTATGAAGTTTTTATTCCTTAATTGTAAATCATTTCAGGAAAATATTTTGTATACTTTTTTGTTTGCCTTAAATGTTTATTTTGTTTGCTTCTTGTTTAGCTGAAACAATTCGTATTCTTTCCACGCACCATCAGTGACGATAACAAAAACAGCGTCGCACTGACGTAAGACACAGCGTTAACATAAAATTTACCTCTGCCCTCTCCCCATCTCATTGCCTACTCCCCTCCTCTTTCATGGCTGGATTCCTACCACCCCCTGCCACACGCCTCTGCGGCGGCTTGCAGGGTAGTACGTAGGAATAGATTTAGGACAATATTTCGAGTTAAAAAGCCATTTTCGAGGTTTTTCTCACGTGCGCTGACTACGTATAACTGCCTTGAATGAGTGGCTTTTTAAGACACCTAGGTCGGAAAGGTAAATAAAATTTTGTCGGGGACTACATGAAGTTCACCTCATTTCGTACGTTGGCGTTTATTGGGTGAAACGTCTTCTAGTGAGTCGCGGGACGAAATTTTGAAATTTTCAGAAACGTTGCGCGGATGACATTTCAGGCTTCTCACGTCCAGAATTCCCGATGCTCTTAAGCCCTGTGACCTATTTTTGCAGGCATTCACTTTCTTATTTGGGAGATCTTTAGACATCTCCCATGAAATGAACAAATTTATCAATATTGCACGACTTCAATCTCTCTAATATATTTTTACCCTATGAATTCACTTTGTTTATTTGAACAATCTGAGCGCTGTGAAATGAAGCCACTTACGAACTCCTCGCACGAATAAAAGTCAAGCTATCTGCATACAGCAATACCTCGACTCGTGAATTTAATTCCTTCTCTTCTGGGATCCGTTTCTCGAAACTCAGTTCTACGTTCAACTTACCAATCTGTTCCCGGGCTCAGATATTTTGGACAGGTAAAAAAATGTATTCGCGTTGCTGTAAATATGTACATTTTCCTTAAGCTTTTGTACAAAATTTACTATATTATTGGTAGTTATAAGCATCCTGTGATACGCTGCATTAAAAAATCATCATGATACAGTTCGTATCTCGAAACTAAGTTCATATCCCTAGGCAAAGACAATATGTGAAAAAATTTCATATGTCGAGTGGTTCGTGAGTCAAGGTACCACTGTATTACGTTGGCGGCGACACTCGATTTTATACCCATACTTTGTGTTTGTTTTGTATAATGACCGCATTAATCACAGGTTGGAGGCTCAATTTACTCTTAAAACCTTTCCCTTTCGAACGGCATACCGATGTCTTTCATACGTTACGACTTCTAAGTAAATGTTTGGCACACACAATTTTGTTGCATTCCCGCCAAGCAAGCAAAGCGATTGCGCTTTTTATTAGTTTCAATATTCCCCTGCGCTATCGTACCATGCGGTTCCATCTATAATCCTCTTTAATCTATGGTGCAAAACCGGTATTCCTTTTACGTCAATTTACTGAGAGCCACCTTAACAGCGGGGGGGTTTGGGCATCATCAATAAAGAGGGAGGGTAGAAAAAACTGGAACTGGGGCAGGAGAGAAATGATTAGCCAGGTACATTTTCGTAGACCTAGTGTTTCGAACTGATCTTGCTGGAACCGTGAGTGTTCCGAGGGAAGAAAGCATTTCTCTGCCTCTCTCTCAACAGTGTACCTCTCGTAATACTTATGTTGGTCATCTCTAAAGCGCCAAAAGCAATTGGAACCCAGCAAATAAAGATTTAATACGCATAAAGGAAAACCGCGGTCTTTGTAAAAAAAATACTGCCACCAAGAAACAGAGAGTAAAGGCTGATCTACCCAGTCCAAACTCAATCTTTCGGATTGCAAGCAATCGATTGCAATTGTAAAGATTGCCGTATTCCACAGAATTATTGCGATCCCGATGGAGTGTGAAATGTGGAAACTACGTCGACAATCACTAGAGCACTATGTTACAGCATACTCTAAAGCATGATTAGCCAAAATCCCTAATCATAAGCCTAAAAACCCCACGTAAATAGAAATTTCCCAAAACCTGGCCGTCCACGCCAAAAAAAAAGGACAAGTTTTCGATAGGTAGCCAGAATATGAATAAAATGAGGGTATTGCAAATTAAAACTTAGCGAATCAACTGAATATAATTTTGTAAAATGATAAATAACTTAGATTTTCCACATCGATTTATTCAAATACGACCTAGGTTTCGACGAAGATGGTCATCATCAGGTGAAAACTGCCGAGCGAAAAGATTCCTTTAATTATCAGCTGATGTCTCTGAATTAGCGTCGCGCTCTTCATGGAACCCAGGTCTTCGTCTCTTTCGAGTCATCTTTTCGCATTTAGACAATTCTAGTTTCCATCTTTGTCCCAGCTGGATCCCAGGAGAAAAACTCATTTTAATAAATACGACGACTCAAGTGAAACTTCCCTTTTAAAGGTCTACCGCTAAAAATATTATAAATGGCACGGTAACCGGTTGAGCACGGCGTCGTGTGTGTCATAAGCACACTATGCAATCAGATTGCACAGCAACACCCGAAAAAATAATCGCAAATTACATAGCAGTGATGAAGCATCTTCGATCTCATGCAGGTACCACTCGGTTCGTGCAGGAAACTATAGGTTTTCACAACGTCGCAAAGCGTATACGAAGTGAATTCTCTCAAAGGCACCGTAACACCAGTA
Organism: Pyrrhosoma nymphula; assembly: GCA_963573305.1. Lineage (NCBI taxonomy): Eukaryota > Metazoa > Arthropoda > Insecta > Odonata > Coenagrionidae > Pyrrhosoma > Pyrrhosoma nymphula. The sequence goes on along the minus strand of OY754332.1, from coordinate 8,378,074 downwards.
TGGCCATAAGATAGTATGTACTCCTGCATTTCCTTCATTAATAAGAAAATCTTTTAATAATAGTTACTAATATCATCAAACTAATTACGATTTTATGAAAAAGTTTTTTTCCCAAATTATTGCAATTTAAGCTTAATATCAACTTCCTCCATCATAAGAGTGAACATGTAAGGCGTTGGATGGAAGTAGTAGCTAAATTTTGGCTGAAAAGGAAAGAGTGAAAAATTGGTGGATTGCTCGCCCATTTGGATTTTGCTTAGAGTGCGACACATTTCATTCCATTAAAATCCTAATCGTGGGGATCTAATCGGAGCAGCTGCAATTATTTTATATTGATCCGTGTCGTTCTCGAGCACATTCATGGAGAAGTCTGAAAGATAAGTTCGTGCCTAAATAGACAGGTGTGCTTGCGCCCGTTTCTTCACAATCCAATCGACCAAACAACAAGCTGCGAGCCTAGTAACGGAAATAAAAATGTAGGAATGAAAGAGTGGCCAGCAGGGGTAGAGAAAATGATTCACCCCCAAGCAAAAGCCTCTTCGTGATCCATAGTCAATTTGACCATTTAAAGAGTATATTACCAATATTTATTCTAAAAGTATAACTTTATCGACCAACTTTTTTCAATAAATTGTATTCATTATTACGCAGAAAATAAAAAATAACTTTGGGAATAACACTTTTAAGTGGTATTCACAAAGTCATTTTTCATTTTTCCGTGATGGATAATAACCACAAAACCAAGCTGGAAACAGTTTTCTCTGTTATAAATTTAAAAAAATATATTTTTTCTTCAAGCGTAGATAGGTCTTGGGAAATAATATATCGTGATTACCTAATTGCCCAACGTTTCGCAATAATATATTTAAAGTTTAGTAATGTTATATAATTTTCCATACACCGTAACAATTGTGATAGTAACTATATACGCCAAACATCTCAGAATATTAAAAATAGAATAAAAGACATCAACTCCGAACATAAGTCATCAACAAAAGCTAGAGCTCTACTATGTGTACTCTCGTACCACGCAATAAAAACACCAACACATTTGATTATGAATGCACAAAAAGATAATAGTTTCAGAAAATGGCCAATCAATACGATTATTTAAAGAAATCGTACACATTACTAAATACACAGCGACCAGCAATAATAGGACAGACATCGCAAAACTAATTTTTTAAATCTGATTCTTAAACTCCTAAACATATTATGTAACTACTAAAATATTTGACATTTCATGAGAATAACATCATCCAAATACTTGATTGATAATACAATACAAACAAATGAGAATATTTAACATCCAAAGTTACATAAACACTCCCAACAAATTTAATGAAGAAAAATCCAAAAAATAACCACTCTCAATTTCCATAAAAGTACACAATAAGGCAAATGTTTTCTGCATGTAATATTCATGAAATATTTTAGCAAAGGTGAATTATCAATGGTTTGTACATGCTGGGAATTAATTGCAGCCCTGAATAAGCAAATATGTAATTGCAAAATGTTCAATCCATCATTTACCTAGAACGATCTTCTCCCGAAGAAAAATTATTCATTGATAAAAGTTAATGATAAAAAATTTGTCTCCAAACGTTTTCAATGCTTTCACGCTTCTAATGAGGGAATCCTTTTTCCCCCATTAAAGGCTTAAAAGCCTCTAATAATCTTTAAACTTAAAGCACTTAATCCATTTTATTTTCCTTCCTCTTCGCTTCCCATCACTGCAGTCTTCAGCCTCCCACTGCATCTCGATATGCATCCATCAACATTTTCTGCCTTAAGAATTTTAACTCATCAATCTGCTTCTCTGCTCATCAATCACATTCATCATCTCTGTCATTTTCTTCCTCTCTGCCCTGCTTATTTCCTCCACTCGTATTCCGAAAAACCCACATTTCGATAGCCTTCGTTGGATGAACGTGCTCTTTCCGCTGTTACCAAGTTCTACAATCTCAAATCGCAACCATCTCTAATTGGCATTCATTCGTTCCAAACATTTTTAACAAGCACATCTGTCACTAATTATTCCCTGAGTGTCACGGGACTTTTATTCAGTGCAATTAATCGCATAATGTATCAAAACCATTCCAAAGTTTCATGTCATATTGATTAAAAATGTTTCAGATAACAAATGTTTCGAAACCCCAAATGGACGTGTCATTTTAAGGCTCTAAGCATTTGGTCAATACCCTGCCATATAGTCACTGAAAAAAATAACTTTGCCAGTGAATGGATCCATTCTCTCCCACGGACCTTTTGCTAAACATCAAATATAATAGTTCTCTCTAACAATGAAAGAATTGAATTCTTAAGAACTCATTTTTTCTTATCAAGTGACCTTACACCGACGGTTTTCCCTCTCTCGACCTAATCATTAGATGTTTAGTCCCCATGAGGCGTTTGTACTAACTCATTAACATTACTAATTCACGACCGAGTTATCGAGTGTGAAATCAGAAGAATTGATAGCGTTTAACACCTTCGTAAACCTTTGAAAACTTTCGCAAACAAAGATTGAAGAAGCCCCAAACTGTTTGCGATAGCAATAAATTTCTAACCTTACCAAAGTAATAAAATGCTGTCTAATAAATTTTCTGCATTTATAAGGCAAGCGTTTTTACTGATTAAGTCTTACTGGAATGTTAGCCTTCTCAAATACAACGTAGAATAAACATTCGCACAAGAGGATGCACTTAATACATCAGATATGCCACTCGTTTTTATACACTGAGGATGACTTAAAGTCGAAACAATGGTCGTTAAATATTAAATTTACGTGGAAAAATAAAGCACTACTTTTTCATTCACAATGATCAGTAAATTCCACAAAGTCACGCCAGAAACTACCAACTTTACATAGTATTTTAAATTGGAAATCTTTCTTGAACAAGGCTTTAACTTATTACATCAACGCTCCCGGATACATCAATTAGCCCTCAACAAAGTCGAGGCCCATTCTTATTCCAGAGCTCAAACACAGGTGCAGGGAACTGAGGCAGATGGTAAAAGAAAAATAATCTCGAACAATGCCTTTCCTCCCAATCAATCAATACTTTGAATCAACACATTCACTGGCATCGTACTTTAATTAAATTTGCTTTAAGACCAGCCTTTGGTTGACAACCATCTCACCAGGCAAATGAATCAACAAGTGGCAATCAAGGATAAAGTTAATGATAGAACTCCTTCCAATAGTGTCAAACAATACATTTATAGGAGGAAATTTAACTCATGAATTCATTCATCTCGTTAGGCCGAAGACCGTGAAGAAGTTGAAGTATATACTCTGTTGACTTTAAAGTATTAAGTAGAAGCAAGCAAAGATTTGTGTTATTTTCCTCCTCCACAAATATTGGAAAAAAATTTAATAAATAAACCCAACTGAAAGTCAAGTAGCAAATTATATACGAACTTGTACGGAGTTGTGAACATTAGAAGCAGAAAAAATATTTGGTAGCAACGTCCGCTAATTTCCTCTACGTCCGCTAATTTCCTCTATATCGTAAAAGATTTCCATTAAAAAGGAAAACAATGCAGATACATCAACCGTGAATATAAATGCCACCATATTTTTAACATCGTGAAATTTAAGAATGAAATATATACATGCGCCAAAATAAATGAACGGAATGATTTTTATTTTTTAATTTTCGTAAAACGCCACCGATCCTGAAGGGTATTTTTCCGTCACGTTAACGGTAGTTTTTAAACCTAAACTGCTTTTAGCGCAGCCGAACCATTAAATGAACCAATCAATACATGAATAAAAGAAAAATAGCTATGTAAATGCACAGTCTCAATTACGAGCGCAATTTCACTAAATAAAGACAAGAAACAAATTGTTTCAGGCGAGATATCATGAAACAGTATCATGACCAAAATAAAAGCCACTGAAAGTACCTCAAATGTTACTGATAATGGTGCTTTAACCATCGGAAAGTTTTTATAAGGAAAATAAACAAAGTGGGAAGTACGAAGTCCAGTTTAGGAGAAAGTCTGCAGAAAAAAATTGCATTAAGCAACCACATCTTCGCGTGAAGACTATGATGGAAATTTTTAGGAATTATGATTGAAGTAAATTTCCGGGTATTACACTCGTTTTTTGTGTAAGCCACGAGCCATAAAATTTAGGAAACAGCTAAAAAAACTTACGTATCCAGAACACTCCTAAATGGTAGTGAAGCAAGGGCGATAACAGTAGCAGAACAATGTATACTGGAAGCAATGGAAATGTGGTTGATGAAGTAGGAGCATTTTTGATGCTTTCCCGGAGCATTATTGCAGTTAAATTCTCTCGGGCTTCCGACCACGTCAGGTTTTCCATCTCCACCGACACTTGGATGGAAGACTTTCCCATCGTCCTCAGGGCTGTTGATAAAGATCAAATTGACTGAGAGAGTCAACAATGAAACATTCCAACGAAGAGTTGGAGAAGAGAGAAGGTTGATGAAAACTCAAGAGAAGGAGAGACAAATATCTTGGACACATTTTGCGACACAAAAGCCTCTTGAAAACAATACAGAAAGGAGAAATGTTAGGAAAGAATTTTCGAGGAAGACCAAAGGTGGAATACCTCAGGAAAATTATAGGTAAGTTAAGGTAGGTTAAAATTAAGGCGTGAAGGAATAAGGAAGGAAAGGCTAGCAGCTAAGAGAGTGGAGTGGAGAGCTGCAGGAAACCAATACTCGGATTAATCACCGCTAGCGATGACACATCACTCATATTTTATTATTTCCTATGGCGTTGGTGGCTTCTCCAGTGCGTAATTATTCAATGATAACGAGAAAAAACACTCAAATCCGTAGAAATTTCAGGTTTTTCCTCCCTTTTACCAAGTTTTCTGAGAGCATTTCACATCATTCTTCACGCCAGTCAAGAAATTTAAAATCTTCACGAGTGCGAATAATTAGCAGGTACTCCAAGCTCCCTGCTATTTTCTCTTAAATGAAATACCGGTTCTCTTCTCGAAGATATCTTGCTTCCATCGTTAGCACCGAAGGAATCTGGGAAATCTTGAAACTGCATCATCCCGCATCTGTTTTCTCCTCCGATTCTCCCAACAATCGCCACTCATATCCGCTAAATGGGTCAAAGAAAATGAGAGATTTCGATGACCTTAAAGTGAGCATCAAATATGTAAATTAACACGTCCGTTGGAGATAGCGTGTCGAAAAAGCATGTGACATTTCGTGGCAAGTAAACTACTCTCCGAGTACCCTGTAGAGAACGAACGAACGCGGAGTGTCTCGACCGAGAACTGCATTTCACGGCTTACACAACAGGAGAAAATTCAACCTGCTCGCTGAAGGCTTGCGCATCATATTTAATTCATCAACCCGCTAAGTATGGACGAAGAAACCCTTAAGATATCAGAGATTCGCATATTTATCCCACGACCTTCTTGAGGGAATGTAATTATAATCGATGGCAAGAAATTTTAAAAACCATTTATTGCATTTTGAAAGACGCATTCCATTTTTCTAGGACCAACCTAACAGTATGACATTTATGCAACTAAACTAGTTTTTATGATACGCATACCCTGCACCTATATCAACCACTTCATAATTTTTAAGATGGTTCCTGTAATTTCGGTCAATGAATTTTCCAATATTGGATCAACTGTGAAAATCAGCCTCCGGAAGTCCTTAAAAATAATCAATTACCATTATCTAACTAGAGAACTGTTTCTACTACCTAATATTTCGCACTTTCCTTACATTTAATCAGATTATAGCTCTTATCGCCAAGAGGATTTCAGGGTTGACCACTAAATGAGCAGGAAGGGATATAATTTCAGGCTAGATTCCAAATACTTGTCTTTATAATACCTTTGTCAGCGTAAGTCAAACGATTTAGACGTTTTCAATGTTTTAGGGAAGAAAAGAATTTTAAAAGACTGCTACTTTGATCATCTCAACTTTTCAGATAAATGGAAAAAATCAAACCCAGCTAAAGATAAAGTCGCACAATCGTGGTAACGTTCTTGTTGTATCCACATCAGTTTAAACTGTTCATCAAGGTGATTCATCACTTGACATATTAGGAATACCGCTGAAAGTATTGTTTCCACGTGGAAGCGCGCGTCAAATACCATAAAGACGAATTCTTTTACATATATGGAGCCATGTTAACTACATATAAGCCTAGCGGTGAAGTAGTAGGCTGGCAGCACATTTGCAAATTGTAAAGGGGGAAGCAATGCGGTGTAGCGTCGGATGCCACTTTTACCAGGATTAGGGCGCTCATATGTCCTAGGCTTGAGTCACATGATTCCTAACATGCTTTCAAGGCACTCAGAAACTTCAGGTGAGAAAAGTCATTCCTTTTAAGAGTTTTCAATGACCATGATATCTGAAAGATAACTTGTCTAGTGTAAGATCTGGTGTTTTCCCGCCGAATGACAAATAGGTGTCCACGAGATTCCCACCGGGCTAGTTAATGCTCTGATTGATCAATGCTCTGAAGACGATGCAAGTGTTATCTATCGAAACGTCGGCAGCAGCCAACCCGGTGGGAATCCCGAGAACACCTAACTTGTCTCCTTCTCGTGTTCAGTGTTTCGTACTCGTTGCATTAATATTCGATATACCTGTTTCGTATTTAGCATATTTTAACGAGACGGTGAAAATTTGTTGTGAACAGGATACTTCCCAAATCCTTAGACTTAATGGTGACTGTGACTCTTTCGAAAACAAAAAGAAGCAGAAGTAGGAAGAGCGTGGCACACCCTGACGTGTGAACTTCACGCGCGGTTTGGCTCAGCACTTCCCGAGCTCTAGCCTTCACAATCCAACGAACCATCGCGTTGGAGAATGCGATTTTCATCAAAGGCCTCTTTTTATTCTCAGATTCAAGTTCAGAATTGTTTTTTCACTTTAGGGTTTGAAAGTGATACCTACCTACTTTTTTCCTCGAGCATTTATTATAAAATAAAGTAGCAAGCAGTTCATAAACCCCTGCGATGATTTATATAAGGTAATTTTCGATAAAAAATTGCGTGCATCAGATTTTATTCTTCGTGTGTAAAAATCTCCTACTGATGTCCTCGAGCACTCATTGTAAAATAAACTAGCAAGCAGTTCGTAAACCCCTGCGACGATTTCTATTAGGTAATTTTCGATAGAAAATAACGTGCATCATATTTGATTCTTTGTTCGACAAAAATCTTTAAATATATCTGACTTGATCAACCACTGATAGAAAAGGAGTCTTAGGATAAGTTAATATCGAAGTAGCCATTAAACAAGAATGGTCTAAAAATGAAGATCATCACACTCATGTTCGGAATTTTTTACCTTCCTCATCATGAAATAAACTTTTCTTCCCTCATTAATAAACATTCAGACTTTAAGTATGAAAATAAATTGTAATAAATGGAGCAATATTTGACTGGAGTGAAGTTCCACTAAAAACTTAAATCTTCCTGGAACCATCCGAACGACTGCTACTCGATTTCTGTCGATTCACAGACTAATATTGAAAGATAAAATCCCTCGTCGGAGAGGCCGACTTTGCGTCATAACTTCCGCGAATGGAATAAAAGCTTTGAAGCGATGCCTGCAGTATGGCCTTTGAAGAATAACAGGCGAGGTGGCTGGAGCTGGGTCATTGAGTGCGCAATTTAATGTTTTAAGTAGAAAAAAATTCTTGGTCCACATTTCACTTAAGTGCATCTGTTTATGCGTTGTAACTCACCATACAGACAGTAATGGAAATGATACAAGTTCAATACTTAAATTTTTCTCCGTAATTATAGCATTTTATGAATAGAGTTTTACGGTGCGACATTCGAATTTTCGACGAAATTATATTGAAATACATATGTTTCTTTCAAATATTGGTCTCGACGTGACCCCATTTGTTATCAACCATTATAATAATTATAAATATATTATTTTGCGTTCAGAAGTAAATCTGTACATATTTAATCGAATTATTACGAAATAAATGCCATGTGCTATATGTTACGCGTTAAAATAGCATTTAATGGCTAAGAAATCAAATCGGTATGATGCAATTTTTTTCACTTTTATGTATAAATATCACTAATAAAATCACTATCACGTACCTATACAGACTACTTGTACATTAAAAAATTGCTCCAACCGCCTTAAACTATATAATATGCAATTAAAAATGCTTAGATATTTTCTACGGAGACCGGAGCCTCATAAAATATCCACAGGGGTGAAGTAACATTCAACGGTAACCTTCCAACACAAACTTGCCTATCAATGTCCAGTTATTGCAGCCAGGTTGGTAACGCCCCGGCGACCGTGGGGTTTTGGGTTGACAGTCTACTCCCAGATTTGTTTTTATTATTATCATAGGTCGTCTATCACACGATACGATTGGACCTCTGCAATTCGAATACCTTGACTTCAAGAGTACCAATTCAACTTTAGGAATTTATTTATTTTATATTCCGCTGAAAACAGCCTCAAGGGCCTGCCTATTACACCATGTACCACTAAAAGAAACCTTAGAAAAAATATACAACATCATTCAAGGTGAAATCCAACTCAGGCGGAACTCGAACCCGCGACCCTGGGGTAATGCAGACGAATACTTCACCCCATCGCTACCGAGGAGAACTTTTCGAAAAGAAAAAAATAATGATTGCACAAAAAATAGCCGGCCGGTGAATATGGTCATGAAAATGAATTTACATGGTCAGAATATAACTTTACGGACCGAGCGTACAGCTAAAATTCATTCCAAATTTCACAATCACAAAACAATCTTTCATGCATCCATTCAAAACTTCTTCAAATCACACTTCCCATTCCTTTTCCTAGCGTTTATGAGAACTAAAACCAGGTCTTCCGAGGAAAGATTACCACCAAGTGGCCGTCAAGGGCACTTCCTTCCCTCATACTGCTATCATCCCCAAACGACGTAAAGCCGTGGAGTAATTTTCTGGATGACGCGCAGATCCGGCGCATTTCTTTCGCATCGGCACGAGATCGGCGGAAACGGACGACAGCCGAAGACTTTAAGAGTCGATATCATATCCTCCCGACAAATCGATCGAGGATTTACCGATTTGACGGAGCGTATCCGGAGAGGGAGGAATCGGCCTCGGACCAATCAGACGTGGTTGCAAAAGGAGTTGATGAGTAACCGATCGTGCACTAAATCGGGTCAGCACCGTTGAAAGCGGTTTCTCCAACGAAGAGAGACAAAAGGGCTTGTCTGCAGCTACTGCCGGCGCAACATACTAACTAATGCTTGAAGGGCTTTTTCTAGATCAGTGAGTTTTATAGTCCACTTTTATAACGTGGAATTCCCTTGCCTCGAGTGGCAATTCGACGGGATTGAGGTTATTGGAATGAAATGGAAAACTGATCCATTGTCATGTGAGTGCAGGAGAGGAGGCACGTGACACGACCATGAAAATGAAAACTTGAGCGCGGCTTTACTCTCTAACAACAGTTTGAAAAAAAAAACGGAGTTCTGGCTGAGATCTGCGTAAGAATGCGGTCACGATTTGAGATGAGCATTAGGCATAGGCAGGTGTGATCGCCAAACCGTATATTATGATACGAAGACGGAGATATGATGATCCTTGGTTGTACATGCATGGACGAAATAGAATCACGCGCTAAAATAGAGGCGCTGAATATTTCGCTTAGAAAAGGGTTCTCATTGACCTTCGTCTCCAACAAAAAATTCGGCCTGTACGATCAATCATAAACATTTTAACTGCTGGTAGATTTTGTGCAATTAGTAATTTTATATTCCCCAGTAAAAGTTGAAATGGGAGTATCCGAACATTAACCCCACCACCAAAAGAGCAGTAACGGTAAACAAAATTCATCCATTCATAAACGCTCACATTTCATCATTAATAATTAAAGAGTGAAAATCCGAATTAATTTATTTATTAATTTTATTACCATCTTTGAAAGAGTAAAGTCATTTATATTACTAATAACACTTTCAATTATTTCGGCGAGCAATGAACCTGAATCAAACTCGTTGGAATCTCGCCAGACAACAAAGAAATGCATGAAAGTTGATTCAAATATTTAATTGTATGATATACATAAAAAATTCAATTCAAAATAAACCATTTTATAATAGATTTTTTGCCTATAGGTTTTCCCCCTTTAAAAGGGTGACAGAACTCACTTAAAACTTCAATTGAAAATAACACAGCGGTAACTTTGACGCTGTAAAACGCCGATAATCATTGAGTTCCGAGAGATTCACAATCAAAGAAACGTTTACCCTGGCTGGGATCCGAGTTTCAGCCACAGCTAAACAAAATAGTTTTCACCGCTACTCTCTCAAACCCAAGACTCGATAAAAGCCACGAGCTTCGTATTCGCAACCCTCCCTTCAATACAGAGCGAATTATTGTGCAAATAATATTTTTCACAATATAATTTGCCGTTCCGATTTCTTCCACAACAATTAAATTCTCTTCGGCATGCTTATTAACAGCTGAGTAAAATTTCCTAATCGCAATAATATTCTCTGTAAAAGTTTAAATGGGAGTATCCCAACATTTACCCCACCACCCTAAGAACACTAACGGCAAACAAAACTTCGCCATTCATAAACGCTCAAATTTCAACATCAGTAATTAAAGAGTGATAAACCAATTATATTTATTTTACTGCAATGAATACACACTACACTGCTTGCAATTAGACCCTATGTTTTCACTAATAGAGTCTTTCCCATTAAAATAAAGGAAATAAAAGTACATAAAAAGCCAAAGAACTCATTCATATCCTCCATTAACGTTTGGGAATACTAAGACCTTGAAAAGCGACGGGTGTGCTCATTACTTCTAACTGACGGCTGGGTAAGCCTAATGAAAAACGAATCCCCCACCTAACCCGAAGTGCACAAGCTCGATTTAAGGCATGCATGCTGTTTCAATGTGGCACTGGGATTCCCACGCGAGTTCGCCAGAAGCTCTTCCATCATGAGCTACAAATAAATTGCATTCATTCATTTTTGTGCACTACGCATGATTCGCATGGAAATCAAACTTTAAAATAAATGGTAAACTCGAACTAATTTTACATCATTGCAATCTTTTCCGCTTCCATGCTTATGAATTACTGATAATAGCGAATACGTAGAAATTGCCTCAGGAAAAAAATTGTAAAGGTCACAAGAGAGAATATCAATTTATCTCGATATCTCACTCAGTTTTGAAACCTTTGTCGACTAATGAAATGTATGAAACTAACAAAGTGACTGTGAATGTGAAGAAGGAAGGAAAAGAAGCATGAAGGTGAGCAATTACCACTAAGGCGTGGCTAATTTTCCGGGATGTCCTCCATGTCGGTATATCTGAAGTACACTTCATACCTGAAGACGCCAGTTGAAACGCCGCCGCTGGCGAAACTGCCGTGCGAAGATTTATCGATGCGGAGGACACTATCCGGAAAATTAGCCACGCCTATTCCACCACTCCGCGGAAGCCTTCATCAATAATTTCCACTAAGTAAGTTAGGCCAAGGGCTATTTCGTGCGCAATTTTGCAATTAGTTTATACCGAACTACTTAGATGTACCATCTTGCATGACTTCCGAAAAACCATCTCAAAAGTGAGAAAAACTATATATTTAACACATGAAGAATTACATTTACTTGAACTTCCAGGTCACGTAGCTGGATGTTGTCTGTTCGAGAGGAAGAATCAGAGAGGAAAGGCAATCAAAGCAACACATTTCAGAATTTAAAAAGTCAATTCCATTGTCTTCCACTGGACGGCTAACGTCCGCTGTTTTGCCAAGTTCATCGAGGGGTATGCGGGTGGACCCCATGCGAACCGTAGCACGGGATGACAATGTTGCGTGCTCCAGATTTCTTTAAATTTCCTGGCGGCCCACTGGTTCGGCCGGGGGAAAAACTGGCTGTCATGACAACACAAAAAGAGGGAAAATCCAACAAAGAAGAATATATTCCCATTTTTCATGTCTTTTCTTCCACTATATCATGGCAGATGGTCTAACTCCCCGTGCCACACGCCTATTGAAGGCTATAACGGCATGGCGAGCATGAACCTAAGAGTAGTAATGACTAAAAGTAGCACAGTTACAGTTGCAGGCAATATAAATAATTGAAAAGGCATTTATTTTTACCAATTACGGCCGTGGAAACGTTCACTGGGTCCTTCTCATAAGAAACGTAAACTAGAAATGACTATGCTTCATTTAAGCACACGCTGAAATAGCGGGTCGTATTCAATTTCATTTCTTTTACATGCACTACAAGACCGTCACAATGACTTAGCGTATCACACATCCAAAATGTGCGTACATTTAGTTTCACATCGATATTTTTTCAAAACGAAGTTGACAGTTGGCCTTACGTTCACCTTCGTAGTTTTAGGCGTAACATAATTAAGAGACAGGTATTCATTGGCTTAGAGGTGTCCGCACTTTCCAAATATACTACTGACTTTCCGTATTATACGTCTAATTATAATAATAAATAAATATACGTCTGTCATCACACTCGACGACTATCTCCCAGTAGTCGGCTACAAAACGAATGAAGACCGCATTCTGAACCGAGGAACCGCAGGAACAAACTAAAATTGATCAATAGCTATCAGCATTCTACGACAATTATCTTCAAATAGAGAAAAAATATAATAATGTTAGACGAGATTGTGGTTGAGGGTAGATAATTAAGATAGGTTTTAACTAAATTCAGATGAAATATTTCTCCAAATGTTTTCGCATGAGAGTGAGTTCATTGAATAAATCAACTTGAGCATAAACACGGGATCAGGAATGAGATCCAGGATCAATATAAACTTGCGAACTGACGCAAAGAGATACCAACTACATTCCACGGATTTGCTACTTTCCAAGATATATTTTACAAATTATTACTTCCATATTCCAGTTTAACCTAGTCAGCCAGTCCACACGGTAGGGTGAGAAACGCACACGGCTGCAAGTCCATTTTCACAGATTCGAATCTGTCCCTTGAAAAGGTTTTTTGTTTTTAAAAACTTTGATAGTTCGGCCTCAGAAAATGAGAAATCTAGTGACTCGCTTCATGTGTCTTTTTGAGATCCCAGCAGAGGAGAGAGTTAAGGCAGCAAAAAAAGTAACAACTATCAGCCTCCAAAGTGAAATAATCTTATGTATTTAAAAAAAAGCCATTTTAAAAAGCCATTTTTCAAGTTTTTATAATGATCCTAATGACTTATGGTCTACCTTTTACCGACCAAGATATTGTATCCAAATGTTTGAGTTTTTAATTGAATTCTGATATGGCAGTTGGGGTAAAAAAAACCCTACGCAGAGGCTTTGTAATTATGGTAAAGCCATTGACAGTTTTTTCTCAATACTAGATCATTTGAAGTGGCGAAACATCTTGAAACTTCCTTACAGAAATCCTTAATTACTAAGCTAATGCACCCATTCAACTTCAATAGAGCGCATGTAAGGTCTCAATGTCATAGGTATCCTCATAACGTAATGTATCTAATTATTGCTTTTTACCCATTCCTAGAGTTTCGTCAGCAAACAAAGCTCAATCATAATTATCGCCAGGACTTCTACAGAAATAAACTCAAATTCTCTGAGCCAGTATTACTCTTGAGCACAATATGAAATTTACTACTGCCATTCCAGTTATTTCTTGGCGATGGATTTCAAGTGTTTAGTTATCTTTAATGAGTTAGTTCTTCTTTTCTGCCGCGTGAAACTCGATGGGACTTACCAGACGGTGAGAAGGAAGATGTGTTTATTTAAGTGGGGCGCGTAATAATGTAGGATACTCACGGGAGTTTTCCTTTGTTCTCAGGGTATAGTATTTAGTAAGCAACACAGCGGAGCGTGAGAATGTATGTTACGCAACGTCCTATTTAGCGGCAGCACTTGCGATATTAACCCAAAAGCCTTTTGACAATGAGCACCAAGCGGCGCAATCTTGCCTACTCCACAAATTCTTACAAATGGAATGGCACGGACAGAGAATTTGCACCTTATTTACCTCCTGAGTTTATTTAAAGACAGTGCGCCAAGTTCGCTGGTCGCCTAATCTGCGATCACCGTCGTAATCCTTCTTCAAAGCTCTCGTCATCAGATTCGGATATTTGCAAAACCATGCGGGTGTTATATTGGTAGCAAAACTTGGTGCCAGTCGCGTGATTTCAAGGGGGGGAGAATAGGTGGAAGGTTCGGCTAAGGAGCGGAGGGGAGAGATCCGCGCATGTCAGCCAACATGACGGAATTTAACTCAAGTGGGCGGCGAAAGTGTCCGCAGTACTTTACATATTAATGCTAACTATCAAAAACAAAGCTTCCTAAAAACACGCTGATAGTGTTCAAAACATATCGGAGAAACCCATGTAACTGTTGCAGTAAGAGTCATGGGTAGCATTTCATTTTATGTGAAAAACGAATATATCGTTATGAAGTTGACAAAAACGATGCAACCTTGGGAACCCTAGAATCCTAAGCCGGAGGCTGCCTTACTCCCTCATGAGATACATAGCAAGAGAAGTGGTCAGGAGTCACTCAATCACCTGCGGTTTAATAGATCACCCCCTTGACTTCCGCTTTTAGCCAGAATTTACCCCGATAATCTACACGTGTACGATACTCTGAAATCCACTTAAAGGGTGTGCAGCAAGGCATGACTCTACATTAGGCACGCACAAAACCGTAAAACACACTACAACTTATTAGCTATTTTGCTGTCATGTGAAATTAAGTAACGTAAGTGGAAGGAGATTTTACACGCCATCCAACTTTATTCCTTAACCTACTTCTAGGCTCCTAATCATTATTCTTCCCATGCGGAAGAGACACTGCACTCAAAAATCACAGGGACCATTTGCTTAGCTCAGCGATGCAGACCATGCAGTCATGCAGCCTATGAGTGCAAAAGTTATTTTTTTATGAAACACACAACATGTAATAAAATTATCATCCCATGCAAGAATGAAAAATAAAAGAAAAACAGCATTGCCCATCTTTATCATGCATGCTGGTGACTACTCACCCCCTGCCACACACACTCCTGAGGTGGCTTGTAAGGTATTTTGTAGATGTAGATATCATTTACACTATTGTGGTCCTCAATCGAACGCGGAAAAAATGGCATTTTTAAACCCGTCTGTTCTGCAATCTAATGTTATGCATGTTGTCTAGTGTACCACAGTGCCTCAGAGTTTTCAATATGTTCTTAAAAATATTTCTTAGCCATCTTTCTTTTCAATGGTGTAGAGATATGTGCAAGAGAAAAATTTTCCCCATCATAAGGAAACATTTTGATGTAGTTTCAATAGAACTTAAAACTAAGAATCAAAAATATATAATACATAGGAAGGAACACAAGTTCGAAAACCCATATTAAGACACAATTTCTAAATTCCTTCCAAGTTATTCTTTCCTTCCATATTAACTGATGAAGGCTGTTACTATAACGTTTTATGCTGCTAACTTTTTGTCTTATGAGCATCTACAGGAAAAAATTAAAGCACTTACCAGAAAAACCTAAAGGTTTGGTCTGACGTATTTCTTTCTTTCTTAATTTCTAAAGGTGTCCTCCTTTTTCTGGAGTGATATTAATTTATATCCTCTTCCGCACCTTCCTCATTATTCTAACATTTCCTGTCCTGTCACCTTCTTCTTAATACCGTTACCTTACATTACTCCCAAATCCACTTCTATACGAGAAAACGGCAACGCTAAGAAATAAGCTCTTTTCTTATCAACCTTTGTCTAAAACGCACTCATACTTTTTTCAGGCACTGGCTGTAGCAAAAAGTGCCAATATTGCCGCAAAAGTATTAAAATATAAAATTAACTCCTTAATATGTTACATTGGTCCCAATTCCAGTGAATTCAAAAAGTTTAACATTTAATGTGGAAAATCACACTCCTGAGTTAACATAGGCGATCTACATCTACTGCCTAAGTATTTCATCGGGAATCCGCCTCATTTTCCCTTGAACTTCGCAAAACTATTTACAGTTTTTCTATCGGATCGCAGATTATAGATCAAAATGTATCTTTATAAATTGGCGCTTCTTTAGAATTAAAGATGAAACCTATTATATTGGTACCTTCATTATTAAAACTATTACCGCATTATTTTCATTCATGCAACGGACTTCGAAACTGTGGAAATGCAATCCTGCTTGAACCATAGGATATGCAATACAATAGACCAAAAGTGTCTCTTCCATGCAAAAAACAATTCGAGTCGTATCCCCCGCAACTAATGCTATCCTGAATATTTCCCAAGGACGAAGAATGTTCACGGAAATGGATTCGCGATTCATATTGATCGATCCCATTGCATGAGGCCGAATCGCCTTCAAACACAAAGTCAAGAAATTCTATCGTAGATCTACATTTCTACATAGTACCCTGCAAGCCACCTCAAGAGTATGTGGCAGTAGGTGTGTTTTGACCAACATGCACTGCACTATATCCTACAAATATCATTTTAACTACGAGTATTCATATAAATGATGATGTTTTCGGGGTATGCTGCGTAATGTTCCTTCTTTTTTTGAAAAAATGAACAGTACGCAGCATACCTAGAAAACATCATCTGACAAAAAACATACAATTCATAGACAAAAAAAGCTGCGAAAGTCTTCAAACAAAATTACGCGTATTGATGCATTGAAAAAAACGAAAATACGTGACGGGGTGAATTTTCATCTTAACGCTACAAATGTTATATTCAGTGGTCTAGGGCTTAGCTATGAGGAAATCCATTGCTAACCGAATCACAAAGTATAATGTATTTTTTCTTAGGTTAGGTACATATTTTATTGTATACATGAGTATTAATTTACCTTGAATCGACATAAAACTACAGAAATACAAGAGTTATACAAGAAACGTACGAGGCGTGCTGTTAGTACAGCTTAATAAATTTAAATAATGCGATGCATGATAAAAGGAACGCAAAATTAAACCTAAAAATATTAATATTAACGCATGCGTCCCTTATGTCGCGGAGTGTGGCCGCACAAAAAAATGTCCATACGTCAGACCATGGTTCCCATTGTGATGCATATCTCGGTTGAGGCGTACCCTGCGGTAGCGGATGTTACGATCCGGGTCAGGGACACAGCCGGAGGGCCTCGGGAGCCCAGCAGAGGCAAACGGACAATGGGTCGTCGGACCCCTCAACCCCCGCCCACGCCACCACTACCACCAGCAAGCTAGCTTTGTTGCGCTCTCCGGTCGCTCGGAGCCTACCCCGAAACAGAACAGGGACGTGTGAAGCAGCCGAGAGGGGAGTGAACGCGGAGAATCGAAAGCAGCCGTGGGAGTGCTGGAGAGCCTGTCTCCGAAGTTATCTATTCCCGATCCTCCTCGTTTCATTTCGTGAGGAGACGTGCGGAGGACGTCACGACAGACCGACACGCTCACGCGAGCGGACTTGGGAGCGAATGTGACAACGGAGCGAAGGAGAGAGAATGTGCTTGATGGATCTTCCAACGACGTTGACGTGAGATTACGATTACAACAATCGGCAGCCATTCAATTCCATTCCGATGATCCGCCGATGTCATTGGAACTCCGCGATATGCTCAAAGGTGTATTCTCCTTCGTCGGTTACCTCCGAGTGCTGTTGTCCCTATCTGCAAGTGGCGGACAGTGTCTGTGAAATTATCTTAGCCGTCAAAGCACGTTAAACTAAATAGGTACTAAAAATCGCCATTCAGGTTTAAACTCAAATAAGCTTAAATATTACCACATACTAAAGCTTTATGATTTTACCCTGCGATCTGCCGCGGGGCCGTGTTAGGATACTAGCAATGAAAAAGGGATTGAATAGGAAAAATGATTTGGAAGAAAGAAATTACGGAAGTTAATTTTATGTTAACGCGGTGTTTCAGTGTCTTGCTCTGATTTTGTCGCTGTCACAAACGGTGGGTGGAAAGAAGGGATATCTACACAATCAGTTCGGCGGCATATCTCTTCTGTTTTGTTGCTTACGTCAGTTCTAGAGATGTGCGGTGTTAAAAAAATATCCTTCGTCTATAAAAATAAAATGTCCTGAAGGTCGAGTGACCTGAATTGTTCAAGTACTGAACAATTCAGGTCACTCGACTGGTGACTGACTGAAGTCAATCCTAGCGGGTAGCCTCCGAGTTGCCCGTAACAGTTCGTCAATAAACGTGCTTCTCTACTTTGTAATTATTTTTCTTATTAAATCTTTCTATGCGGGGTCCCAAATGCTCGCGGCACGCTCAAATATGGCCTCACGAAAGCGAAGTATAGGATCTCTCTTTCACCTTTTCATCCGAAGCCCATTGTACAAATCGCTTGATGATTCCTAGCCTCCCAGAAGAAGCGCGCTAATGTTTCGTATGTGATTTCTCCACGTTAGATCTGAAGCTATGGGCTACTGTGTCGATGATATGGATATAAATCTCAACTCTTGCGTAGTACAATCCTGCACAGCCCGTCCCAGATTTTCATAATCCTTTCCCATTGTTGAGTAAGGCATCATATTATAATCCTCATCTTCTCCGACCTCCTCGTCCAGCGATCTTTCTATCCTTTAATCTTCACCACAAACAAATCATTTTTTCCAAGAACAAAGCAACTTATTAGGGACTTAATATTGAAGGATTATGTCACAAAGGAGTGAAGCGGTTGGCTGATTGTGGAGTGGAAGCGGAGTGGACAGCTGCAGCAAAACTTCGGATGGATGACTGCTGATGATGGTGATGTCCCATCGATTTGGCTTCCCTTCTTCTTGCGACTCTAATAATGCTTCGTTTATTCTGCGCGGCAATTTTTTTCCTTCAACTTCAGTTCAAGCGACCATCTCCATTCTCCGCCATTGCCTCATTTAAAATCCCTCTAAGCATGAAATAGTAATAAACAACGCAGTGTGTTCAATTTTCATTCCACGACCTAGTTTTCGTTGTGACGAAGTTGAACCACAACGAAACGTAGATCGTGAAAAAAAAATATGCAAAAACACTGAGTTAGTTATTTACTGATATTTCGTGATGAAGGAGTTCCACAAATTTACGATAGAAATAATGAAGTCTGAAATATTCTTCTTCTTATTCCGTCTATTTTCTTGCTCCAAGCAGTAGGTACTGCAATCCATTTCAAATATTTTTCAAGTCTTCCTTTTCATTCTATTACAATAGTTTAGGATATAAGTAGTTGCTTTACTGAGGGCCATTTTTCCCTGGACGATACTAATTCTAAACCCCTCTGTAGGACTTCCATTCTATGTGATAATACTTTTACGTGATATAAAAGATGATTCCTTTCTAGTATTTCTCCTTTCACGGTTGTCCGTATGGCAATATACATTAAAGCTGCATTAAAAATCGAAAATTGCAACCACTCCTAAAATATTTGGAGGTGCAGTACATCGAGAACCCTAAGACAACATCTTAAATTTAATAATAACTCACTCAAATAAAATAAATTTATGTAGTTCAAATGACTTGTCACCGCCTTTATTGTGTCACCGTCGACGTCGTTGAGTCAGACATCTAAACTAAGTCATTTTTTAATTGAGACAGAAATTTTAAAGTGTACCTAATAATACAATACTTGTGTAGGCTACCACTCTTATTTCTAGGAAACAAGTATTCAACGAACCTTATACATGCACCATGCGGAAATGGACGATAGCTTATTTTTGATCGCACGTGCTCAAGCAATACGGAAGTAGGCACAGCGGTCAGGGCCAAGTTCAAGAAAAGGTCCTTTTTGCAGAGACAGGAAGTTGATGATAGAAAAGATTGACCCTTTTCACCACGCGTTAATGACATTATAACACAGCTCACGACACAAAACACGTTCCATACTAGGTTGAGCCCGTTAATTGGACCTTTCAGTGTGCTTACAGAGCGGTGAATCTAAGAGCTTACCCGCTCATGATAGCCAGGGAGAGTAATGGGGTAGCATGGAATGGGTTCATTTTTGCCGGCGCAGAGAATTACGAGCGAAGGCCGTTTTATGTCCTTCACGTTCACACGTTTCCTTATGTAATTGGGCTGCGTTCCGAATACCTGGGAATGCATTCTAAGAGGTGGGCCTACTTAGGCACAGGAAAATTTAAGACCGTCATGTTGTCTTAGAGGAAATAAATCATCAATTACGAAAGATACATAAAACTGATCTGGCCCTGATGACAATTGAAACCATCTTGGTTTTCGTGGGTCGTATTTATTTTAATTTAAAAGATATTACGTTATCTTTTGCTCTAGAGCACATCCCGTGATACGTCTAGAAGCAAATCGTCATTTTTCAATTTAACAGGAAAACTATTCACACGCAGACTTGTATTTAAACCACATTCCAGGCGGAAAACTTTTATCATCCCAGAACGTTCAAAATTGACCGACAGCCCAGCCATCAGCATTTTAATTCATCAAACAAAGAAATTTTAATTTCCCTTCCTATACCATGACGACTCTGATGGGCTGTATTTTGAGTATATAGGCTCTGTGCTCGTCTTAAGATTTTCCCGGGACCGATCTACTAGAAATAAACTCAGCATCCATGCCCGATGTGAGAATCAAACCGTTAATTACCCCACAAGCAAATTTCAACCTTAATTTATATTAAACCACTTCAGCGGGCTAAAAAATGGATGATTGGAATTTGTTGCTACCTTATTTTAGCCAGCGAAAGTGGGAATTATGAATTCTTTTGCATTCTAGAAACACTTTCTTCTAATTGGCCATGCCATAAATCCGCACAATGAGGACAATGAACTGCTGGCCAACTTGAACCACACGAAGACTGAAGCATTGGAGTCGTGAAATACTAATTATGGTACAGATAAACAGTAGAATATTACGCAAAACGGTGCACACGATGCAGTAATTCCATTTAAATTGAGCTTTCTATTTTATGTTTCTCAAAATGAATCGACGCGGACTGTACATTACATCTACGCAATACCCTGCAAGTCGCCGCAGGGGCCAGTGGCAGGGGATGTAAGGATATCAGTCATGAAAAGGGGAGGGAACAGATAAAATGCATTGGAAGAGGGAGAGAACGAAAATGAACAGTATAGCAGAGTAAATAATTGCATTACATTGGATAGTGACGCAGTGTCTCAGTCTCGTTTAGTCGCAGTCTACAATGGCGCGTGAGAGTCAGGGATTTTTGTACCAATCTGCCGTCTCTCTCTCTCTCTAATGTTGCCGCTTCGATCAGTCGCAGACACATAGTGCGGGGTTAAAATAATATCCTCCGAGACATATTGAAACTCGCCTGATACGAAATCTTCAAGTAGGTACACTTAGCGCATAACCTCCGAGTCTCTGGCAACTCCCAGCCTAGTCCTTCACTCAGATATGCCACACTCTGTTCTAACTGTAGTGTTTAACTAAGCTTGAGACTTTTCTTACCATTTTGTTTTTTTCGCGCATCAAGTTTTTTTGTACAGGTTCTCAAATGTTCGCGCGGTACTCGAGATATGGCGTAACTGGGGCTAAGTATAGGGGTAGCGATAATTGGTGGCGCTCTCTCACATTTGCGTCCGAAGACCTTCCTACTAATCGCTTGTTATATCCTAGTCCCTTTCATGCAGCGTCGCAAAAATTTCCTATTTGTATTCCCCAGGTCAGGTCTGAAGTTACGGTGATTAGATGATGCTGACGCAAATATAACGAGGGTTTCTCCTAAGCAGTGATAAACCCGTATGCATTCGTAATATTATAGCGTCTCTAACTGATCAACTTCTACTATCTCATATTACGTATTCCTGCCATAAGGCAATTTTAATCATCGAACGACGGCAGTGGGAATATAGTCAAATTTCCATGTAAAATTGATAAACTATATTTTCAAATATCTATGCCTTTATCACTAGAATGAATAACACAATCGGTGTTTTCAGCCTCAAATATCATGACCTGATATTTAACACAGGGATCCGGATATTCATCAATGATGGTGATATCCGCCACGAAAAAATCATTTGACTTGACCGGGATTCAAACCCCGATCTCCCAATTTCCGGACATGTGTGTTAGCCAGTTACACCACCAAAGGATGACTTTAAATAGAATGTATAAATACATCAAAAGGCCAATTTAACATACTATTAGACATTTTAACTTCAACTCAGCAATTGGTGCAATCTAGTAGGTAAAACGGTAGCCTTGCATGCAGCAAATTACCCACATTATACCCACATCACGGCGCGAGTGACAGGTGCCGAGACGCGGAGCGCCATCCACGTAAGTCATACATCCGGGCAACGATACCGAAAGGAAGACAAGTGAAAGCAATGATGAAGCTATCAAGCTCTACCCTGAACGAGGACTCCACTCGAGTTGAAAACATGAGCCCCGCATTGACGATAGAATTGGGACGGGCCAGAGAAATTGTCGCTTTAAGTCGCATCCTTCCCTCCCTCTTTCGCTTCGAAATTTACATTGCACGAGCTTTACCTAAGATGGTACCAACGTGAAACGTTTTAAATGACATTTGATTCATATTCTAGCGGCTCATAAAAAGTGTCCTCTTTTTTTACATGAATTTATTTACGTCTGCCGCTAATTGCGGCGATGAAACACCTATTTCCTTTGCATCCTCCTAAGTTGCCTTGGGATTGGGAATTACGAGGTCTGGGTAGCATGGTGGTCTGTGCATTAGCACGGCAAGCAAAAGATCCGTGGTTCGATTTTTTCTCGTGGTAATTACTACCATTTTTTATATTTAAAAAAATCTACCTTACCACACAATTTTTTTCGCTGAGTTGACTTGAAATTACATATGGTTGTAGATGTATGTACAACCATACAACCAATGGATGATCACATATGTAGATGTAGATGGTGATAAACGCAAGAATGGGTGAAACGGGAAAAAGTATTTTTATAGCAAAGGTATTGGCAAATAAACCGGCCTATAGAGAGCAGTACTGAAAAGTGTCATGGCGGATATTGATGTCTATTGAACATACGAGCGCAGTCGTCTTGATTTACTGTAGTGAACACATCTGAACGCTCTTGCCCACACAATGTGCTTATCTAATTAATTGGAAAGATGTTTCGATCGGTGCTAGAGTTGGCGGACGTGGTTGGTTATGTGGGCGACTACAGGAGGCCGTTTATTGAAAGCAGCGAGTTGTTGAAAGCGGGGCACATTCTGGAAGTTGGCTGTGTAGGCAGGAGCGACGATTCCGTGGACATCATGGCCTTGTGTCTTCAGACATCGGATATTCATGGGTCTCCTCATGAAGTACGGATTAGTGTTCGTGGGAATGAAGACGTTGCACTTACCGGATATTGCTCGTGCAAAGCTGGCTCTGGTAACTGTAAGCACGTTGTTGGAATTATGCTTTTATTACAGAGGTGAGTTAATGACTATTCATGTCTTTCATTCAGAATACCAAAAGTAATGTAAGCTATATTTTAAGTTTTTTTGCCATAATTATAATTATCGTTGTTTTTCCCAGAATGTCGGCGGATGAGCTCCAAGATTTCAGTTGCACTGAACTAAGGCAGCAATGGGGCCAATTATCTAAAAAAAGTAAAACTCTTTACGAGCCGACTATCGTCAAAGAGTTTTGTCACGTTAAGCCGCTGACTCTGCCCACTGAACTGGATACGCCGAGAAATGTGGACGATGCAAAAAAGGCAGAAATAAGAAGAATAATGTTGGAAGGTAATTAAACTAAAGATTTCACAACGTAATTTAAGTGCAAACTTGTTTCAAACTGTTGCCAAAGTGTCTAATATAGTTTAGTGAGTAGCGTTATTAAGCGTGAGTAGGTTCCCTTTATGGATTAAAAGCTACGTTTTCACAAGAGATCTGCATAATTTTATCAAAGTTCTGGAGTGTATGCATGAAAT
The DNA here is from genome assembly GCA_963573305.1 of Pyrrhosoma nymphula. NCBI lineage: Eukaryota > Metazoa > Arthropoda > Insecta > Odonata > Coenagrionidae > Pyrrhosoma > Pyrrhosoma nymphula. The sequence continues at coordinate 8,354,253 of OY754332.1, read as the reverse complement.
CCAAATTACCGTGGAACTAGCCACGAAGTAACTTAGTGGAGTGACCCACTGGGAGCCAAAGAGTTGTGTGCTTGTGTTGTACAAAGATCATATCATATCATCGCAGGCTATTGTTGGACAAGAATAATTTGACATAGTACAGTTGCTTGTCAATACGTTCTGTGATCAGAATTTCTTCTCTGCGGTCTTTTTAAAGGTGTTCTTTAGTGTGGATATACTGAAAGAGGATGTTGGGTACTAAGTGCATGCCCTAAAACAAGATGCTGGGTGAATACACTGGTTACGTCTTTCTTCTTTTGTTGTTGGTGTAGCTTTACTTACAGGTCGTCGATTACGCATAGTAGCTTTTCAGCCCATAGGGCTATTAATGTTACTGATGAATTAGCGTTCGTATTTCAATTTAGTTTAATAGACACAGGTATGATCCGTTAAGCTGGAAATATTTCCTGTGAACTCCTAGTTTCTCCATTGAACGACTTACACTTTTCCATGAAATATCCACGCAGCATAGTACTTTAGAACTCATTGTGGGGAAACAATATAATGTAAATCTAGAGAGCTGGATTATTGTTTTGTCGATGGGTATCTTACCTCAATTACTGGATATGTGAAGGACTTAGAGGAGGATTGTTGATGGCATATTTAATGATGATAACTAACCATTTTAGATATTGTAGAAGTTAGTATGTAGGTACCCAGATCTAAAATCATTTTCATAGAGATATATGTCAAAGATTAACTTTTTATGCGCTTATCCCACAAAGTGTCTCTCACTCATTTGACAGCACTGATTACTGGATCATATGACAAGATATAAACAGTAGGAATTTAAATATACCTAATGCTTATATGGGCTTCCCTCCAGGGACAGTGATGTGTTTCCTTATGTAGTTATTAATTTAATTTCATACTTCCTAAAAACTTCTATGGCATCTTACGGTGAGATGACTTAAGTATGGATTTGTTTTGTAAATCATGTGGTAGATTTGCATTGAAAAAGTCATAGCCATAGTCCCCAAATAGTGTGTGGCAATCTCATCAGAATTAATCTCACTCCCTCAGTCACATGCTTGGCCGTATTTGATATCCACCCTGAAAACTTTTCATGTCACACAATCGAAACAAACTTTGGGATATAGGTTTTAGGGATCCCAAAGAGTTACTCCACAATTGATACTGTCCTTTTTCACTGACTTCTGTGGCTAAGACTGTGCTCTTATGCTCTTTTAGGAGTCTATGTATGGAGGTTCTTTTCCTTAACATGTTGTTCATTCATAACTACTCTCTTTGAAGGGGATACCACTTCAGCCTATGTGCTACACCAGTGTGGCAGGAGTGTAAAGAAGTTGAAAGAGAAGGAAAGCAGGAGGAAGTGTCCAGGGGAAGAGGTCATGCAGAGACTGCTTGGGTGTGCAAAGGAGCTGCTGTCATCAGTAGAGCTGCATTTCAGCAGCATAGCAGCGAGGGAATTTTATTCCACCTTCATTGAAGTAGATTCACAGTAGTCATTTAATATCTCCTGGTCTACCATTGATCAGGTTGGGCATTTGTGGCTGAGAGAGAGGCAGGTGAGAATAACTGGCACCAGCTGTTATTCTCTCTTCACCTACTACAACAGCAAGAAGACGAAGGACTGGGATAGTAAGGTAGCCAGTGTTGTATTCCCAAAATTTCAGGGAAATAAATGCACCCAGTATGGATTGGATAATGAGAACCGTGCCATCCAGGCATACGAGCTGGCTGCAAATACAGCAGTGACAAGGGTGGGCTTCCTTGTAAACCCAAACCAGCCCTGGTTAGATTTCAGCCCAGATGGAATTGTTGTAGCAAATAATAAATTAATAGAGGTAAAATGTCCAACTGATGGACAGGCAAAGGAAGTAGAGGAATTAAAATGTGGACTTCCTTATTTAATTCAAGGAGATGATGGTGCTTATGTATTAAAAGTAAAGCACAAGTATTATGGGCAAATCCAACTTGGGATGTTAATATCTAGTTGTGACATTTGTGATTTAATAATATATTCTAAAAAAAGTGATGTCTTAATCATAACAGTAAAGTTTGATGAGGGCTTCTGCAGGAAGTTGTTATCAGCACTGGCTGAAATTTATTCTGATTACTTTTTACCATATTTGGTTAAGAATCATGCCAAGTTGATACATTGTAAAAAGGGAGTGTAAAATTTAATTTCACCAGCATGTAAATTTTGTTATAAATAAAACAAATGTTTGAAATCTAATGTTATGGCTTCGTTGCTTTGGAGGAGAAAGGTAATTTTTAAATTTTAGTTGCAGTGACCTCCACATCTAATATTTGTGGCTCCATAAATGAGTTCCTGCCTAAACAAAAAAACATTGTAAGTTCCCTAGTGCTATGCAATCTGAGATTTTTATTTATTTTGTTTATTTGGAATTTTATGGCCTTCATTGGACTACTTTAGTCATCTTCTGGATTTTTTCTGTTTTCTGTCGGCCCAGTATTTCTCCATTCGCTCGGATCGTAGCTTTCTTTCTTCATCTGAGATTTCCCTTCCTATTCTCTGTTTGTTGATCTCGATAGTATTTGTCTTTTCTTTCAAATCTTCTATTTTAATGTGTAATTCACTCATATCTTCCTTAATTTCTACTATCCATCTTGCACTGGTCTTACTGTTCCATAATTTTTCCATAATCTTTTTGCTTATTCTGTTTTCTAATTAGGTGTCCAAAGAATGAGATTTCTTTTCTTTCTCACCGTGCTCATTACAGGTTCTATTTCTCTGTAGACTGTTTCATTGAAGCTAATCTCCAGTTTTCCATTACATTATTCATAATTTCTCATTATAAATTCTATGTCCTTGGGATTCAAAAGGGTTCTTCTGTTGTATTCCTCATTTCTTGAAGTCCTACTTATAGGATATTTTGTTTAATTCATCCATAAAGTTCTTAAGTTTTCCTATTTTCAGGAGAGACTTTATATTGTGTGTTGCAATGTAGTTCATCTGTGTAAATTTGATTCTCTTCTTTGAACTTGATTGGTTTCAGATGATCCGATATGTTTGTCTTTAGGTGGCTACCCACCAAATCCGATATAGCCTTCTCCTGCCCTAATGGGTAGGAGGGTGGAACAGTTTTTCCTTTTCAAGACTTTTCCATATCTGACTTTTGAAGGTTATCAACCTTATGTGGAGCAAGTTCCGAGTTACAACTACGGTTGTCAGCCGCAGAGGATTGTTAATTAGCCACCACTAACAAGTGAAACACGCTGCTGGTAAACCGCCACTGACATAAGGAACCATCGTGCCCATGATTCTAATTTCTGTCGGGGTTAGCTCCCCTAGCTTTTGAAGCTTCCACTTCTTTCCGCAAGGCAGTGGTCTTCACCAGAGCCCTGTTAGCCTTCAGTTTTCACGGTTATCATCACGGCCAGGGACTAGGTTTGAGATTTTTAATAGAGTAAATTTTCAATTTATGTAGGTACTGATGAGGACCGTATCTTAATCAGCTGCCAGGGAATAACAATGGCACTTAAATTATGTAGTGGTAGATGGTGGGAAATATTAGATGGGAGTTCAATTCAGATGACATAGTGGCAATTGGTAAACAAAATTAAATTATCTAGCATGGAAGGAAATTGTCGTCATAATTGTACCTAGCCTACTAAATTTGCTTGCATATTACTTTCCTTGAGCATGTGGTACATACAAGTCATTAGCAAGCTGCAGATGGGGGTTCAACTTAAATTCAAGTAATACAGTGGCAATTGGCAGGCTAACATAGATATATTAGCATTGAATGGATGGACATTGGAATGGTTCAACAATAAATGATAAGAATATTAGTTTCTTTAAAAATGTAGAACAATTTATTATGTAACCTAAATTGGAAGTTCACATGGTATTTCTATGATGTAGCAACAGGTGGTAGATACAAGAAAATTCAAGCAAATTATGGAAGTTTTACAATTTTACAGCTTTTCTCTAGCAGGACACCAGTCACAGGAAACAGAATTATCTTATGTTTAAGTTTCACAGCTATTCTCGAAGGAATTTGGTCCTTGGATTGGAGCTGTTAGGTTGACAAGACCACAAATGATACATATTATTCCATCGGCTAAATATAGAAAGGACCATGGAAATTTATTACAAACACTGAATATTTTTATTCGCTGGATAACTCTCTCTACGTGGGCTCGTGCTCTAGCGATTTCAGAGTTCCTCATTCCTTCTTCTTTGTTCAACTGTTTGCTCTTACCCAGGAACGGGGGCCTAACCAATTTAACTCCCACCTCCAAGCACTCCTTCTCGATTAAAAACCCTTTGTCGGCCATGAGAGCATCTCCAGCTGCAACTCTTTTCAGTAAGTCAGACTGCAGGAAAATGAATTTGTCTGATGCTTTTCCACCATACACTTTACTGCAGTGGGAAATTAGGCCACCTGGTGTAATCCCAATCATAAATTTTACAGTGTGACCCTTTTTATAATGAGAATAACTCTTAATGCGGCAAGTCAGGCATTTGTGCCTGCTCACTAGAATCTCTGTACAATCTATCACAGCCCTGACATCTTGAAAATTTATGAAACCCTTCGGCATATTTGTTTCGATATTTTCTTTAGAAGGAAACTCCACAAAAGAGTTAAAGACTTCATACAATGTCTTCACTGTTTTTACAAAATATATTATTGCTGTTGTTGACGATATACTAAAAAATACTGACAAAGAGAGGAATGTAATATTCAATTTAAGTTTCATGAACGTTAACACAACTCTGTCACACAGAGGAAGAGTACAACTGGTACTTGACGTCTCAATGATCTCTGACGAGCGCACAATCCTGTCTAAGAATTCGAAAGTCGCAAGTCCTGTTAAGGCATTTAGATCCTTGTTTGTTTTTATGATATCCATTACTGTGACCTTGGAAGTTATCGTCAATAATCCTGTTTGCACAGCTTTGCTATCCGTCTTGATGTTTGCCACATTTGGGGATTTCTCGGATAGATTCAAAAGAGCCTCTGCCGCCCACACGTCTCTTTCATCGGAAATGACAACAGCGGAATTATTCTCACGGATTGTCTTGTTAGCTCTGAAATGGGTAAAGTACATTAACCAATTAAACCAACTTAGATTTAAAAAATAGCACGGGCAAATTTCCAGTGTAATACACGCTCTAATTTAGTACACACCGGAAGACCTCTCGCATTGCCTGCCTATGCGCAGCCCTTTTTTTCCTCTCACACCTCATTCGCTTAACAGGACTTCTTGTTGGTGTATCAGCAACACGTTTTGGGAGATTGAAAGCTGGTATGGCCGTCCTCTTGAGCCTCCTCCTTGAAGTGGATTCGTCTGCATATTTAAAAACAATTAAGAACCCTGGTAAATAGAGGAGAAAACTTGAGGGTAATTTATCTGAATCCATAAAAATCATTTTCATTCATTACCTTGATAGAAAAAATCATCCTCTGAAAAATGCACGCTGCAAGCACAGGCTGTTTTCGGCAACACTTTTCCGATTTTGAAGATAGTTATCCACCTTTTCCGGAGAACTTCATTTTTAGGGAAAATGTACAAAGAGACATTTTCGTTTGCCCTATTTTTGCACTGTGGAACTGAGCATATTTTGTTAGACTTAAACGTCTCCATTGCTTCTATACCCGTATTCACATCGACGGCATTAATAAGTGTACGAGAAAATAAAACAACTTTAGCGGTCAAAATTTACGCAGGAGCACAATAATTTAAGGATGGCAGTTTCACAATCCACCAGATTCGTCCCAAAGAAACAAGATAGAGCCCCTAAACAAGAACAACTTGGCTTAGCTTAAACGCACGACTTTCACGTACTCGCTATCCCCTCTCGGAAGCCTACGAATTTGACCACCAGATGTCAGCCACTTCGGGTGGAAGAGCGAATAGCATGTTTCTACCTTAAAAAAAAGTCAATTTTCGCGACAGTCCGTTGGTAAGAAGCGAATTCGCTCCGAAAATTGAATGGGGTAACGAATGGGTAGTTAGAGCGTGAAATCACTTCCAATACAATTTGATACATTTGGCCTGGTTTGAAAAAGAAAAATCTTATCTTTTCACCGATAGCAAAATACCAGCCAATTACCGCTATGCTTTTCGAGTTATTTGCCAAAACATACCAGCCATTTTCCATATGAAATTGTACGAGTATGCACTCCAGAGATGTTTTACTTTGAAAATGAGGAATTTCTAACGTATATATCAAGTCAGAAATTAAAAAGTGTGTCGTTTGTATGCTTTCCCAAATATTTTAAAAAATAAATCAGCAACATACCGCAGTAACTTTTACATAATCACAAAAATGCATCCGTTTTAAAGGCGTTTTCAGCGTGCGTGAAAAAAATGATTCAAGTTGAAACCTTATGAATGTATATTTAGTTAATTAGTGTATTTCCGTATTTTAAAACAAAGTTTTTGCGTCATCAATGTTATAATATTTACATCGTGCTTCTTACAGGTATTTTAATTAAAAAATACAATTTTAATATGGTATCTATTACGACTGGGGAAAAAAGGCTCAAACTACCTAAAGGTACCAATCCATAATACTAAAGTTGCTATAAAATAACTGTAAAAACCGAAGTCAAATTGCATTAGTTTAATGTGAAAACTCCGCTCTTACGGCAAGTATGGGCACATTAAAAACATACTCGCCGTATAATCGGCATATTATTCCCTTAATTTATTTTCTAATAGCTATGATTTTTCATCACTGAAAGCAGTATTTTTACGGCAATAAAAACGAATATATTATTACTTTGGACTCACACACCACCGCTTGGTGGTGAAACCTATATAAAAATAATACTTCACTACAGAAGGCATTACTCTGGAGTAAGCCAACGCCGGCTGCGATGTTTACAGGCTTATTTTCGTACTTCATTGCATCTCTCTGATTCTAATGCCAATGAATTCTGACAGTGCCCATTAATGCAGCGATTGAAATTGCAATTTTCGAATCATAAAAAAACGCTGCGAAAAAAGTAGAGGGAAATACATGCGATTACTATAAGGAAATACGACTATTATTAGTCAGTAATCACCTGAACATGTACTCAATGAAGATGTGCACACCAGTATTTCTAACAATAACCATGGACCTTCGATTTTCTCTGTCGTCGTGTCTTCATTTCGTGATTTTACACAAAAATGTCCGGTATGTTAACCGCTCAAATGAAAACTGCCATCGGTGACGGGAGTTACATTTTTTCAACATCACAATTGGCCTCGACATTTTGATCAGGTAATGACTTAAGGGCAAGCAGTCATAACAAATCATTCATCGAGTCAAATTCACTTCTACTTTGAGAAGAAGCTCTCCGCTCGGAAGGTAAACTCGTCAACGAAAAATACGGGAGTGCTGGAAGGAAACTGGAAAGTGGAAACCTTTTAACGGTGATGAAAGTTTACCTCTTCTAGGGGATCTTGCTCCAGGCTCCCCTTCACGTCGTGCACCGTCGAATCTCGACGGCTGGCGGATAACCGTAAAGCGGAACAAATGTTTCCTCTCGACTGAAAGGTTCTACTCGGTGCAATGCAGGGCGCAGGATTACGGTTGGCGGGGAAATACTCAGGCCATACCGCCTCGTTAGCAGGAGACATTCGCGGAATTCTTTCCAGAAAAATTAAAGAATGTTAGCTAACTCTTCTCATACATCGCATACATTCCAATAGGATTAAACAACACTGGAGCCAACAGTATCCGTTTCCACATAAAAAATTTACTCCCCCTCAACCCAGTTTCAGTGAACTTTCGTCATCTTCAGGCGGCGTTGTCACCAACTGGGTTTCACCTGTTAGTGAAGGAATGCCGTTTCAACCGGGTCGTATGAAGTAATTCTAAGGCTTTTCGATAAATGGATAGTAGAAATATATCAAACTTTTTACGACCGAAGCTTACTAGTTTATGCACTATATGGGACTTTTTCTGATTAAATATCAATCACATTAGACCTAACTGAACAAGTTCTAGTTAGTTCAGGTCAGAAAAACTATGAGGTTTGATTATTAAGTAAGATACGCTTAGAGGAGGTTCGTGTGCAGTCCCTGCCTTAGCCACGACAGCGGTGATAGTTGTTAACTATATTATATAAGTACATAGGTACCATTCTCCGGATTGGCTTCAAGAGGTGTTGCTTGACGTATCCATTTCCATTATCGTTGCTTATCCATTCCTACATTCGAACGATAACTCATTGAGGTCATGTATTGAGGAACAATATAACGAACAATAAAATATTTTTTCTATTACTATCCTTTCAATCGAGCATTCTGGATAGAAATTTTAAAGCTTGTGGCATAGAAATTATAGGTTTGTTGCGAACAAACGGCGTAAAAATACGACGAGGCAGGTGACAAAGATTTGCAACAGTTATAATATAAAATGCGAATGAAAACATAAAACATCATCGGCGAATCTAGTGAAGGGACATCTAATTAAGTAACGAAGGACGCTTATTGATAATAATTCATTTATTTTAGCAACACATAAGATAAAATTAGCGAAACATTGAGGAATCGAATGCTTTAAAAAAACTTCAATCAGCACGAGCGTTAGTTAAGCATGCTATTCGCCAATTTCTAAAACTAGAACAACCAGGAAAATTCTGCAGTTTTATTTACAATCTCACCTCTAACACTCAACAATATTTCTAACACGCACTCTCAGCTACTGAATAGCTGAACACAAACATGTTAACTGCGTTAATGCAGTACAGTTAATTCCAACTAAAAGCACAAAGATTCTCATGTGCATCAAGTGAAGCTTGACCCCATGCCCATAGCCGGCCGCATGCGGACGGGAGGAATGGTACAGTTCAGAACTCCGTTAAACTCAGTTGCAACGCGTGTATATCTGATTTCAGAGCCCACGACCCATAAAAGGAGGCTTCCTCCTCTCCGTCGTCACTTCCGACTTGGCACTGCAAAACCGTTCCTTCGATCCCAATGCAAATGTGCCGATTGTAAGGAATTCTGTGTGGCCCTACCGGCACACGTAACCCGTAGCCAGCAGTCCGAGAAATCCTTCCCTTCTGACCCAGTACACAACAAAGGCCTTCTCAGACACACTAATCATTGCTCGTGGCACTACTTTTGCCAACAATGACGGAAGACGAGTCCATAAAGTGTTTGCCGCCACCGGAACTGATTTTTCCCACGCGAAAATGGTGATCGTGGGTTTTTGGGGGTGAAGTTCCACATCTGGAGGCTACCTGATTTTTTTTAGACATTTGCAGCCCATTATCCAACGGTCTCTTTTCTGAGATCGATTGGTTGGGAACGCGACTTCCCATGCTCGAGGCTTCGTGCGAAACTTTTGGCGTTCCGGAAAAAATACAAATCGTAAGAGTTTGATAATTACATCATGGGAATGGCTCTTACCCTACACAATCCTGCAAACGAAACCAAAGAGAAATGTTTAAGTTGACCAAATTCTATTCTATGAGGAAATACGCAGTGACCAGAAAAATAAAAACACAATTCAAACTAAACAGAAAGGGAGCTTTGGTGCACAATTTTGACTAACTCTAATCCTAAAAGCAAAAAAAAAAATAAAAAGTACTAATCTATATGGTTCAATGCTTTGCAATAACAGTTGAACTTTTTGAGCACCGCGAGTATTAATTGGGAGTGATTTTTCGATTGATTTATTGAAAATTTAGGTTAAATTTAAATAATGTATGATGAAAAAGTTTTTTATCGATAATTTATTATAAATCACTTCAATATTTCCCTATATATTATGGTGAATTTATTTTTCTATTGCTACATCATCATAACTCCGGTAGGTAAAATATTTTCAGCATTTCCAGGCTGTGGAGTAATGCCAACTAAATCGGAGAATGGTATCCAATTGAACCCAAACGACCTCCCTGATTATTTTTTTCTTTATTTCAATGATCTCAATCTTATCCCATGAGCAGAATGTTTCAATAACACGTTTAAAAAATCTGAAATATATATATATCGATACTCAATGTATTGCATCAGCGTAAAAATTCTCTGTTAATGTATTTAACGGATCAAAATTTAATCCGAGGGGTAAAATTAAATTAATTCCTCTAAAGTTCCATGTTTAATGCACAAGCCGAGACGGGCACGTGAAGTCCGCAAATATATTTTAGCTTATGCTGTGCATCAATGTCAACGAAAATTCCACCCGAAATAATCATTACTTAAATACCACAACCTCTGTTCCCGAGGGGGATTCAAGATGTGACTCCATTTAGTTAGGCAGCTTAAGTAATGCCATCGGATTAATTGGGTGGGCTAACTCATATAATTGCTATGGAGATGGCTACATTGTCTCAAGGCTTTGTCGTTCTGGTATACGCTGCTCTCGGAGATAACGCAACTCTTGCTTGATTTCAAATAAATATCGTGATTCATTATGTCACCTAATACCTGTAGACAGTACCAATAGGCAACGTTTTACAAATAGATGAAGGATTAGAACATAAGATATGGTGATTATATAACATAAAGGGGATCGTTCATAATTACAAGTCAGCTTCTAAATCGAGTGATTCAATTTACGTTAACGGTTTATCTCTTTCATTGGGATATCTCTCAGTACTAGATGAAAGCTGGAGTCGTTCACCAGCTGTAAAACGACGAAATTAAATTCAAGTAATGCAAGTCAATTGGGAAAGTTTTGATTCGAGCTATATGCGAGGGAGTCTTCCAAATCCTGATTTTTCCTTCACTACAAAAAGTTACAGATTTCCTTGTATCAACTTTATTTGTAATCATGAAGTAAGAAAAAATTAGCGCCACCGTATTAGGAAAGATCCAACATCAAAGGCACAGGAAACTTTTGCGCAGTCTCATTCAATAATTTGCACGAAATTCGGCATTTTTTTCGCAGATTCAGTTACGGACAGAATGATATCCATGAAGATTGACAAGATTTTGGAAAGGTTTACATTTTCAGTTCGGCATAATGGAGTAATTGGAGATGAATGTGAGCCTTTCGTCACTTGAGCTCTTTTCCTGTGACTGAACCTCATACTTTCTATGAGAAGAATACGTATCCACTTCCTAAAAGGAATCGGCGATTCCGTTACTCCGGCCACTAACCATGAAATGAGCTGGTCCTAAGGTAATAACGACGGCAGCCAGCATGGTCTGCATCGGCAAGAGCAGAAGTGGTCAACATCCGCAGCAGGGGGCGGGAACATTATAATTATGCAAATTACGGAAAAGCGATTCTCTTAAGCTTCGCTCTAGGACGCAAATCGAAAGTTCACCGAGCGTGTTCTTCTAAATGAAATTATGAAACAGCCAAACGTAACATACATTTGTGCTCAACGACCTCCACTAGCACCACTTTCCTGCCCAGTTTTGCAAGTTCCTGCGAGGCTGGAGAGGAACACTAGTGTTACCATAAAACTCCTCCCTCACCATAGACGGCAACTCTTCAACTAATCGGAATGAATGAAGACGTGACTTCCATAATAAAGACTCATATTCCATTTCCTCCTTTCGTCCATTTAGTTATTTTTTACATAGCCTTTATTCCTTGATGTATTACTCTCACAAAAAAAATTAACAAGGCTTCCCACTAGTATCTTCCTGGAGCGCATCCGAATCATTGACGTTGGGCGATAAGTGGGCCATCGGTAGTCTATTGAGGGCACGCACAATCGATGAACACTTTCCCTCATGGGTCACCGCATCAGTCGTTGCACGTTTACGCCAGTGAAACGGAGAGAAAAATAATACCAAAGCGTTCGCCATTTAGACTGACATGCACGCTGATCTAATGCCCCGCTCAAAAGCCCCTAATCTTCATGAATGATGGCACAAAGAGAAGAGACTGTATTGCATCAGCGACTTGAAATGTTCGAGGAGAGACGATTCATGCTTTTTCGGCCATTTTTTCTAATATTACGTTTCACTCAGACGGGGCGAGTGCTTTTCTTCCTCAAAGGTTTAATGCTCTCTACCCACCATCTGCCTAATCATTTTCAAACAAGCTACGACAAAGAGCATGCCATAAAAGTCATTAAATTTTAAGTCGCAGGCATGACGCCAATGAGATCTCCGATTACAATCTCATTCTCACTGTGGTTCCCTGCACACAATACCATCGCAGTGGAGTTTAATTAAGAAATAAATGAAGATACTTTTTATGGTAACGAAATTTAGATTTCTGTTTTTTTATGATGGAAGGTTGTATGGCTTTCGATAGCGATTCCTTTCTTAAATATTAAATCCGTATCTTCCTCAAGGATATGCATAGACGGATTAAGAGTGCATAATTCCATGGCTTTCGATAGCGATTCCTTTCTTAAATATTAAATCCGTATCTTCCTCAAGGATATGCATAGACGGATTAAGAGTGCATAATTCCATGGCTGTAGTTCTAGGGCTTAACGAAAGGAAATAGATTAGGCTACTTAAGCCCAATTTTATAGTCTGATTAAAATTAGCAACACGATGAAGTATCCATTTTGTTAGATTAATCTTAACTGAGTGTTTTGTAAATAATAATCTGACTGACGGTTAGTAGATGAGAGCATTATCGATGAAAGGTAGTATTAACTTCGGTTTTCATACCAATAAAATATTTTACCAGAGATTATAAAACTGGCTATTAGTCACCTAAAAAACAATTTGACGCAACTTAAGCTCCACCTATAATTGGGAATAGAAACCTCCCGAAAAGTGTCACCACCGAATCAAACATTAAGTACCGTATAAGTATAATGGACACATACGAATTGCATTAATCGTAATCATGAGATGGGTTCCCAAGATACTGACAGATGCTCTTCAAATTAACCGGACAGCCTTCGTTCCCTTTGAACTAAGTATTGGCGAGAGCAGAATGAGACTGAATACCAACAGCACGACGGAATGGATCAGATGTTGTAATTCATATTTATGTCAAACCCGGCCAACCACCACTCCGAACTATAGCGAGACCACACGATGCGGGTTTTTATTCTCCTCGACTCAAATGTCTTCCTACCTTGGCGCCTTTGTGCCACATATATTTGTGATCGTGTAAGCCAAGTCACATATCCATCATTTTCGCTCAGAGTTGAGCTGAAATGAGCGCCATGATTGCTCTGCGGTCATCACTCGGTAACAACGCGATCGAAAGCCACAGTGGATAGAAGCCATAAACAGTGAACTAACGGAGAGATGCCCAAATTACACTCCTTCCCAAATCTTTAGGCTCCTTAGGGTGGATGGAGCGATTTCCGTTTATGATCAGATTTGCGTGAAACTTGGCATACGTGTCCTTATTTGTACTAATATTTATAGATAAAAGTGAAAAAACTGCATGTTACCGATTTGGTTTCTTGGAAATACAATGCTATCTTAACACATAACCTTAAGGCACATAACACATACTTCGTAATAATTCGATTGTACATGAACAGATGTTGTCCTAAACACAAAATAATATGTTTCAGATGTCATGACATATACTTCGTAATAACTCGATTACACATGAACAGATACTCTCCTATACGCAAAATAATATGTTTCAGATTATTATAATGGTTGCTAAAAATCTCAAGACGTCATTCAGAGTAAAAAAGGAGTCGGTATTCGCTTCAATTTCGCATTCCACGCCGAAAATCCAAGATATAACAATGATTTAATAAAGACGGAATATTAAAAATATAATTCTTGCATTGTTTACGTTACTGCAACTATGGTGATTTCAACCGTGTAGTAAAGTTACATGTGGTCGAAGAATTTTTATTCGACTCGCTTGAAAATGTTTAAAAATGTGCACTCAATGACTCACGATTACCGCTCCAGCCACCTAAAGCACCCACAAACAACAGTTTTAAATAGGAGTTATTGTCCCACAACTCTTTAGCTCCAAGCCGATTACTTTCCAAGATATGAGCCAATAACGACACTTTTCACGATACACAACGCGTAATACGTCACGTTCTCCCTCTCTCTAGCACATAATATATCATAAATGATTTTTTTTCAACTTGTGTGAGATGAGGACATTCCAATTAATAACCGGTTCTCTCTTTTTGCTGATTCCATTTTGGGACGATTCTGCGCGTACATAAAGAGCGCCTGGAGGCACGGAAAACCACAGTGCCAATGATGTTTTCTTTTAAATCCACCTCCTTCAATCACTAGCACAAAGTAAGACATTTTTCATCGAAATCGATAGATACTTGCCTATGAATTCGGCATCTGTAAAATCTAGTAAATGCACCAACTATAACATAATGACGCGGTAAGAAAACCAATCTGAAAATGGCTCTTGCATGATGATCAAATACAGCACAAACGTGGTCAGCCTTTACAATGATTACAGTTTCCCATGTTTAAACCACAAAAATAGTCGAATGGTCTTTCAGTCAATTCTCTTCTTCAGTGTTCAATCTGTTGATTGATTCGCAGCAAATCACCATTCCTCTCGTATATCTGCCTTCCTCTTCATTTCAACCTAACTCCTATGTCCTTCATTATCTGCCCCAGGTACTGCAGACGTGGCCTCCCTCTTTATCCATTTCCTTTAATTTTTCCTTCTATTATTAATTTCAGGAGCCCTCTGTGTCTCAACAGATGTCCAACAAGCTTTACTCGTCTCTGAACTATGGTTTTCTCTAGACTGCGTTTTTCATCTCCTCTTCGAAGATCTTCTTCATTCGTCACTTTGTCTGCCCATCCAATTCCCAGCATACGCATATAACCCCATAGTTCAAACGAATTCAGTCTCATTTCCTCTTCTACCCCTAAGGTCCACGTACCACAACAGTATAGCAATACATTTCAGACAGGTTTTAAGGAGCCTCTTTCTTATTTGAAGACTATTGCATCGGGACGTAAAAAGTTTCAATTTTTTGTTAAAAGCACTTTTTTCTTGATTAATTCTACTTTGTACTTCCTCTCTACTGTGTACTTCCTCCCTACTTCGCCCATCTCTCGTAATCCTCCACCCCAGGTATACAAAGGAATCCACTTGTTCGAGGCATTTATTATCAACCACAATCTGCGCTTTCGCTGGTCCCTCTTTGTTGCTTACCATTATCTTTGTTTTGGTTGCATTAATTTTCATCTTGTACCTTAGTACAGTATCATTGTATCTTTTAGATCATATATACCATTAAAATAGTCTAATAGATTTTTTCATATGGCAATTTCTATGAATTTCATCGCCGTATTTGTGGCAGTCATGAATATCTTCATTCGTGGCCTGGCACGGAATAAGTGTTGGTATAGGATGCAACCGCATGGTTTGTGGTTTCTTTGAAGTCCTCTGCTCCCTTGCGTTGTCATGGACCGCAAGGGCTTATCATATAGCTCCCTTGTATCTTGCTACATTGCCATGGGAATTAGGAGGCCTGGGTAGTGTAGTGGCCTGCGCATCGGCCCGGCAAGTCAAAGCTCCGTGGTTCGATTAACCGGTCCAGGCCGATATTTTCCTATGCCAATTTCTATGGACAAAAATAGTCATCACAATATCACATTTTCAGTCAACAGTTGCCATAATTCTCAATTCCTAACGAAAGGTACTGGCGAATGGGTTGAATTATTCTCCATGCTGTATCCTTGTGAATAAGCCCAATGCAAGAGATATGCAATGCACTGGGAAGATGTTATTGAGGCGCCTGAGCCTGTTTCTCCATGTCAATTATGTTTATTTTCACCCTTAATTAGCCCTTAATTATGTTTATTTTCACAGTTTTATTTTCCTCCGCGAAGTTCGCTATGAAAACAAGTGCTTGAAGAAATGCCGAAGCCCTTGTGCTCATGCCAGGGCAACAAAATTAAAGATCATTCCAAATTGTCAATGGAAGCAGTAGGAATGTTTACTCCCATGCATGCATTTCGGTCATCCAGGTGAACATCGGCAGGGAGAGTTCAAATCGCGTCAACATGTGCTTGTTTTTCAAGGTCCGAGGAGCGTGTTGTCCGACTCTGAACCTCGGGCAACATGTTGACGCGATTTGAACTCTCCCTGCCGATGTTCACCTGGATGACCGAAATGCATGCATGGGAGTAAATATTCCTACTGCTTCCATTGAAAATTTGATTTAATCTTTAAATTTAATTTACTTGCTGCTCTTTTCTTGAACTTCAGGGTTACTAGTAGAGGGGATAGAATCATAAAAGCCTCAAATTGAAATTATTACCCACCTACGACGTAAATTCTCAGATATAAACTTTGGGAGAAATAACGTACTTATCATACTCAGTTGTTCATAGGTAAGTTCGTGAAGGTCAAGAAAAAATGAAGCTGCTGATTAATAATCATAACGGCGGCAATGCAATGCACTTATTTAGCACAAAAAACGACATACCCTAAAAACTCGTAAACGAATGATACTCTCCAGAGTGGCACGCAAACATTTTTTTATGAGCGACGATGCTTCTCAACACGCGACTCCATAATTGCTCCTGGAAGTGGGTTGTGTTCGCAATGTTTTCATTGTTCATTGTTCATAAATGGTAGGCGTTTTCCCCAAAATCGCACATTTACTCCGCGTTCCAACGAAAGCTATTCAACCAACTGACCCATAAATGGGTGAGGTGATAAGGCCTGAAAATATTTCTATCCTAGCTACGCCAACGCATAACTATGCGTCCTCTTAAGAACAGCTCACGCAAAATTTTAACGCGATATAATTTAACCGGAGGACGGTTATAATAGGTAATTGCTCTGGCAGCAAGTCATGAAACTTTCATACGTAAATTTATTATAGTGCCAGATGAGACATGGTACAAAGGCCTCTATTTATTCGAATGGATTTGCTATTTTCTTTGTATTTAAACTTAAAATGTAAAATTGTGCATGCGTGAAAAACAATGGGCGACAATTTTACATCATTAGCAATATTACGACGGAACTGTGTACATTTAACTCAAGCTACCCACTTATGGAAGAAAACATTCTCGTCTACTTCTACTTAGGCGCTCAATACCAGCATTAAAAATAATAACAATATAAATTAAAACAATCGAATTCCTAATTTTTCATACTATTTACTCAGTAACAACAACAAAAATACAGTTAACACGTCAAGTAACTGAGCTTGTACATGCAAAAAATGATAAATAGTGGATGAAACTTGAAGAAATTCTTGGTTTTGGCCTTTTTAGGGAGGTTATGCTGCATTAAGGCCAAGTGGGTAGGCTGGTATGGGTGGAATTATTCTTGAAAGGAAGATAGAGGTGGGGAGAAACTCCGTGTTGAGCACTCGGTATGGCAGATGGCGCTTCTCGCTTATTAGCTTGTTCTAATTAGCGAAAAGCGCCAAAGGCAGTTTAAAGTCAATGAATTTAGACAGACAAAGAGCATCCAATCCCCAGAAAGCATCCACTTAGGGATCGGAATTTCATTGAAAAATCTCCGCCACTTCTGAGATTCAAACCCGGACCATCACGATGGAAAGCCAGTACTCTATCACACCAATCCCTTAATGTAATTCTTTCTTTTCGGAAAAGATGAATCTGTACCAACCATAGAATACAAAAGAGTCTACATGGACCCATATTATGCGAGAGCACCGGGGAATATGGAACCCATTGAAATGTCTGCCATATTAAATGGGCAAGTAATCCGATGAAACAGATGTATTAGAAGCCGAATTGCCGCGGTACTATAATTATGTAAACCATAAAAATTAAAAGTTTCCAAAAAAGCACTGCATTTTAAAAAATATGATCTAATTGCGCGAGATAGTCGTGTTAGGAGGATCACTTCAAAACCATAAAAAGCAGGATTCATTTGAGTGCTTCAAGACGCCATTTACACTCTTCTTTAGTCTATGGTCTCTACCTGCTGCATTCTATATAAAATGTTAGCATGGGGGACAAGATAATCGTATCTGGGGAAAATACATATATTTTTCGTTATTTTCTCGGTCACTGAGCCATCGGTATACAGTCTGACCGCACTCTTCTGTTGTACTCTTGCCTACCTACGCAATGAAACTGTGGCACATCCAATCGTATCATCATGATGACATCTAGTGAAAGTCACTTTCGTCTCAATGACTTCGGTTTATCACTACTTACATCCTCGTTTCAAGGGTATCGCCATCCATCGGTAGCGCGGCTATTAAATGTAACGACGGAAAGGTCATTCATTATGTCGCGGAATGACGAAAATCAAGGACTACATATAGCTTTCGTATTCGTGATCGACGCCCAAGCCTCGCAAACTCTTCTCCCCGCGCAGCAAGTCGCGCAAAATGCTTCGCTGAGTCGCCTGGCCATCGAAATCCTCCGTCCGTGAGAAAGCGACGCACTGAACGGAACGAGCAAAATATTAATTTCTAATTATCGCAACCACGGCGTTCCAGTAGTTCGATGAATAACACCATTATGCCCTTGTGAATTTCACTTCCCGTATTACATCGGCCGAGTACGTGCTGCTTCTGTCGTGGTCACATAGCACAACGAACACTTTCATTTGAGCCGTTGGTAGCAAGAACGGTGTAGAACAAAACTGTCACTTTTTGTGAAATGGGACTCAAACTGGAATTAAAAAACTAAACCACAAGTGCTGCTTTATAGTGAAAAACACTGAAGGTAGACTAACACCGCTCGTTCACAAGGCAGGGTAAAAGGTGGGGGAAGGAGTCTTCGTAATCTAACAATAATGTGGCAAAAATCTGACTTTCGCACTACTTTGAATACCAACGGCTCATTTCTTACTGCCGAGACCGGATCGCCACTAGTAGAACCCTTCTCGAGTCAAAGAAACGGTCTTGATTAGCTGAATTTCTGTTTAAGGCTTTCGCAGCGCTGTTGTGCTGGTATCTCCATGTTTTTATGGCAAAGCTGCGACGGTGTATCTTTACGATGACGTTTCGTAGCCAATGCAGGCCACATCTTCAGATCAAGTCCGAATGCCAAACGGTGAAAGTTGGCCTGTATTTATACCGTCAATGGGGCCTTCCATTAGCGCAGCCAATCGGCGTTGAGCACCCTTCTTTTGGCGCGTTTCTTCTCAGGAGTCTCTTCCAGGTGTTGTGGAGTCTATGCCCGTCTTCCCTTTTGAAATTAGCCTCTACCTTCTCTATTTCAATAGCCTCCCTGATGAGTCGAGGAAAATAAAACTTTTCCTTGGCTAAGACTCGTGCATCATTGATGTTAACTTGATGTCCCGGGTTCGAGAAGGCATGCTCTGCGACTGCTGACTGCACGCAGTGCTTGTTTTTGAGAGCCCTGCGGTGCTCGCTCACACGAACGGAGATCGCCCTCTTCGTTTGGCCCACATACTTCTGGCCGCAAGCTGCAGGGAATCTCATACACTCCTTCGTATTGCAGGTCAGGGATTTTGTCCTTAGATTTTGGTAGAAGGTCACCTATTTTCTGCACTGCGCGATATCTTGGTGTGATGTCGTGTTTCTTTAGAATCCTCCCAATCCTTTCCGTCGTTCCCGCGATGAAGGGTAAGGTGGCAAAGCCCCTTGGCTTTGGATTAGCTGGATTTGGTCATTCCAGTGCACTACTCATAATGCCATTCGGACAACAACACCTCTTGGAAAATATTTAGAAAACAAGATTCAAAAACAACTTTTGCAATACTTGGGACCAATTTTAATTGCATGTCTTTTTATCGTATGGAAGGGGAAGTTTCTGGGAAGTTTCTTGATCCTCTATAGCAAATAACACAGGATGGTATCTGAAGAAGGAGCGAAAGTCGAAGCCGAATAGTTGCCGAAATAGTGGTATCACGGTATTACACAGGAATGTGGCAAACAAGGCAAATTCCGGTTGTCGTAAAACATTTCCGCTAATGACTTGAAGAATAATCGGATAGGGGACGCTAAAATTAACCAATAAGGGAAATAAATGAACTTTGCAGTTTTATATAGAAGTTTTATCATTTTTATTTTTAGCCGTTGTAGTAAGGCACTATTTTCACCGTTATATGTGTATACTATAGGAATATACTTGACGTCCTTCGTAGAAGGGAAAATTTTATTCAGCTTGTGAGGCAAAGTCGAAATTCACTGTCAGCGGATAAAAATTTTGATAAGGTATCGGAGGATTCGTTTGTATCCCAATTTTCATCCGCTATTCCGACGCTCGGATACATCAAAATACTCGGATTCATCCGAGCGCCGAAGCAAAGAGGGGTTTAAAAATACGAGTACCTCATTGGAGCAGCTAACTAAGTCGCAATGTTTTTCGCCACAAAAAAATATCGAAGTATGTGAGCACCGGGCCGTGGAACTAGGGTCAAGGTGTCGCGTGAAAGCACCCTTACAACTTGAGCCAGCCCTTGTCTTCGTTGATCCATGCAATCCCCGGCGAGACCACACCAATCCTTTCGTGCCCACATGGCACACTGCCTCCACGCACCCAACAGCCCGACAATGATAAGCGGAGCAGCGCCCACAGCACCACCCAAAAGCGGTTCCCCCCACGACGTGACGCTGCGTGGGCAGAGCGGGGGCCAGGTGGGGTTCGTTGTGGGGACGCACCCGACATCGCCGTCGACCCCATGACTCACCTCTCGGTGTCCGGCAATTATAATAGCGTCGCTCCGCGGGGGGGGCGCTCGTTTGGGGGGGAGAGGCCATGTGGGCCAAGCACCGGCGGCCCCCGCGGCAGACAGACGTCGTTCCGTCCCTCCACACCCATTGTCTCTCCGCAAACATACACTCATCCTCGTGGAAGCAACCACCAATGTTCCGCCACGGCCCTGTGAACCCCCGCTTATCACTGAAATAAAAAACACTAAGTATGGGTGATAGACTAAAACATGTTTCAAAAAATTCTATCCACTGAAATTAACTATTGGATGAGACGCTGCGGATTAACGCTATTGATGCCGTTTTACACGGTACATTTCTTTGTACAAACTCTTCCGTGAACTCTTGCATGAGGCAAAACGTATCGTGTAAAGCGGCAAATTGTATGAACGCTTGTGCGAATG
This sequence comes from Pyrrhosoma nymphula, assembly GCA_963573305.1. Classification (NCBI taxonomy): domain Eukaryota; kingdom Metazoa; phylum Arthropoda; class Insecta; order Odonata; family Coenagrionidae; genus Pyrrhosoma; species Pyrrhosoma nymphula. Next base: position 8,333,363 of record OY754332.1, on the reverse strand, counting down.
TCTCAATGCCTGCACGGGAAATAGAACCTGTTCTAATTTCGTTGAGACAAACGTACAATCTCACGTTCATTCGTTTGTACAATATAATGTGATCGTGTCAAACGGCCTTGAGACCACGTTGGAAATGAAAACAACCGTGGAAAAGTGAGACTCGGAGACGATTGAATATTCAACATTGCATCGCGGTCGAGAAGCAACATCTCGTCGATGTTGCGATAACAAAGTGTTAATTTAATGCACCACATTTCGTTTTATGGTGTAATTATTATTTCTTTTTTCCAACGGTCGAGAGAGGTTTGCATAACTTTTTCACATGGTATGTAGTACATGAGAACAAATAAAACACCGGGTATTATTTTATTTTACGAATGGAGATTCATGAACAAAACTAAGAAAACTTTTATCGAAAGTTTAACAGAAGGTAAATTTTGGAATGATAAATAAGTTGAAACCGTTTAAAATAAAGGCAGCTAAATTTTCACATGAATTGGCGTCCAAAAGATTGGGAAACGATGAATTATTATGTTATCCTTAAAAAATATTTACCTAAATCAACTAAATAAAGGACAACATTTAGTTTTCAGGAAAATAAAAAACCTTACAAAGCTTTGAAATAAATGACGTCATGAAAACATATTTATGGCGATTTTTTTTAATTGGTGCCAATGCCGTCGACCAAAATGCAAGGCTGAGGCACTGCCCTACCGCAGACGTGGAAACGAGGCGCGAGAGTGCCGTGAGAATCGGCCAATGCCGTGGCTCATGGCATGCGAACCCCTGGCACTTGGATAATTAATCCTATTTTTTGAGCATGGCCTGCTTCCCACATAATTATTCCGACGTCATTGCGTGAGGGATAATTTATTGGCGGTTAGTAATCGGCCGTTTGCCCCTGAACTGAGCTAATCGTTATGAAATTTATCGTTTGCAACTAAGTGGGCCTCGCAATTTGAGGGATTTACATTGTAATGGGCGCGTTACAGTTTTCTTACCCGCGCGAATGAATGGGGCGGGGGTTCACGCACGGAATCGTGTAACAAACACCGCATCTCACTTTTCCTTCGGTGAATGCAGGCGTGATGCAGAGTGCAAATTCGCACGATTCGTCTGAGAGGCATAATTAAGGGAGTCATTCGGAATGCGCGTATCACATTTCGCTGAGTCGGTGCTTCGCATTGGCTATTTTTTCTACGAGAAATAAACTGCAGTGATTGTAGTGGCAAAGGTATGTCACAATGGAAACACCTGTTCTTGCACGATCACCATAGCTAAATATCGTTGGGATCGGCTATAACTTGGATGGGTCATCGCCAGTGCCGGTCCAAGCTAATTTACAAGTGTCAGCAAAATTTTATCAGGCCTCCCCAAGCAAATCATGTATGTATCGGTTGTGATTTGTGAAACCGCGCGTTCATTTGAGGGCATTCTGGGGGCTCAGAACGATCCTCTAAATATTGTCGTTTTCTTTCCCGCCAGGAACTCAATTTTTAAAATGACTCTTCTTATGTTTTCTCCAAGCTTTGAGTTTACAGGAAAAAACGATTAAAGGGATTAATTACATTACACCTACTTCTGGTGTAATTTCAACCATAGGGCAATTTCAACCATAGTTCCCTTCAATGCGTTGGCGAAAAGAATATAAATGAAGGAAATTGTAATTTTCTAATTTTCATTGTGCTATTTGTTGAAGTATGTTATGAATGTCAGTCACTTTTATGATATGCACTAATGAAGGCCAATTTGGATAGCAATACATAATAGAAGTCCGGTTTTCATACTTTCTGTCCCCTACTTGACATTCATTATTAAGGTAGTTTGAGCGAGATTTTTTCCTAGTCAAAATAGAGACAATATGAACATTTTATTTTTGATTTAAGCAACTGTAAGACGCATGAAGTAAATATTGTAACATTAACGATGCAAAAAATTGTCTTTAACTACTGAAATTCACAGTAATACGTATAATGCGTAGATTGGACTCATTTTTCGGAGATAATTTTGCATTTCTGTTAAATTCACTGGGGTGAGTGGTTGATTTATTTTTTTATACAGTTGAGAAAACATAAAAACTACACACTGCTACATTTCTGATGGTTAGAAATTCCTAATTTTGTTAAATAAAATCTCCCTTGAGTTTGCATCTGCACCATTTCCAATGAAAAATGAGTGGTATTTCTTGTCAAATATCTCGAAAAGTATGATGATAAGAAGCTGACAATTTGTCATAATAGGAAATATGAGATATTTTTCTTTATGATGAGGCCAAATTCATCGAATTTCATCCAAATTTATATCTCGCTGAAACCACTATAAGTAGCTGACTGGCCGCCCCTACGATCGGCCGCCAGTGGCTTTTGCCCACGTAGTTTAGAGTGTCGGTGGTCATCGCCCAACTCACGCTGAGCGATATTGCCCACACCTGCAAGCGGCAGACAGTAAACACAAAGTGACCACAGCCGTCCAGGCATATTCAACTGAAATACCATCAAGTTATTATAGCTTTGACAATAACACCTGCAGGGTGAAAGAGATTGGAAGCAATGAACATGTGGTGCTATCGAAGAATGATGAAGACTCAATGGACGGTTACAATCACCAACGGAGAAGTTCTACGAAAAGTTGGAGAGAACAAAATGTAACGAAAAATCTGTGAAAAAGGAGATACAAACATATTGGACACATTTTTCGACACAACAACCTACTGACAAAATAATGGAGGAAGAAATTGAAGGGAAGACTCACAGAGGAGATCCAAGAATCGAATGCATCAGGCAAATTACCAAGGACGTCAAAGGTAGTAATTATGTAGGAATGAAGAGGTTAGCTGATAGTGAATTAGAAAGCTGCCGCAAACTAGTCTTCAGATTGATGACTACTGATGATGATAATAGCTTTTATGAATACAATCATAAAAGCGAATCTCAACAAAAAAAAATATGTTTAAGGTTCCCATTTACTCAACTGATCACTGGGGAGTTGATTGAAAAGTCTTTACTTTAATTCGATGCCTCAATCACAAATACCGGAACATTTGGGACTTTGCAACCAACTCCGCGATTCAACCGAGACAAATAATGAATGTATTTTCTCCCTTCATCATTGTTTTGTGTCATGTTAGTTGTTCAGTTTATTGGCTTACTAACTGATAAACAGTAGCTTTGTCAATGTAGTACAAGAAAGTAAGATTGAACGATGAGATTTAAGTTTTCTATCATGGAATGCGTGGAAAAAGGACACGAGACACATCTATTGCATACCACCGGGGACTCAGACAAGCCGGTCGGGGTGCCCGGTAGTAATATAGTTTAATACGCCAAATAGAAACTTATACAACTCACCCATTGAAATTGAAGGGCTAGGGAATGATGAAACCGGCATTTAAGGCAGGACGAAAGGAGGCACTAGTTTTTAACAGTTTATCAAAGAGGGCGCATGGAGAAGTGAAGAGAAGGGTGAACGACGCTATTTGACGCCTATAAACGAGTTATGCTTTGATAACACTTCACGATCAATCTTCAAGTTTTGTCCATGCAAACCTATTAGAAACTGAGATGGACATAGAATGAATGAATGCTTGAACTTTCTACTCTTACATTAATAATACTAAAACTTAAACACGATGAAAACATTAATGAAAGAAAAAACTTCAGCTAAGTCGACTGAACGAAGTGAACGGTTTAAGGCTTGACCAAGTGGAATTTCTCCATCACGGAGGGAACGAAAAAAGAACAACGTAAAACTACACTTGAGAAAATGTAATTGAATTTCCACCTTGGTTGAAATAAAATATATTTTCCCGAGTGTTCTTTTTTCGTTACCTCCAGCTGAATGAATTAACCGTAGGCCAATTTTCATATTCAGTACTGATTTGAGGGGAAGTAATTTCATATATCTTTGGGGGAATCTTGAATTCTCCTCTATATTTTGAAGATGGAATGCTTCAGCAGGTTACCGCAATAACTACTCAATGAAGAAGATGCATATGTATTGTTTCGAGGTACAAGAGCACATAATAAAGCGTCACAAGGAACCGTAACCCTTTTATTCAAAATAAAACTAAAAATCTTACTGACAGTCACGATCAAGGGAGTTTATATCTCTAGTTTCATGCCTTATTACTAACCATCGGGCCAACCTGAATGACGCTTCTAACGCCTACTAATTATAATTTGAAACCCACATACTGAGAACGCATCCTAGATAACGTAAAAAAATATGAGGTAACGGGCTCGAAGAATTCCGTCTTTCATCGATTATAATTGAATAAAACTGTCAATCAGCATCATTTGCACACAAAGTACAAAAATAAGTGCACTATGAAATTGAAGGTTAAAAAATATCCATTGTTTCATAATCTTTTTTCGCACAGCAGCGTTAGTGACTACCGTGTAGTAGTTGTATGAAGGTTTAAAAATTTTCTATTATTAAGTGCCTTTATTGCACATACACACAAGGTCCTTCTAAGCCACTTGTCTTGTCAGAAGGTTCCTTATTGGTATACAAAGTGGCAAGTTATAAAATAATTGATAATCATTTTTCAAGACTATAGTAGAAATATTGCATTGTAGCTAACATATCTATTTAACGTAGTAACATATAGTTGATAAATATTCTATTAAAAAACGTTTAAAACAGTGGTAAATGTAACAGATACCCCTAAATCTCACCTCACAATGTTACCCATCGATTCACATTGTTACAGAGTGATTTTCATAGGAAGATGTAATGATATGAACACACTAGAGGGGTTTAAAACTTCAAGAAGAAGACCACAGGCAATGGCCGTCGACATTTTTCCCACGGTCAGCCATTAATGGCATCATTCATTTCCCTTATATGATTAGGACAATTCATTTTTCACGCCACGGGACAAGGTATTACTGATCTCTGAAACTAAGTCACATCCAAAGCCAATATCGGAGGGGGATTCCAACAACAGGAAGAACCTCACTGTACACTGTATTGTATGGGATCCTTTATGAGCGTCACATTTCCCAACTGAGATAAATGAGAAGGCAGTCATGGGGTCTCGTTTCAAATAGCTGAAGTTCCTTCCATGATTCGCTGTTTTACCTACAATAATTCCGCTAGAGACAATAAACTCAGCGTAAATGAGCATCCGAGCGTAATAATTTTGCCTGCATCAAGGTTCTAATCACTGATATATATATATATATATATATATATATATATATATATATATATATATATATATATATATATATATATATATATATATAACTTCTTGGAAAATCACTCGGTTGATAAGTATATAATATTCCAAGAGGGTGGCCGATAAAAATACAGAAACAGAAAAAAAGGATACTCACAAATTGAAACTTCCGATATTTCGGTGAAGACTTGCTCCACCTTTCGCTAGGGTAATAGTAGGAAACACCTACTCTTACCCTAGAGAAAGGTGGAGCAAGTCTTCACCGAAATATCGGAAGTTTTAATTTGTGAGTGTCCTTTTTTTCTGTTTCTGTATTTTTATCGGCCACCCTCTTGGCATATTATATATATATATTTATATATATATGTATAAGATCCAAAATTCACTAGGACGGAGTGGACTTTCATGATATCACAAAAGGATTAAACTTGGTCAATACAACTTTATTAGCAAAATGCGCCAAAGCAAATTAAACAACTTTAGGTATTGATTGAACTACATTTATAGTACGGGTAATTATTGGAATGGGCATTAAACAAGCCGGTACAAAACACTGTGAAAACCTTGGAAAGGAAGTTTCCAGGGTACATTTAGTATCTAGATAAAGAAAATAAGGAATGAGTGGTGAGATAACACAAAGATCAGTATGAAGATTACGATCAAAATCTATACGCTACTCATTAACAGAGAGCTCACTGCCTCTGTAGCCTTTACACCTAAAATATTACAGATGGTCAACGTCCAGTGGATGGAACATGCATGCATCCCAAAGAAAAATCTTACTCTCTATAGTTGAGGGCAAAAGAATAGCGGGAAAACGATGCTGTAGGTTGATTGGTGCCGCGGAGATCATGAGAAACATATTAGCGGTGTGGGATTGGAAAATATTTGCACGGGGCAAAATAACCTGGAGGCTGATGACAAGAGGTCAAGGTCCGATATGGGACTGCCAAGCCATAGGAAGGAAAGGCACTTATCGATGTCAACCGGTCTTAGTTATAAACGCCATAAAAGCCGTGAGCAACGGCTTAATGGACTTGACCGTAGCGTACGCCGAGCCTGTGATAGACCACCACGTGCACGACGGTCCCAGAGTCCGGAAAAGGTAAATACTGCATATTGCAGCCTCCCGCGCGATCTCTCCCCCCTCCGTTTTTGTCCCTCGGATACCCGCACGGCCACTTTCCACCCTCCCACGCAAGCCGTCCGTCCATCCCACGAGTGCCGTCGTCGCTTTCCCACGAAGGACAAAAGTTTCGATTACTTTCTTAATTGCAAAGGATGTCGTCACGTCACGGTTGGCGCGCCCGTGCTCAAGCCCTCCGCGGATTCGCGGAAACGTCCCCGGGGCGAGACCGGCGAGGAAGCGGGTACTTGACTCTTGCAAGTCTGCCGGAAAAAGGGGGCCGCGGGGGGGGGGGGGGGGGCACACACCAAACCGAGAAGAGCCTTCAACTTGGAGGGAGGAGGTGGCGAGAGGTGGTTCGGGAAGGCGGCAGCAAATCGAGAGAGGGCTCTCTCGGTCGTTGGGCATGAATGACTTTCCAGGCTGTCAACCGCATCGTCAAAGAGGGGGCATCGGAAACGAGAGCTCTTCCTCGCCGACGGCCACGGAATGTTGTCTCGACCCTCCCTCCCGTCCCCCCGCTCCCTCCCTCCTCCGGCATCGTCCGCGGAGACCCGCGGGAATCGAATCCTCGCCAATCCGCCACTCGCTAACTTTCGCCGATCCCGATGTAAACGGATACCCCGAACTTCCGATCCTCACTGCGACATCGAGGTGGCTCATCGTGAGGTAGCTTGAGCAAGTTATCGCTTCACATAAAATTCAACGAATTTGGCCTCATTGCAGAGAAAAATTGCTCTCCTTTTAATAATTCTAAAATCATCATTGGCCGTTCAACTCTCAGCTTTTGTAGTTGTTCGCTAATAACTCAAAAACAAATATGGACTGGCACCTTTATATATTTATTCATTGGTCGTCCAAACCTAAGATTGGTTACGAAAGTTGTAGGTAGTTTCTTAGTATGAGCAAGATATCGCTGCACATAAAATTCAAGGAATTTGGCCTCGTTGTAGAGAAATATTTCTTGCCTTTCTAATAATTCTAAATTCACCATTGGTCGTTCAATCCTCAGATTGGTTGACTGCAGCCCCCCATCCTTCCCCATATAATGAATGTTATTTCCCATACTCCCTGGAGTCTTCTTATGTGGCTTCCTCTTTATAGGGTTTGCATATTAATCCCTTGTCCTTCCTCTTGCGACCTTTACCTCTATTTTTCCTTCAGTTATACTCCTCACAAACCCATTTTGCCTCAGGGTGTTCCCAATCCCCCTGATTCTTCTTTTCTCTATAGTGTTCCACACGGTCCTTTACTCTTCTACTCTTCTGTATAATTCTTCATTTCTTATTTCATCCGTCCATTTAATCTTCAGCATCCCCCTCCAACTCCACGTTTTGATTGCTTCTAATCTTCCCTGGTCTGCTTTTCCAATGGTCCATGTTTCCGATCCGTAGAGTGCCACGCTCCAAACGAATGTTTTCACACGCCGTTGCCTCGTTCAAAGTCCTATCTTCTTAAGTAGCTGTATTTTCATCATGAGCGCTTCCTTAGCTTGGGCTATTCTACGCTTGACGTCCGTTGTACTCTAAAATATCTAATATCCTAAAATATCAGCCATTTATTTCTCTACTTTTTTTATATATTTCAGTAACCTGTCATCTCGTAAACATGTGCGCGTTAACGGGATTTCAGAGAAGGATTACAGAGAAGGAGTCAGATACTCCTTTGCTTCCACTGACCATTTGGATTCATCTTTAATTTAAAACTCGGAGATCAGCATTGCTGTCGATGCTTTATTACTGAGAAATTGCTCCAGTTACCACTCCGAACCGATTCTCCGTCGATTTTAAACTTCCAATGCAGAACTCCAATCGTTTAGTCCCTCTTCAGTCTCAAGTACTTCGGGCTCACCATCCCGAGCATCACGGTTTGACACACAGCTGTGGTGGAAATTTTTCAGCATCATCCCAATTTCTACCTTCTTAGCACGTGGAGAGCATTTCAAATACAGTACTCCGTCCGTCGGATGGGACATAAAACCGTGGTCCTATTGGCGCCTTTTGTTCATAACAGGCTAATGCCGACGCGGGCTTTCTCTCCAGTCTTCCTCTATTTCCCAATAACCCCTCCCATGCCAACTTATCCACCTATCCTTAATGACACAAACGATATCATTCGTCGGCCGCCTCACCAACCTACCAACCCTTGAAACCGAATCCTCGAAGGTTTCTGAATTCCTCAGATCTCCCGAATCTCATGAATCCTTCACCTAAAAATATTAATTAGATGAAGAAAATAAAAAGCCTCTACATAGGAATAAAAGTTTTCAATTATAAAAAAAATCATAAATCTGCCTTTACTGGTACTCTAATTTAGGAATAGTTTTTTTAACGTGCCAATACTACTTAAGAAAAATAAACAATAGTGAGTGAAGAATATAATTATAAGTCATGCTTTTTTAATTGATTTTCAAATAACGTACAGCTCAAAGAATAAAGTTCCATAAAAATATACCTATCTATATTTATGAAGGCACGACATGATAATTAATGAAGAGCGTAATAAATATGCGTGCTTTTGTATTTGCGTTTCAATTGGACTTTTGATAAAAACCCAGAATTTAACCCAGTGTTTTGAGTGAAAATATTTTTTCAAGTGTTAAAATACGGAAAACGGAAAAGGCGCGAAAGTCGCATTCTCAAATCATTTTCAAGATTGGCGGAGAGAAGTCTTAATGTCCCGTCCCCACTTAATACGGGACCCAAGCCTCCCTCTGGTGGGGGGTAAGGTGGCGGGGGAGGAGGAGGTGGCCGAGCGGAGGCAAAAGTGACGCCGGGCGGAAGGTGTGCTCTCGCAGCAAAACTGGTTCTCTTTCCGGCTCGCCGTTCATATGTGTGTTGAGTTTCTGCTCACCCCACCCCCCACTCTCTCTCTCCACCCCCCACCCCCCATACCCACACAACCGCCGCCGATAGCTAGCGGGACTAGGGAAGAAGAAGACACCACCGCGGAAAAGGAGAGCAGAGAGAGAAAAACTCCGCTCATTCTCCGCATTGGCCCATCTCCGCCTACTCTAGTGGACTCTGCGGCCACGCGGTCCAAGGCGACCGCTGCTTTGCGCCGGCTACATTTCGTAGTGTGAACGGAGACACTTAATACCCACCCCGTTCACACTAAGTAGCGACCGTGGTTCGTACCATCGTCGTATGCACTAACCACCGCGTGAACGAGCGTTGGTTCCCGATGGAGTAGTAACTATTTATCAACGTTGCCACTCAACAGTAGTCAGCGCTGGTGTCGAGGGCGGAAACCGCAAAATGATGAAGGACGATATTAAAAAAAAGTCAATCAAAATAGTGAAGCAGGTGGTGCTACTTTGATGAATAAGCAAAGAGGAGTGTCATTTGCTTTTTCAACAATTTCGGGATCTTCCAAAAGCCACTGGGGCGTGGGAATCTTTATTTTGTTCGCTTGCTCTGTTCTTGTTCGTCGCGTTTCCTGGTGAGGGCAGCTCTGAGTTTCGATAGTAGTGCTAATGCGTGTAGGGTTCGTCCTTACGATGGTAGTGTGTGGAGCCGGGCACAAGGGAGCGGGGAGGGAAGAATGATGGTCTTTGCGCCGTCGCGTCCTCCGCGCTCGGCTCTCGTCGGGCAGGAAGTCGTCGATTTGCGCTCACGACGACGACGGCTCGATCGAAATCCTCTGGGCCGGAACTCCAGCAGGCCGGAAACCCATTAAGGCGGCGGTGGAAATTTTTTCGAAAGCATTTCGATTTCATACGGAACAAACCTATATAGGAATGGAGGAGGAAGGAGGTTCTTCCAGGCTGTGATGGATTTCCTTTATCGAAGAATAACTCCCGAGGAAGTTTGTTCATTAATCTCTCATTCATTTTGGTGGGATCACTTCAGGCGTCATTTGGTGATGACTTGGTGATACATATTCGAATTGAAATAAATTAGAAATTTGCGCGGTTTTCACACTTTTTTTTCAAACCAGCCTAAATTTTGAGAACTTGTAGGATTTGTTTTTTCCCCGGCGTATGCTGTTTGTGGAGTCTTCTCGGGTCATTCACCAGGTCAGGGATTTGGTTGCCGACGTTTCAATGACTGTCTCCGCCATCGTCTTCAGGGCTAGCAATGTCGGCAACCAAGTTCCTGACCTGTTGGAAGACCCGAGGATACTTCAATTTTGAGAGCTTGGTAATCACAATTCGTCGAAACCTAGGCTGATTTGTACTGAACGGTGTGAAAGCAGTGTAATTTTATAATCCATTTCAATGACTTTACTTCATTATTAGTTGATGAAGATGTTCTTTCCGGCCAATCGCTAAAGCCAGTTTGGAAACGCCCCGTACTAGATAGCAAAATATCGTGGGTTCAATTCCCGAATATCATTAGGAGGAAATGCCCAAACATACGATAAACTGTTATCAATTAACAACAAACATGGTATTTCTAAATATTTTTCTCCCATTATGTCTCCGAATGCTTATCTCACTGTTAAACTTTCAACAGATCATGTCTTAAAACAAATTAAGTATCAATGATCAAACAAATTATCAATAATTCAACTCAGATAAATTTATGCCCATTGGTCTACTTCATTATTTCTTCAACAATTATGTCTAAAAATTAACACGTTCGAAAGACAAGGCGATTGGGTGTCAACAGATGAAAACTCTAAAGTTTTTACTCTGACGTTGGATTCACCTCATTATATTGTTTATGGCATTAGATTCATCAAAAAAAGTATGCTGCGCCTGGCTTGGGCCGGGGTTTGCTCAAAGTTCCTGCACCACAATGTCATCCCATGATAAGTTGTAAGTATGAAGAAAGTTGGAGGTGTTACCATTGCGTGCAATAGGATTTATTTACAAACTCTGGGATGATAAGTTAAGGGATTAAATTTTTATGAGATACGGGTAAGTGTGAAAGAAGGGAGCTTAGTTATTCTTGGCATTAGTTACCAGAGTTTATCAGAGATTACGAGCACTGCATTCTCTTAAGTTTGGCAGCAATCCTGATAGCTTTTTGGTTAAAAAAAATTGACTAGACCACTATTTAATTCAGCACTGTCCGATTCCAGAAATGAGAAGATTTCAGCTCCATTAGGAACGAAGCATCATAACCACGCAAGTAGAGAATGAAATTTACTAAATATTGCAGTTGAGTAAGACACGGCTAAATTAAAATCAACGGCGTAAACCCTCAGCTGAGTAAAAACTCTATTTCATTGAAAACAAAATGAAAAAAATAATTCGCCTCTGGGGAAATAGCAAAAATGTTCAAATGCTCATAATTGATACTATAGGGCAGCGAAAGGCTTTCTTCCGTGGCTCTTTCCCTCTCTTGTTTTTGAGCTCGCACTGCGGCAAGGCATTTGTTCAGCAGCAAAACCCAAATAGCGCCACCGAAGGGCAAAACAAAACAGATAGAATACCGCACCGCATATATGGTCTGCACCGCATTCCGATTACGTGCATACACTGAATTTTTCATATTAGTCTTATGCAAGCACATGAGAGAACATTAAGTGAACACCTTGCAATGCGTTATACACAATTGACTGATTAGTTAACCGAATAATAAAATAAGAGTAATGGCAGAGAAACAACATGTTAACAAACTGAACATCCCTGGAAGTGCACATATTAACAGTCATCATAAGGGTTGTTTCATCCAGAGCTAGCCACTTGGAAGGTCTTCTAATGCATATTTGTACGTTCCTAATTGAAAGCCTTGCACTCCAGGCCCCAAGCACAGTGTCAGCCCCAAATGTGCAAGGAGCGTGAAGTGCACAGAGCATTTCCTCCTCGCAGCCTTCACCACCCTCCCCATTTCATTCCGGCAAGATAGTTTCAAACAATGGACATTTTCTTCAATAAATTCACCTCTTGCAGACCGAGATGTTCATAGTGTAATAAGAAACAAATACAGCGATGCGAACGCTTAAAGTTTCCAACGTTTTATACGGCTTCCAGGTAGTATCACTCCTCAGAGCCCCTGACTATCGTGACTACGGCGAACCGGAAGCAGCATGTGCTGAGTGTAGTTAACCGGATGTTGTAACGAAAGTCGAGGCAAGTCATGCGTTCAAAATGTAACGTCCATCACTCCCTCCCTCCCGGTATTAATGAAATAGAAAATGGTATTCTGTGTTCGAAACAACTGTCCGTGCAATAAGCTTTTGGAGCTCACTTCCTCACCGGGAATGATGAGTAGTTTTAAACTAAAGAGAATTAAAACTCAATTTTGAAGAATTAAACGTAAACCTAGCGTGAAATACAAAGGGTATCGGGTGCGTTGAACGGAAGAATTTCCATCGTCGACTCCCGCGCGACTTATCCGCCACTGCACACATGAGATACCTACTCCTGTGCCGGTGGTTTATCAATGTAAGCGGAGTACTGTGGTCTACTAGAAGATTAAAGATACGAATATTCTTCATCTGAGTGTGGAAAAGGCTAATGATGTTTGGGAGAAACTTGTAACAGGCGTAAGCACATCACTCAATAATAACTGCGTCAATCACGGCCCTTTCGAAAATGCGTGCATAATACTTACCAGCGCCGGTCCCATTACCTTATCCAACCAAAGGTAAAGGCAGGAAAGTTACAGCGTAATCAGGACATCGCTAATGTAATTGTATTGAAGAGATTCCTTCGGGCGTCACTTTGTGGAAGGTTTCCATAATATAATGAAAATAACTATACTTATTGTGAGTACATTCCACACTTTTTTATTAAAACACATTGAGAATGACGCTTATACGTTGAAACCGCGGTCGGTTGTTTTAAAATAAAAGTGTGGAATATACTAACTATAGTTATTTTCAGTATATAATGTACTTGTATGTCTAACACCATCGAATGTCATTTCACTACAAGCTGTTATTGACATAGCTGTTTCGTTCTTAAGGTGGCCGGCTTCACCCTCAGAGAAATCTAATCTGACTCCCCTAATTTTGCTACCTCTTTGGTTGGTCTGTGCACTCCATATCTCACAGAGGCAAAAATATTTTCGATCCCACACTGCTTTAATTACCTAGGCAATGTGAATGTTATGCAATAAACGGATAACACGTCATCACCAAGAAACAGTACCTTTTTTATCATAATCTAAGCCAAAACTAAAATTCAGTCATTTCTGATGCAATGCATAACAAATGGTGGTTGAGGCAATCTTGCAATTCCGCGGTTGAGGTAATCTTGGGACTCATTCCGCGTTTAAAACTTGAAGCAACAGTCCAATAACGAAAGGGCGTGTATCAAGGAAGGATTTTCACAATTTTATAAGAATCTTACTGCAAACGCGTGACAAAGCAAGGGGTGATAAATGAATTCGGCCAATAAATCATGGTTTTGCTCCAACTTTGCAAGGCACCTTGAGGATCATGCAGCTCTTCCGTCAAGCGAAGAAGGTTTGCACGGTAAATTAGCTCTAAGACCTTTTCGGCGCATGATATGGAAAGTAAGGTATGGGACTAGGTATTTTTTTAAGAATGGGATCGGGCTCCACCACTTGTCCTCTCCAAATGATACCGAAATACGTTTTCGCATGTTTTCACCATCGTCGATGAGGAGACAATGATCCCGAAGGTATAAAAGGGCATACAGCTTCGACAGCAATGGCCATCGTCGACAAAACGGTAGGCATTTTCATTCAAGAAGCATTGATCCGATTTCATTTCGTTGAGTTCTCAGGGGTATAAGCAGCCAGAGAGAAAGCATTCTGAAGATCGAAAAGGAAATTAATGACACAGGAATGAATTGTTTACGCACGGCAATGGATTGGAGAGGATTTTCAATACACCCATTAGGGATCTCATTTCACTTCTCGTCAAAAAACAGGACATTTTCAACGAAATTGCAATGTTAAGTGGAAGTAGTTTAAACTCGCCGAATGGATAGAATTTTCTTCAAGCTCTTGACCGTCACTTCTCTTCTCCGGCGAGTGGGAGTTCCATATTCGGAATGTGTAAACGCATTCAAGATCCCATTGCGACCGAAACCGTAAGACACGATTGACATGATTGCGAATGCAACATATTTCAAGTATTCACTGAATACTAACCGCAGGAGGCTATACACATCTCAAATCTCAAGCAGGTCCAATTTATCATCAGGATTAATGGAATATAGAAAAAGATCTCATCTTTCTAATGGTGTAAAAATATCAACAACTTATCGCATTACTTTTCGTGATATAGGCGAAAGCATACCAGCAGTTTTCCATGAGATATGGTACGGCTGTTCACTCCTGAGACATATTACTACAACAATTAGAAAGTTCTGACTAATAGATCACGTCAGAAATTTAACTGTACTTATTTCGCATGTTTTTCAATTATTTGTAAGAATAAATTCATTATTCACCAAGTAATTTTTTCTATAATAGCAAAAACAAATAATAACTTCGATAATATAGGCATTATCAGCGTACCGAGGGAACAAAATAGTCAAGTACAGTCTTAAACAAGAAAATATAGCTAAATAATGAGTTCAGACCAATAAAACAAAATGTTTGCGTCATTTATATTACTATATTAACATAATGCTTATTGCAATAGCCTATATTATGCAATGATATTCAAGTATTGTCTCTATCATAACTAGGGAAAAATCTCACTCAAACCACCTCAATCACTCCATTAGTGTAAATTTCCACGAGAAAAAAATGCAGGCAGTATCCAATTGACACTCCCGTCGGATCTTTATTTCGTGAATGCGGAATTACATACAGTACTCTCTTTATTGGGAGAATCTATTGTGTTGTTTGTCAGAAAGAAAGTTGAAATGAAAGAAAGAAAATTACGCTATACATAACATTTATTCATCGAAATCATTAGTGCAAATGGCTAACCTATGAACAATTGGTCGATGGTAACTAATAGTTTCTGCTTTCCAATTCTAATTTTACATGCATTGTGATATTTACGTCTAACTCACGTTCCCAGCTCTCCGTATACACCTCGATCACGAAAATCGACCAACTCGTTCCGGAGATACTGAACTGAGCGCGCGCTCCGTGCCCACACAAGCCCACATTTAAGGCCGTTTTACACGGTACATTTATTTGTACGATCTATCGTGCGAACGCATGTACAGTCAAGTGTGCAAGAAAATATTGTATGAACGACTGAATCAGACTAAATGTCGTTTTACACGATGAGTGCAAACGCACAATTTTCCGTGCAATTTTGCGGTAGAAATCGATCGGAATTCGCGAGTCTTTTGTTTATCATGTATATGTTTCACTCGTGAATAAATGTTTCACTCACGTATTTGACACCTTGAAAAGCTGATCACCTGAAATTCGGAACCTCGCCTCGACCATATGCCTACTGATAATTCTCCCGGTTCAGAAAAAGCTCTCGTGGACTCTTCTCTCTGGCTTTATGTTCGACCTTTGCATCGTTTCGTTTTTTCTCCTCTGGATTTTAGTGCGACAATTCATTCACGTTTCTCGCCGGATCTCCACACTTAATAGACTCATTTCGTAGGTTTATTTTGTGTGAATGACAAACTTATTACTAAGTGGTATAGCGGAACATGGGACACGTTTCTTTAGTCCCTCCAAATTTCCCTCCCTTGCATTTGTACTAGCGTATTAATGCCTTTTTTTGACAATTTCTATGTTACTTGCTAACCATCAGAAAGAAAATTATTATTATTATATCACGCGGGATATAAAGAAGTCTACTTCAGAGCGCGACCAGTCATAATTTTGGGGGAAAAGGACACAAACCCTGAGGTCGCGATTACACTGAAAAACCAGAACACCAAATAACACGATGAAATGACGATGTAAACATTTGATCAACTTTGAGTTAACTCTTCTCGGGTTCTAAACTGCTTCTAACTATTCATAATTGTCGACGTAATTAATTCTTACCTTGAGAATGAGTGACGAGTCGTCTCTCGAAACGTCAACAATTATGAATAGTTAAAACCGGTGGAGAGCCCGAGAAGAGTTTACTCATTGAAGATTATATACACAGGATAATATTTACTCTTAATATTCGACGGGAAAGTGTTAATCCTTTTTATAAACAACTTTATTTTCAATCGTAACACAGGCACCACAGTTTTCGCCACATCTGCGCCATCTGTTGAATACAAACGATACTAACTGATCGAAATTGTATGATTGTCTGAATGGAATTAGAACAGGTTCTATTTTCCGTTCAGTCATTCATACATTCGCACAAGCGTTCGCACAATTTGCCGCTTTACACGGTACAATTTCCTGATACATGCGTTCGCACGATAGATTGTACAAACAAATGTACCGTGTAAAACGGCCTTTAGACCCCCCACGTCCAGCGCTGTGACGTCACCTCGCAACCCCCCCTCCGCTCGCGACTGACCATTTCCGGTAGTCGTCAAAACAGGCTATCCAGCCATAGTTTTAGATGGTCTGTAATCCTTATAGTTTTTGCACACGAGGCCCTCGAATGTAAACAAATATTGATCGCGGCAAAACCTTACATGACACCGATAACGAACCATAAGATTCGTTCATTCGCATATTCACATCAAAATCGGCAAGGTGCCAGCAATCTAAATACGGGTCTTAGGGTACACCACTACGCCACACAGGCTTGTTCATTCTCGTGGCAACTTTATGGTGTTTAAGGGAATTAGATGTTATGCGATCCGAAAAGGTTGATAACGCAAGAGAGGAAGGAAAGGAAGACCTTTAAGGAAGCCACAACCCGCGAGACTGAAATGGCGCCATCTACGTATGCTGATTTTCATATCTGCCGAAACAAATGACAATGAAACTCGTAAAACATGCATTCTGCGCACTGGCCCGGCGCAAAGGTCCGTGGTTCCATTCCCGGTCAAGGTTGATTCTTTCCTCGCTGCAATTTCTACGAATTCCATCGCCGTTAATTGGCAGATATGAAAAATCAGCAGCTAATGTATTGCTTCATTATTTCTTATTTTGATAGCTTTTTTAAAAATTAGGTAACCCATGCTCGATTTTCCCCGGTAATTCTTTCCGTCAATTCTCCCAAACGCATGTTTTTAGGAGGCTTGCTCTCTGTCTCTTAGTAGGTGTGTCCAATGCTTGCATTTTCTAATTACCAAGGTTTTTGTAGACTTTTTTCCCGTTAAACTCTTCGGTAGGAGTTCGTCATTTGCGATCATCATCTCCACCATTGCACATCTTTTCAAGTTTTTTCTGTCATTTTCAAACTTCATCGTCAAGGAATAAAATAAAACAAGCGCCTATAAAACATACAAACGGATGATTAAATGAAGGCCTTCCCTCGTTTACAGGCCTAAGCTTCTAACTGTTATTTAAATATTCATATGACAGAATGTCTTTATTTCCTATATGGTTAATTTGTTACCTTCCTTGCTTGTTCCGTTAAGGGAGATTCTTCTCCCAAGATGGAAAAATTCTTCCAGTTTTTACAATCCTAGTCTAATGATGGATTTTCCTCCTTAAATTATTCCTGGAGTCACTACTTTGGTGCCCATTAGTTAAACATCTGGTTCATTTATTTATTGGCTTTTCCCGGCTGTTCAACATTCTAGTTTTTTCGATCTTTTTTCACAGGAGTCTTTCACCGAGAAATGTCTCCTCTTTTTCCCTTTCTGATGTCGAAGTTGTCTTTGTTCTTATGAATTCTCCCATCGTTTTATTGTTCAATCCTTTCTGCCGCATGCGAAGAAAACATAATTTCCGAAATGCTTGCACCTATCCGACCTTATTTTTCAAGGAATAGGAATATTTTTTATATTTCCACTAGCTAAAAACTAAAGGATGGCTCCACTGTCGCCATTACTTCAACTAGACGAATGCAAGTATGTGCTGTACAAACAAAGGACTTATGACATAATGGAGACTGATGTGTCTCAAATTACAGCCTTCTAACTAAGTAATACTTCCCTAATGCAGGGCATTCGCAGGGGAACTAGATCATTCGAGGCCAAGATCCGGGAAAAAGCTCATTCTACGGGTCTTAAAAAATATAACTGACAGCAATACGCTCGAGCACTATATACACTCTTGAGAGTTTTTGTTCACATGGATAGCTGTTATCCTGCGTGCTTATTCAAGAAAAGATCTGAAGGACACGGTTCAAATGAGGCAAAGAAATCACTCCTGCTTCTCTATCCTTTCTTTCTTTTCCACCCGTCCACTCATTCACTTAAGCAGTGAGTGTAACGGCTGAGACTTCTCTTTCAATAGCTAAAAGCAAAAACATACCTATATTCTCAGATTCTGCTGACAATAGGAATCTAGAATCAAGTTACGAAGCAACTCTTCGCCGAGCAAGCACATAAACACGATTGTGAAACCAACCCCCACGAGGTCGTTTAGCATGCATAAATACCGGGAGAGCAAGTACTTACGTGAAATATCGTCACAGCACCTTCCATTCGGATACACTTGCTCGTGGACCCACCGCTGCCTGCCTTGAGTCGCAAAGCAACCACAGCCATGATAAAGGGACGTAGTGGAGGATACAAATTGGTGCGCAGAAAAATCAGAATTATCATCAATTTTACTGAGCAAAATTTTAAAATAAATAAACTCAAACTACCTTTGGTATCACAGAAATATTTATTGGCTCACTACATTGTTGGTATCCACATACACCAGATATTTTGAAAAATGATATAGGCAATTTTCTGCCTCTACAAATGCCTCCAAAGAGATCAAAATAATTTGGAGGAAATTACCCATCGACAAATGCGACTTTTCCTCGCCTTAGAAGGCCACACAGTCGTTTTAAAATTATGGGATTTTTTTCGGAGGTGCGTCCCATAATTCAGTTCCATTTTAATAGGTAAAAGAGGTAGACAAGGATCGAACTGATGTGAAGGACAAAATACTGACTTCCCACCACGAGGGCCTGGGTTCTAACCCCTGGGGTTGAGGAGATTTTACAGTGTAATCCCTATCCCTGCTCGAGTGACATGTGGAAGGGAATATCAAGTGCAGTGCTCCGTCCGTCGGATGGAACGTTGAACTGTGGCCCACTTTACGTTGAGAGCAGGCTAACGCCGACGCCGGGTTTCTCTCCACTCTTCCTCCATCCTCCAATTATCCTTCCCTTACCCACCGACCCATAATGGCGAAAAATACATCAGTTGTCGCCTCCCCGAAGAACCAACTGACTAAGAGTAACAGATGAGTTGAAAAACGGTCTATAATACACAATGCGCAACACTTTTGCCTCTTCCAGTGCCAACAAAGATGAATACGTAGTACGTGTTACTGTTGGGAGATCTGCTATTAGTCATATTTTTCTCGGTGGGTGACGCCGAGAGCATCAAATGATTCCTTGGCCTCAGCCGATTTGGAATCTCAAATCCGTGGTATTCGCCAAAATACATCCACGTTCAAATACAAAATTTGCCGACCAGTTGCTTTACTAACTGTAATTATCGAATATATTTTCGAAAAAAAGGTCTAGAAGTTACTCCGACTTCAAACACGAGTATTTTTACTGAAGTAATTTTAAGTTTCCCTTTCCTATGCACTTCACTGCAGCACAAATTAAATAAATTTAATATCGTCCCTACTTTTTTAACGGACGAGTCGTCCGTTGAAACGTCGGTACGTTTTGCTAATTCGACCCGGTCGAATTCCCGGTAAGAATTCAGGCTAAGCATTCGCCGGCAGAGCATTAAATCTTTTTTAGCTAAATCCAATCATTTCACGTAATGTTTTCGCAATGGAACTTCAAATGACATGGTGTCATCTGCGAAAATGGATGAAACAAGGGTAAAAACTTTTTTTTTCTTTTTAGTACAAATGCCGTGTTCACAAACAAAAACTGTTTCTAAGACGAGTTGTCCCACAGGGGATTGAATGCTATTAAGACGTGTCTACACACAAAATGTTTTCAGTTAATAGCAAATCGCTGCAGAAACATGGAGCTAATTGCCTCAAGATGAGTTAATTCGATGGCAACAGCAAAAGACGACTCCTACGGCTAAAAATTTTGTTCGATGAAAATATATTTGTCAACTAATCTGCATATTTTGAACAATTGTTTTGAATGTTAATTGCAAAATAATATCAGTGAATTGGCGAAAAAATTAACTTTGTAACTCCATATAAATTTATTTCACAGATCGATTTCAACGGTTAAAACGTCGTTTCAAGGTGATACAACCGAATTGAGAGTCCCTTATGCATACATTGGTTGGCACTGGGTAGGAGAATTGGAGAAAAATTCTACCAAGCGCCATCCAGTGTATATATACGCATATAAAGTACATACTCTCAAGTCAATGGTGTCTCCTTGAAGATGATATTTTTTACCGTTGACATCGATCGATGAAATAAATTTGTGTGAAACAGTACAAAGCTTATTTTTTTGCCATTATGCCATTACACTTCCGCAAAGTTATGCCTGATTCAATCGTGTCTGCGTCACTGTAAGCAGTATTCTTTAAACAATAAATGTGAAATATTAGAACTCAGTATTTACCAAAACTCACGCTGTCACGCTCCTTGACTCGATCCGGGAAATAGTGTCACCTCTCGTGAGGGGGAGGGCGGTTGGAGGTGGTGGGAGGGTGGTCGGAGGGAAGAGCGGTGGGAGGTCGACCTCCCGGCCGAGCCGCTGAGCGAAGCTCACCACAACTCGCTGGCCGCAGACGCGGGCGACCACGCCCCGTCGGCGATGGCGACTGACGCCCGTTGAGTGAAACGATGAAACCGGAAACGAAAAACCTCCAGCGCTGAATCCGGGGTCACAAACCGACACCGTCCAGCTTGCCATTTGCATTCGCGAAGGAAAGCGTAAGTGACGTGCGCCACAACACGGGAGGATTGGTCGGAAACAGAAAGCAACGATGTCACGTTTCGCAAAGAAAAAACGGTGGCCGGGCCCACCCAGACTGTGCGACAGTCACTTGCTTCACTTCCCGTGCTCGTGCCCACCGTGCGAGAGGGACCTGCCGCGAAGTCGCGCGCTGGTCGACTGGCCGTGCAACGCGAGATGATTGAATTGATGATGAGGCGAATGATGGCAATGAGGGCCGTCCGCTACTCGAAATGCTCTCAATCTACGTTCAAAATGAACCCTCGAGTGCGGATAAACACCACCACTAAACAAGCTCGATCAACTTATCGGCGTTAGTCAAATATGCCGGCCCATCAGTTCTGCAACAGCCGTTGCTTTAAACGATGAGGGCGCGTCAGTTACGTACTGAGCTTATTATACACTCTCAAAACAATGAATGAATCTTAGGTCATCAATTTTTACTTCTTTAAACTGTTTTGAATGCATGCAACATTGAATCACATTGTCCCCGTGCAGCATTCAACGAACAACTTTGCGTATTTTTTAAACTAAAACTAGACTGAAAGAACAAATACGTTATTTTAATTTGGACTAAACCTATTGGAATTCTACAAACAATCTGAGCAGCCTCGCGTATTTTTTTGTGTTAAAACAACATGAAAAACACAACCTGCTATTTGAATTAGGCTAAACCTTCTGGAATAATAAAACTACTAATTTTAACTACGATTTCGATCCTCACAACTCGTCCAAAAAATCTTACGATAAAAGAACCTTCCTTATCGAAGACGCACTTTTGGTTTATGATTGCGATTTTGAATTAAGGAGTTTTGCACTTACAATTAGCTGAGAGTTTTTACCGTCATGGATGTTGCTTCTCTCAGGGTTTTAGTGAGAAGAGTTTTTTCTCCAAAGCACATGCACTTACTAGTAGAGTAAACGGACCCTTAAAAACGTAGCACCTGACGTTTGGACATGAATTCAGTGTATCATAAATGCCATAAAACATTATAACCGGTTTTTTTTAGAAAACATAGACAACTGCAATTTTCCAGCCGGCAGGGTAAAGTAAGCCACGTATTCACAGGCATCACTTCATCCTAGGAAGTATCACCATCCTCCATCATCACGTACCAACTTGGCATAGTTGAAGCGATCGCTGTATAACTGAAATACGAGCTTACGGGAAGTTGGAATCGAAGCAGAATATGTCGCGTCGGCAAACTCACAAGTCGAGAACACAACAAACGGATACGGTGAGTAACATCATCGACACCGCAAGGCACGTGCATCCGCATATCGCTCTTTGTGAAGTCATATTGATCCTCTAACGGACAAAATTGAACTTTTTGTACCCGCAATCTGAGCATAACGGTTTGATTACGGCAATAACGATCCCTCATTTCTAGGTATTAGACAATGAGGATGTCGTCTTAGATCTCCTGTTTCCCCGAAATAAAATTGCACTGGATGTATACATTCCAAAACCTCAGTGGAAAATGTTCAATAACGGTAGCACGCCGTATGTGACACGGAGGCTCGCATAATACACTGTGAAGCTCAGCTGATAAATGCAGTTCTGTCCGATAATTGTCCTTATTGATAGAAACAGTTACGCCTTTTAAAATAGTATTTGCCTTGTGTCCTAATACTTACTTAGACACCGAATCTAATAAGTAACCGTCAACCATTAAGAGGAAACCCAACTGGAAGTTTGACTCTCCAATATCATAATCGAAAATGTTTTCTACTTCCTTCGTGACTACAATTCACATTTAGGAAACAAAAAAGGGAAAATGAAGGTAGTCTTGTGGAATATACCTGAATCGCTCTCAGAGAGCCCGAAGGATTTATGGGAACTCCTGGATTACTTTTGTGAAGCAACAGAGAGAGTAAAATTAAGGGTGAATGCGTGAAAGACCAAAGTAGTGGTAATGAGCAGTAACAATAACTCTGTAAGCTCCACAAAAAAAAAATTAATGGTACAACCGGTTTCGCCAGTTACGGCATCTTCTGGTATGTGACATTATACGACATCTTCAGGTATTCAGACATACACCTGAAGATGCCGTGACTGGCGAAACCGGTTGTACCAATAAAAAATGTTTTGTGGAGCTTACAAAGTTAGTGTTACTGATCATTATGCAGTGGTTCCACCGAGTAACGCAGGAAAGTATTGAGTTTATCAAAGTATTTGTTTTTGTGATGAAAAATGGGAAGAATAATTTTAAAATGAGGGTGAATGGTACAGTAATTGAAAAAGAGAATAATTTTGTGTACTTAAACCGACTGAATGCGAGTGATGGAAGGATGGCTGAGGAGACAAAGAGGCGTGCGAACGCTGGAAGGAAATACTCCGGTGGCATCTGGAGCAATGAGTGTTTGTCGATGTAAGTGAAAATCGAAGTGCAAAAAAGCGTACTCCTTCCCACTTCATCGTAAGACGGTGAAACGTGGGTCCGCCAGGATAAACATAAGCGCACGCTAAAGGCAGTGAGCACGAGTTATCTGAGAAGCGTTTCCGGCAAAAGGAGAAGGGGGGTAATGAAAAAAAGTGGCATGGATGCTCCTGCAACGGATTTATGCGAGAAGAGCGCATTTCGCTGGTTTGGCCATGCTGAGAAAATGGAAGAGTCGAATAAGTAAACAGATATATGACAGTGGAGTAAATTGCGCGATAGAAAGGGAAAGTCGTGGATGAATATGGTGGTACTCTGAAGAGGAGGAATATTAGCAGTCTTAAGAACAACTTTTCACTTTTTCAAGAAATACAACATAATAACACCAAACCAATACGGATATCAACACCACAAAAGCACTAAAATGTTACTTGAGGACTTTAGCGAGAACGTTCGCTCTAAACTAAACAAAAACTACTCCGTACTCGCAGTCTTTATCGACTTCCGAAAAGCCTTCGATACTATCGATATTCACATACTGTTGAACAAGTTGGAACGGGCTGGTATACGTGGACCGCCGATGAACTGGATAAAATCCTACCTTACAAATAGAAAACTAACTGTAAAAATTCTCGATCACTCCAGCCATTGGAATGAAAACTATCCAATCTGGAGTTCCCCAGGGTTCAATATTAGGACCAATTCTGTTTCTAATATATATAAATGACATCGTTCAACATATTAGAAACTGCAAGATTTTTATGTATGCAGACGACATTGCATTACTATCCACAAGCAGATGTTTTGAGGTGGCCCAGCGAAAATTAAAAAACGATTTGTATTCCTTGCGATTATGGTGTCACGATAATAAAATAATTATTAACAATAATAAGACATACTCCTTGCAGTTTTTAAATGTGAAGGAAAAAAGGCAAACCTTAGACCTCACACTACACACACACCTTTGTTTACACTCCAACCAGGGTGGCCAACCGAAAAATTCGTGCAATAAGTACTTTTCGTGTGCAAAAATTACCCAAGTTAAACACCTAAAATACTTGGGAATAGTTTTAGATGAAAAATGTAGTTTTAGTAATCATATAACCTATATATGTGACAAACTAAGGTGTATTTTGTTTCAAATGTCGTACCTAAAGCACTATTTGCCTCATGAGTTGAAAAAAATAATGTATCAAGGCTTAGCTGAGGCCGTAATACGTTATGGTTTGACGATTTGGGGTAGCACAAACTCCACCTTGCTGAATAAGGTTATTACTTTACAAAATAAAATGGTTGCCCATTTGATGGTCAAGGAAAACGATGTGAGAGAAGTATATAAGAATCAGTGTTTGTTACCATTAAAAGAATTGTATAATTATGTGTTAATTTGTGACAACTTTTTTGACAGCAAATTAATAAAGCAACGTGTGATTAATGCTGACATGCAACTGCGTCGAATAAATAGGTTGTCTGTACCTAAGTATTTTAACCACCATGGCAAGAGATCTCTTGCACATGTAGTCCCTGGGTTGTTGAACGAATTGCCTATGTCAATGAAGGATATTAATAGCATATCTGTTCTAAAAAAGTCACTGAAAGAGTGGCTCATAGGCTAGCATTGTTGAGCTCCGAAATTGTCCAGAGCGCTGCACAGCAAAAAAAAAATATTTTTTTAACAAAAGGCACCTGCTGACAAGCCGCTTTGGCTTAGCAGGACCTCAACTGCAATATTGTTATTTTTATTTCTCCATATTTATTTTTTTTCCATGTGATTGCAATACAACATGATGATGTAATGATGATGTAATTTTGATTTATTTTTTTTGTGTCATTAGTTGTAAAAAATGGGATAAGATCATGTATTTTACGATGTAAAGTGTGTAATAATTCAAAATAAATTCAAGTTTTTATACCTCAAAAAAAAAAAAAGAGAGCGTGCATGAAGCAATATGAGCGTAACTGTAGTACAAGAGGTATGGGAGGATAGAGAAGAATGGAGGAAAATATTAAAATACAATCCAGTTTTCTAGGTATAATGCCCAGGAATAGCTCGCTAGACAACAACTTCCCCGAAAGGGAACGGCCTAATAGGTATGCATGTCATGATACTTTCATATTTTTTACCGTGCGCTTCCAACATTAGGGAAAGTAAGAAATAGTGAAACAAAAGTAGCATATATGGAGCACAAAAAAAATTCTCATTTATTAATTCTTCACATAGGTTTGTCAAAAACGATTTCAACATCTTTCCTATGCAGTGCCGATGATATGTGGTACTAGGCCAATCTGAATACCCTCGAAAAATATCTTTTTAATTTGCATCTGAGTACATTGAAACTATATATCAAATCTCATTGCTGTCCCAGAGTTTTGATGCTAGTTATTGAGCACATTAAGAAACATGTCCCTAGAAGACAATTTTGAAGAAATACTACCCAATTAGCCTCGGAAGCGATGTTTTTATCACGAGACAGAAATGAAATATTTCTATACCCAAAGCACTTCACGGGAATTCTAAAATAGCAATAAAAAGAATTCTAATCCATCTTCAAGCATGAAAAAATATGTTAGTCGTTTTTCGACTCCAATTAGCTGGCAGAAATATCAGCAGGGTTTTGGGTCTTGAAGTACATTGAGCAAGAAATCACTTCACAAAAACATTTGATGAGAAACTGTAAAGAGAAACATCTCATCTTTCTAATGATAGTAAAATATCAGCCAAATACGTCTCTACTGTTCGAGGTATTTGCCAATAAATATGAACCGGTTTCCCATGGGATATGGTGCGGCTGTGCGCTCCAAAGAGACATCATTGAAAGCATGATTCTGACGCACAGATATCACCAGAAATGTAATAGTGTGTAGTTTTAATAGTTTCTCAATTATTTTTAAATAAATGTATTAGCTATTGTAATACTTATAAAATCGCTTAAAAAACCTTCGGCATTAAGAGCATGTTCATCGTTCGGCGTGAAATACATATGAAGGCTCAAATATGTAGGTATATTTAATCCATTGGTGGAAGTCACAAAAGAAATACAAATTGCTGTGATATTAATATAACTACTTTTACTTCATGCTTCTAAGAACCACTTCAATTGTTAAATAAAATTGTCTCTATTATGGTCTCTATTGTGACTTGAGAAAAATCTCATGCAAACTACCTTAGCTGAACTGCTTGATTAGTGTCTAAAACACTTTCACCTTAGTAAACCGAGTTTAAAGCCGTTCTACAGCATTCATATATATTTTATGAATTTAATAGCTCTTAGGTTAAGCAGCACAAGGCACATAAATCATTCTTCTTCTTCCACTTGAATGTTTCTTTTTTGTTATACAGTTTCGATGTCTCCGCGTGCTTTAAGGATTCGCTCACCATTCACGTGCTTTTCCCCCATAAATAGAGCATAAATCGTGTAGCTAGACAATGACTTCCAGGAAATCATTGTATAGCGGTGTCTAGGACAATTCATTCTTGAGCTCCAGAGCGACAGCGATGTTTTCCTAAAACCAACTCAAAATTTCAAATTAATCACACAACCTGGCAGGGAGGTAATCTGTGCATTGGTTCGACATGGCTCCGTCTTTCGATTCCCGTTTCAGGTAATCTTTCACCGATGGTAATTTGAGCCAAGGTAACGTATGCTCTACGTTTCCTGATGCTCCATTAATAGTGAAAATTAACGCGGCTCTCTTTTAATGAGTTTTACACTTTACATCCTAGCGAACTACAAGGAAAATTCTCCTGAATTCATGGAAGGATATAAACAGCCGCTTATTAAAAAGGGATTATTTAAAACGCACTTCACCCTTTGAAACACTGACGTTCGATTAGATGATGGTGCATCTTCAATCACAGAGGAGAGACTAATGTAAGATTAAAATACTATTCCAAGTTTCACTGATCAGAGATTGAATGTCAATTGCGTATTTCACAATCTACCATAATGAATATTTAGATAAAATAGTATGAGGTAAAAAGACAGGTAGGAGAGAAAAAGTTTATATTTTCACACAACTCCGTCAACATGTAATTTACGATTTTACAACTTACTTTGTAGCGGTTTTATGAATAATTTACAAAAATAGAATAATAATTTTAATCTGAAAAAGCTGAATACTGAGCGAATCGTTTCCGGAAGATTTTTTAGATAGTAAAAAGAAACGTAAAGAAACACTCGATGTCTCATTTCCGATGCATGTGATTCCTAAAATTCCTTTTTCCGTAAAATACTTGCCTGTGACATGAAACGGCTCAGCAATTCTTAGGAAATTATTTAGCTTATAAACTCTCTTCCATTCAGCTGTAATCAATGGTGGTCATGTTATGTTCTATGATTAGTGATTCACCTTCATAGAGAGATAACGAAACCTAGAGCCCTTCATGAAGCGATTACTGTGGTGGAGAGAGTGAAACTAGAGAAACTGGAAAAATTATTGCGAACCACTGAGAAAAACTTTTCAGCTGTGACGTGTTACCAACCAGGTATGCACATAGTTTATAAATTAATGCCTGTTGACGTTATTAATCATGCTCTAAAGCCACGTTCTCTCCACATTTAAAAGGTGGGTGTCACGTAACTTGCAACTCTGTGAGAATCGGGTTTGCGTAATGGAGTCTAGGTGGCGTGCCTTTCGTGCCTTGGGCCGTGTTGCAAAACCAGGCAGAGGTTTCCCGACCCTTTTTGACGTAAGGAATGAACCTCAAGAGCTCGTCTCCACCCGTCGCGTGGGAAATGAAGTCCTTGGACCCTTAGGCGCCGTTTGTTGGGTGTATGTTAATGCAAGACGACCTCTTTCCACCCATCATCCATTTCGCGGAGATTCTACAGAACAAAAAACCTTTCTCACTGGCGTAAACGACTACTCACCGATAGATCGGTCTGCTACCGTAATAGCTACTACCACTTGTATCTACCGCACCTTCTTCCCTGATTACACGCAGTGCGCTCGCGATGTCACTCCTTACTCTAGTTATTTTGTAATCCCACGTTTGGTAATTTTACGTTCCTTACGACCCGTAGGATTAAACTAATGACAAGCAGAGAAAATGAAACGGATCAAGAGTCGAAAGAGCCGGTGAGTCACGGGAAAGTCCTGCAGTTAACCACTTGACATTCGAAGATGGTTCCACCGCCTGGGCGGCAGAGTGGGACTACGAAAAATGACATAATTTCCCGTATTTTACGACGCAACTCTCAATTAATATAAGATTACAAAATAACCCCCCAGGTAGGTGGGGTAAAAATATCAGGGTGCGCCGGCAACTAAGCCGGCAATGCTACACCGTGCACAGACTTATCGTTGGTAAAAGGGCCACATCTAAAATTTCATAGCAAAAATTCCACCTCTTAAATTCAGTGGCCCTAATGGATGGAGAAGCACAAAGTGTCTAAGGTCACAGTATAAACTAATATCACTGTATTTTTAATGGAGGTTTAGAAGAATGATTCAGCACTCGGCTGGCAACCTCAACAGTTATCACCTAAGGTTCTCGCTGGGTTGAATGTTAAGCCTCTCCTTACTCTCCTCTCTCTCTCTTTACACCTGCACCGAATAATATTCATGGAGATCAGAGGATACTCTTTAGAATATTTTTAGATTCAGAGAGAGGATTCCGGCGGCTGGAATTCAAAACATCGTTTGATACGTGAACAGCGCCTGTACTCAAATAAAGAAGAATACGAAACGCTGATTTTCGCCATCTCATTTTGTGCACGGACGCTGATGTAGTAATAGGAACAGAATGTTGGTTATCGAATGAAATTGCGGATACCGAGATCTTCCCAAAATCATATGCAATATACAGAAAAGACCGAACAGCGAGAACAGGAGGAGGTGTATTTATCGCAGTCGAAGATGAGTTCGTCAGCCGAGCCGAAATATTTCCAGATAATGATTTAGAAAGTGTGTGGTGTTCCATTAAATGCTCAACAAATAGAATTTTTATTTGCTCATATTATAGACCACCTGATGCAGACTTAAATTCAGTTCTAGAGTTGGATAGACAGGTGAAACGTCTCACACGTCAAAATAACGAAAATAATATAATTATCGGTGGTGACTTCAACGTTCCCTCGATTGACTGGAAGACATATAGTTTCAAAAATGGCGGCAAAGATAAAGAGTTGTGCGACACTCTACTCCAGACATTCACTTCTAATTCCTTACATCAATTAGTCACAACACCGACCAGAGGAAACAACTTTCTAGATCTTTTGGCGACTAACATACCTGAAAGCGTCCTTAACGTAGTAACAGTGAACGGAATTAGTGAGAACAGAGCAGTAAACGCTAAATTCCATATTAGTACTGACAAAAAGGTACCCATAAAGAGGAGGGTACACTTATTTCACAAGGCGGATTTCAAAGGTCTAAAACGGGAACTATTGACCTCTTATAAAAAAATTAGTGATATTAGTGAAAACCGTTGTACTGACTATGCATGGAATATTTTCGTAGCATCGCACGACTAGCCATAACTAGCGCAATACCAAGTAAACTTAAAAAGGTCAACACTGAACCTACGTGGTATAATGCGGACGTCCGGAAATCTCTCAAGCGACAACGAATCATGCACGCAAAATGAAGACCGCACGTCACGGTATCCCCGAAGAGGAGTATAAGAAGTTATGCGAAAAATACAAGAAAGCGAAAACCGCAGCTAAGGCGGCCTTTCAAGAAGCGTTAACGGAATTCAAAAATAAAATATTGGGCGAATATTTAGAGGATAACCCAAAGGCATTTTGGTCGTACGTGAGGGAGGTTCAAGGCTGCAAGTCAACAGTAAACGTCACTGAAGAACAATCTAGGAGAAAGAGCAAACAACAAATTAGATAAAGCAAATATCCTCAACACCTTTTTCCAAAGCGTCTATACACCATGCTCTCCTAATAACACCGCTACAATCCCTAGGCTATACAAGCACTTAATGCAGTCTATTTATATCACTAGTCGTGGAATAGAAAGTCATCTGAAATCCATTAAATCCAAAAAATCACCCGGTCCCGATCCAATTCCCGCCCGAGTTTATAAAGAATTAGCATCAGAAATAGCACCGTGCCTGAAAAAAATATTTGAAAAATCTATAACACAACATCGTGTCCCTACTATTGGAAAATCGCGAAAGTTACACCAATATTTAAGAGCGGTGATATGGAAGAGCCCAGTAATTATAGACCGATTTCCCTTACGTCTATCTCATGCAAGATATTGGAGCATATAATTGTCAGTTCTTTTATGGGGTGTTTGGACATTTAAAAATTATTAACGAAAAATCAGCACGGATTCCGGAAAGGCAGGTCTTGCGAAACCCAGTTGGCCCTCTTTCTTCGCGACATTCTTTCCTCGGGAGAAAAACTTGTCCAGGCAGACGCAATATTTCTAGATTTCAAAAAAGCTTTCGATTAAGTCCCTCATTTGAAGTTACTCGTTAAGGTGGAAACTTACGGAATACACCACGACGTAATATGTTGGATAAGAGAGTTCTTAGCCGACCGCGAACAGAGGGTAGTTCTGGTCTACGTTAGTTCAGATGTGGTGAAATTAACATCAGGTGTACCCCAAGGAAGTGTCATCAGTCCCTTATTATTCTTTTTGAATATTAATGACATCACTACCGTTGTTACGAGCAAAATTCGCCTCTTCGCAGACGACGCAATGTTGTCCACGGATATAAGCAATGAATTTGACAGGATTGCGTTAGAATATAACCTAGATGCTATAAATGAATGGAGCAATCGTGGAAGGTTATTCGGGTTTTCCACCGGGTCAGGTTCTCCATTACGGCCGACGTTTCGAACGAGTCGTCCATCGTCATCAGGGCATGGGCACGAATGGTGCAATACTTGGCAGTTAGAATTGAATTTTAAAAAGTGCATTGCTTTGAACTTTTGGAAAAAGAATAATCAAATAATAAAAGAATAATTCGGTCAACGAAACGTAAACAATCAATCAAACCAACTTATCAAATGTAGAGTCAGTTAAATACTTAGATGTGACCCTTAGATAGATTGTAATTGGGGGGGCCTTCGTCAGGAGCCCTTTAGACCTTTCTTGGTCCATTGTGCCAACCCCATGCAGACCACTTGCAGACAGGGGACAAGAGCAACTAGAGGTTTGGCCCTGGCCTCTCAGGCCTGCCGGTATAGGTATGGAGGGAGTATCATCTCTCCATCCATGCCTGGTTGAGGTATGGAGGAGGGTCACCCATCCAACCACTGTCCGGACCCAACGTTGCTTAACTTCGGTGTTCTGATGGGAACCGGTGTTTCAACGTGGCTAGGCCCTTGCCCTAGATGTGACCCTTACTCAGGACCTGTCTTGGGGGAAACACCTCCGGGAAATCTGCGGACAGGCTAGTCGCAAATTGGGATTTATTAAAATAATATTAGGAAAATGCGACGAGAAGGTTAAAGAGCGATGTTATTTTTCACTCGTGAGACCTCACTTGGAGTTTGCCGCTAGCATATAGCATAGCTCCCTTAAGAAGTAGGACTAATCTCAGAAATAGATCGAATACAACGGGAAGCAGCAAGATTTGTGAAACGTTGTTACGATAAACTTAGCATTGTTACCGAGTTGTTGAAGGAATTAGGGTGGGAATCTCTAACTGATCGAAGGGAGAAATACAGATTAAATATTTTGCGCAAGTTCGAAGCAGACAATTTTTGCCGGACGTTCAACATATATTGCTAGAGCCAACGTACTACGGTAGAAGCGATCACAGGAATAAGATAAAGGAAATTGACTGCAGAACCGACAGATTTAGAATGTCATTTTATCCGCGTACAATAAGGGATCATAATAGTTGCGATAGATCAATCATATGAAACTCTCACCCTCAATATGTACAGCAGAATTTTCACTTGTGTTTAATAACATAGCATCATTACTAACACTTCACATCATTTGATATGTCCGGCATTATTTTATTTTGTTCTCTGCATGAAGTAGTATCTCGTAGCATTCATAAACTAATAGCATTATAAATATTAACCACTAGATGTGGCTTTAGCGTTGTAATGCATGTTTGCATGTTCATTTACGTAGCTCTCTCCCAGTTTCTGGTTTAACTGCGCACTGTTCTCCTGACAGCTTTCTGATCTGCGCCTAGCGGCCGGGGGAACGTGCGAGGTCCCGATTTGTGCTGGGACGAGTGCTGCATGCCTGATGCGGAATTACCCCGTGCCACACAACCTAGTGGTGACTTGCACGGTACCTCGTAGATGTAGATGTAATGTAGACCGATGAAATGTCGGGAAAATCAAAACTACTTAGCATTGGACAGACTCGGTAATATTCAAGAGAATGAGAGCACAGGCACATGCTCTTCACCAGGTCAGGGCTTACATAATTATAATATGCCGAACTTTATGAAACAGGCATCATGAACCCCCAATCCGTGCATGATCGCGGTATCCGTTCCACCACATCTAACAGTGCCGTGCGACTCCAGGATCACCACAGTATCCTTCCGCCGATATCCCAGTTTGCGTTAAATTCAGCCCTGCTCCTAATAGGATGATCAAATCAGCCACCTTTGTCAGGGCTCTATATCACTGAGATCTACTAAGACCTCGAATGACTACTCTCCGAGATCCCGGGGGGCTATAGTCAACGATCGAAAAAATTATCATGTCCGAAGCGGATTGCTCGCGATGCCCGTGTGCCGAACCGCTTAGCTGGCAAGTGTGTGAGGCTCGAAGCGCTCGTATTGTTGCATTCTAACACGATCCCCGTCGACACACTCTCGCCAGCGTCAGACCATGCCGAAGAAGTCCGAATCTTATCTTCGTACTAGCTGACACCACCGTCACATTTTCTGTATTTAAAGACAAGTACAGTTGTATGCAAGGGGCATGAATACTTAAGGTGTACCTAGTACGCGAAAACATGTATTTATTTATTTACAGCAAGTAGTCCACAAACAGCAATACTGCCAAATTACAGTGCACTTGTAACAAAAAATAAATATAAAATGTACCTACCATATAAAAAATTAGCAAATAAAAAGAAACAGTACAAGGAACAAGAAAGAGAAATGCATTGCTGATTATTTACGGAAAATTGTGCTTTAGCCAAGTTGGCAAAGTTTTTAGAGGACAGAGAAAATATATCGGTGTCATCAGGGAGTGAATTTATTAGGGAGGCAAGACGGAAGAAGAGTGATCTTTTGATGAGTGATAATCTGGCAGCAGGCGTGAGGAGTAATGAGATTGTTCGGATGGGGCACTCTGTAGGTGATAATTCAAAGACGTTCAGGACAGTCTATGTTAGAATTTAGGGTGTTTTATTCACCAGTATATATCTCTATGATACCGTAAAATCCGCCCACAGGGAGTAAGGTAGGTGGTGTAAGGACTACAGCCATTTAGATGTTATATGACGTTCGTAACATGGCAAGAGAAATACTCATCGTGAGTTTAATTCTGAGTATGGTGTCTTCCCAGGATAGGATCGAAGCTAGCATTAACTCCCAAGTATTTAGTGTCGGCCAACAGCCTTATTTCTATTTTTTAACCAAACAGATGTGAGTTTTACCTGCTTCCTTTTTTAAGAATTGCATCACCTGGAATTTTTTAGATTTTTGAAAGCGCCAAAGATATACCATAAAATAACTTTGCTGAGATCGAATCAAAGAGACTCAAATTCCACTTTTTCAGTAAACTCTCTATATACTAGTAGGGAGTGCCCGTTTAATTTCAGCGGGAAGAAAAACATTAAAATTGATGTATAGGATTGAAAGAATCCTTTCAATGTGACGTTATAAATTAAATAATGTTTACCGTTAAGTCTATTTAGATAAGTTTATCACACTTACCTTGTTTTCACAATGTTTTAACTCACTATTTATACGAATTAAAAAGACCTATCAAACCCGATGTCACATCATAGGAATATCTCTCGATTATTCCGTAGTTTAAGAGACGGAAGAAGTATTTTGGCAACTCGTGCCAACAAATAAATTTACCGTGAAAGTATGAAGGTTAGGAGCCCTTTTTGTTGAAGGTCCGAAAACAGTTAAATTGAGCGCCATATTTCCTGGAGTTTTATTTGGGTATCTGAAATCGCATCGCGTGGCTGAACATAATAGTCCCCATGAGAACTTGAGCACGCAGCTCAAATAGAAGAATGCCATACAATGACGAAAAAGAAAAAATCACGGTTGGA
This sequence comes from Pyrrhosoma nymphula, assembly GCA_963573305.1. Lineage (NCBI taxonomy): Eukaryota > Metazoa > Arthropoda > Insecta > Odonata > Coenagrionidae > Pyrrhosoma > Pyrrhosoma nymphula. The sequence continues at coordinate 8,298,772 of OY754332.1, read as the reverse complement.
AGGCTAAATAGAGATTATTCTCCCGTGGCCTAGAAGACGACCGGACAGAATTCTTATTTATTAGCCCTAAAAGAGATATAAAATAAATCGCTTTCTCTTAAGACCACACATGATATTAAATAAAAATGCCACAATGAATTTAGCGCAATAGTTATTCCGCAGCCGTAAATCGACGAGCATTAAGTAAATTGTCAATATAGCTTTAAAATAATATCGTAAGTACTCATGGTTCACGTTACGAGGCTGAAATCAATGGAAACAAAGGATTTAGAAACAAATAAGGAGATTAATATAGAAGGACCTCGCTGGTGGGAGAAAAGTTGCTACTACATCGCATTTTTTTCAGATTTCAGTTTTACACATTTAAATGTTTATTTTTTTCTCAAGCTGAGCCGAACTTCTCGGATGGAAGTTTTCCGAGGTAGAAGAAAAGCAGAGATGATGCTCAACTTCGTGAAAAAAAAATCAAAAAATAAGAACTCGCTAGACCCTCAGCATTTGTCTGAAATGAGAAAAGTGCGGTGACATGATAATATTCAGGTGCGCATCTCTGAATCATTCCCTCGGCCATAAGAAGCCAAACTGTACCATATGATCATTTAATAAGAATGAGACATTAGCTAAGCTTTCACAAAGGAAATAGTCACGAAGGTGAAAACATTAAAAGCTCATCAAAGACATATTGCTCTCTCTGTTTCCCAGGTCCACAACCTGCCTGCATTGACGGAAACGACTTCTCGAGGGAGTCACCGAACGGCCGTGGAACCGGCGCGGAACTGGGCTCTGGCAAATGGCGGACGGCGATCTTCACTGCAGTGTATACCGCCGCACGTCCCCGTCCGCGTGCTCGCCACGCGGCTGAGCAATGGGCAGGCCTCGCGGCCATTGCTGTAGGCCCCAACTCCGCAGCTGAGAGCCAAGGCACGAGAGTACTCCATGGATATGGACTGCCGTCTCGGAGGGTGCACGGCCACTACTGTCGTGCCCGGGAGTCGTGCACGCCGTCGGGATGAGGAGGAGGCGAGGCCGGCGGTCGGCAGGGTCGTGATCTCGAGGGCTAACGGGACGGCCGCGTGGGGGACGGCGCTGTGCGCGCTGGCGATCGCCTGCTGCTTCCAGGCGTGCCTCTCGCAGCCGCCGCCCGTCATCATACCCCCGTCGGGCTCCACGAATCGACCGCCGCGCTTCCTCACCGAGGGAGCCGGAGAAATCATCCTCAAGCTCAAGGAAGGCAACGAAACGCCAGCAAGTACGTTCGTCTCCTTCACGAATGGGGAACATGCATCATTTAAAAAAATATATGCATGAGAAGGTCATTATCGTAAAAATTGCAAAACTGATTTATTATTTTCATGCTTGAAATAACATAATGATATTTTCTGTGAATTTTCGTTCCTCCTGTTTACGTTCATTATTTACAACAGAGACATTCGCTGGGAACATTGTGTCCCGTGAGTGTTGAAAATATTGTATACTTACTCCCATGAGCATTTTTAGCCAAGGTGGTGTTTGGCCTCGCTAACATTTTGCCTCTCCTCTTTCTTTGCCTTTTTCATCCTCCTCAGTATTCCTCATCTTGCTCATGCCCAGCTTAGCATCTCTTCCCACTGTTTACTTGGCCTTCCAGAAATCTACTTTCTTCAGGGATTTCATTCCAGATTTATATGATCATGCAACATCATGGGCTTCTGATGACATGGCCCGCCCACCTCTATCTCTCTTTCTTGGCTTCGGCCATTACATCAGTTGCTTTGTAAAATCCCTAATTTCTCTATTATATTTCATAGTCAATATGTTTATTTTCCTTATTGGTCCAAATATTTTTGTTAATTTTTTTTCTAGTGTCTTTAACATTTTCTCAAGTATTCCTCACTAAGCATCATGTTTCTGCTCCATACAGTATGATTGGTTTAATGGTAGTTTCATAAATTTTAATTGTTTAACGTTCAATGTCAAATTTGACGTTAACATTTTATGAGGCATAAAAACTTCTATCGGTTAAATTTATGCGATTCTGACAATTATCTTTGTTCCATTCGATCGCATCAATTTGTTCATTGTTCCGTGAGCTGACACGGGCTTCTTCCACTTAACAATTCCAATACTTCCACTTACTCAAATTCCGATGAGAATTTTGTAATTTAATTGACAATACTCCCAACACATACAAGAAAAATTTCATCGGCAAAGAATGCTGTTTCACGAAAATATTTCTAGTAAAAAATCACGCGTTCACGGCGGAGTCAAAATACCATGTCATCGGGAAATCGGCGAATTTCGTCACGGAACGGTATCACCACCAGTAATACGATGCGTTTCCATGTGAATTTCTGCAATAAAATTCTAATTTGACTAAAATAATCGTATTCATTTATCTTTGTAGAAGACAATGAAGAATTAAAATGTTCTCTTTTCTGTTTAAATGCATGTAAAGCAGAGAATCGATACCGTATGGTGACGTCAAACCATCGATATTATAATTTTAGACCACACGACTATTTAAATTCTTATACAATTTTTATTGGCTATTTAAATGCAAATTCCAGCAGATAGCACGTGAACATAGGGTTTATACATTTGAGTTCCTCAGAAATTTTGCGTGCACCACTATAATGAGTTAATTTTATGCATGCTCCCAATTTCTGTATTGATATTGCATTTAATGCGTTGGCTATGAGGGAGATAAGAACACGCCAAAAAATATCTGTTAAGGCACGAAGCTTCATCTACAAGCGATGTACATACATTAGTCCAGTCACTTTATGCACAAAAAGGGGCTCGACCTTGCAAAAGGTCATGTATTTCTAATTTTTTAATATGTTGTTAGGACCTATGCCAATAGTTAAAAACCAAATTTGCAGCTTCGAAAGACCTGTGCAATCTGCGCAGTGCGCAGAAAACTGCGCATTTTTTGCACTTTTTTTTGTTTTTACTCAATATCTCCTGAAATATTTGACCTACAGAAAATAATTCTCTATAATTATTTAAAGAAGATACATTATGCTACAATTTAAGCCCAAAACAAACTACGTATGTCGAGAACTTTTTGAGAAACAGCTCTTCAAAAAAAGGCAATTTTTTCCAAAAAGAGAAACTTTTTCATTTTGGTCATGTGTCTTGCGATATATCGGCAAAAGTAATCATCCTACAAGAAAAACTATGGGGACTAAATCTATAGTAAATGTATTTAGCTTTAATTTGAGCTGAAAACGACTCTTGTAGGCCCAATAGTTTCTCCAAATATGGCATAAAACAAAATTACGGAAAAATGGATTTTGGGAAAAATCAATGTAAACAGGTCACATACACGTACAGGTCACATATTATAGTATCTAGTTTTAATTGTTTATCACAAAAATATGTAATTACAATAGTTAATATTCACATGCTAAGAGCTAATCTGCTACGTTATAATTTCACTTTTTTCGACGGTCCTCGTTCTGAGAAATCCTCGGAGAATCCCTGAGCATGTGGAGAGAGCTCTTCAACTCATTCGACAAAGAAAGAGAGGGGTCTTCGTCGTCGTTGAAATCCTCAATATGAACAGATAGAAGGTTCTGGCATGATTTACCTTAGCAAAATTAACATACTGCTGAGCATTTTAATCCGGCGTTGCGGCAGCTGCATCCCCCACTGCATGTACAAGATATCAAGCGCAACAGATTCTGAGGAGCGGGATCCATGGTGGTAGTGACTGGGATAAGGCCCTGATCGTCGATCTTCCAACCCCATTCTGTATGGTTTTTATTAGCCCCAAACCACTTCTGAAATGGGTGGTAAGTTCTATAAGAATGGTGATTCGCAGCATCGGTCGTTGGAGGCAAACGAGCAAGTTTCACCTTTGAGTTGGATGCCGACTTTATGAAAAGGTGGTAGCGGAGGGTATTCAAGGTGTCCCTCTTTATATCACCCCCGTAAAGAACCACGAAGTATTTCTCCCCAGCCATGGCTATGGGCTCATTACTGGAATCGGCCTGCAGGAAAACAGTAGCCAGTTCCAAAAGGTGGGGATTTTCTGAAGGACGCAGGCCAACTTTGTTTTTCCTTGCCTGAAAGGGGCGGATGTGGTGTCACATCCACTGAAGGCATGTAGAAAAAGAATTGTCACTTGCGGGTATTGTGTGCTTCCGTGGTCGTAAGATAAGCTTAAGAAATGGAAACACCCAGATTGCCGTCTATCACTTTTTTTGGAGGTAGACGTTCATTGCAGCGGAGCCCAAACCATTTAGGAGGACCAGAAGGTCCACGTCTTCTCCAATAACACGGTCAAATATTTTACTTTTGGATAATACTGTGTCAATGATGTCCCAATTAGCGTCTTCTTCGGATAATTTCACTGCAAAACCCTGCTGCTCAAGTGCATTGCGAAGGAGTGCGATGAGGCGCCTCTTGTTGTTAGCATTGGCCAATAATTTTCCCTGAGGTAATTGGACGATGGAGGACTCTTCAAAAAGCATATCACTGCAGGAGTGAGCAGCACAACGTCGCATTCTATCATCACTTTTGGTATTTTTGTTGGTTGACTCCTCAGGGTAGCCGTCGAAAACAATCGACACATTGCTTCCGAAGTGACCTTTCACATAGTTGACATAACTTGAGACAATGGCCCATATGGAATGTTTGCGGTGCCAGACAGCTTTGTGTAAAAGGTATCCACCATCCACTACTACAAACATATTGGTGTCCATTGGCCTGCTGATGGAGAGTGGAGTAAAAGCAAAGTAGAAGCTGCACTTGGTTCCCTTTCGCATCCCCTGTTCATTGAACAATGACATTGGAAATGGTGCTAATTCATACTTGAAGTGACCTTTTAATTCTTCGTCCGACTGTTTTGTTATGCACACCCTCTTTGGAAAATTGTAAGTGGATCTATGTCTATTCTCTTGTTTGCCACTTTGACGGAGCTATTTATGGATGCCAATGCGAGTACTTTGTTCTTAAGTTTGAAGGCTACTTTTCCAAATGTATTCCCAACGATTTTCGTCACTCTTTCGGTGGAAAAGACATTTCGCTACGGTTATTCACCAATACACTCACATTTCACATAGGTCCGAACACTTCGGTTTCTATGGTAAAACTGACGAAAGAATGCATAGTGTATACCCCTCACGTGCGAGGGCGCCAAATCTATCTTGCAACGATGTGCCAGAATATTACAGGCTTGGGTCGCCTATCAGAGAATTAACTTCGTTCCAGATGCCTCTGACATAGTGAGATGGACTGGGCTTATAGGAGGCATTCGTGAGTTCATCACGCCACAATTTGCTTACCCATTAGGCTTTCCAACTCCGCCATTTCGACTCAATAATCACTCGAGATAGGCGGTTGAGTCTGTGCGAGCCCCCCCTGACTTCCACTGCCTTGGTGTCATCAAAAGGGCGAAGAAAAGATTCTCATGTTTAGCCAAGATAATACACTGGAGCTAATTGAAAGGAAGAGAAAACATCGTAACTCTTGCCTGCCCTTCTAAACCAGACGTGTTCATTACTCCAATCCTAAATGAAGCTCGTCGCAACCACTGCGTTGAAAAAAATGTAGTCAACGAGGGGACGTGTTTATGTTGACCGGTGCTGGAAAAAGTGGCATTATCTTCAACCGACCACCAAATATGTTTACGCTATTCTTCCAAGTCAAAATATAAAAGCTTTTCATCACAACTTCGAGATAATTAGACGAGAAAACGTTACTTATTTCATGAGGAAGGAATAAAAAATGTCCAAAATATCGATATCTTTTGAGAAAAATTCTCAATTAGTAAAACTCAAAGTATAAAATAGACTATCAAACATATTTAATAAGCAGGTCAGAAGATATTTCGTTAAAATAATATTTATTTCCTCAAATAATTCATTAAAACAGCGTACGAGGTCGTTGCACAGCACTTGACGGCTCCGTGGGAAGTTTAAAGGGTCGAGGCCTTTTAAACGACCCTGGACCGCGGTGCAGAGCACATAGGACGGCGTCGTAGGGTCAAAATAATCATAAACATAACACAACACATGCTAAATATACATCTAAAGTTTTTTTTACTGCATAATTGATTACTGTGGTGCTCAAAACAGTTTACGTTGATTTTTCCCAAAATCCATTTTTCCGTAATTTTGTTTTATGCCATATTTGGAGAAACTATTGGGCCTACAAGAGTCGTTTTCAGCTCAAATTAAAGTTAAATACATTTACTATAGATTTAGTCCTCATAGTTTTTCTTGCAGGATGATTACTTTTGCCGATATATCGCAAGACACATGACCAACATGAAAAAGTTTCACTTTTTGGAAAAAATTGCCTTTTTTTGAAGAGCTGTTTCTCAAAAAGTTCTCGACATACGTAGTTTGTTTTGGGCTTAAATTGTAGCATAATGTATCTTCTTTAAATAATTATAGAGAATTATTTTCTGTAGGTCAAATATTTCAGGAGATATTGAGTAAAAACAAAAAAAAGTGCAAAAAATGCGCAGTTTTCTGCGCACTGCGCAGATTGCACAGGTCTTTCGAAGCTGCAAATTTGGTTTTTAACTATTGGCATAGGTCCTAACAACATATTAAAAAATTAGAAACACATGACCTTTTGCAAGGTCGGATGTATAAAGTGACTGGACTACATATACTATTGAGTTTATCTAGTTTCGCCACGTTTATTGGCGCCTTACATCTCAAAATTAAGTAAAAACAACATTGACAGTACATTTGCCAAGCACTGCATTGAATTACTTGCCTATAGTCTTTTTTAGTATTTTTGCATCAACTACATGATCATTCGTTTTCCGTAGTATATTCATTTATCACAAAATATTCCTTAATATCGCTTGCAATCTCGAATCGTACAATTCGCGGGAAAAGTCTCGGAGAAGCTAATCAAGCATTAAAGGCTCCTCAAACTTGTATTAACCTTTATTGTGCTTGCGCAATGAACGGTAACTTTCAACTCTGTACTGATAATAGTGTGTTACCCTATGCTAATGCATAAAATCTAGTGATTTCTGGTGTAAAAGTTAGGACTCGTTCGCTTAATGCTCTTTCAATACACTTTTATATTATCTTGTAATTTCAGCTTCAAGCAAAAGTATTATCCTTAATTTAGAGGGATTAACATAATTGAGAGAGTTTTATGGCAGAAAACACTATAGATTTAACTGAAATACCAATTTCTATAGGCTTATCAGTTATCCTCCCTCTCTCTCCGTAGTTAAGCTCGTATCATGCCTAAAGGGCCTTTTTATTTTAAGCTCTCTGCTTGTGTCCTAGTTAGTAAACACAATATTGATAAGAAAATGAACGTCTTAATCTAATTTAATTGTAGCATTATAACGTTCTCTACCCTTTGATACGTGATAAAAGTCCCTGAACATTACAAATAACCAAGGCAATTAGTTCTAGGGATGAAAGACTTCCCGAAGAACTAGATGGTCACTCATTTAAATCCCGAATCGGATGTTGTATTGTTATGCAGAGGCTTATTCTTGGTAAATCTAACGGTTCTATATGATCCCTAACGTGAAAGGACATTAAAAAACAATCTTATTGAAACAGCTACGATGCCCACCATTAGCTTCAGAATGTTGCCTTCTTCGCCAGCAGGAAGCCTCTCATAGCCTATCTATCATCTCCAGATCATTATGAGCAACCAAAAATTGCGGGAGAGCATCGCGAGGCGAAAGAGGATTAAGAGGGCCAGAGGAGATCGGTTTTCGGGAGTCGAGTTCGTGACGGCGGAAATGGCAGAAAAAATAACGAGCTCGAAGGGAATCACGGTTGCTCCAGGGAGCGCAACACAAGTACAGCGAGTAGTCGACGTAAGACCGAGCTTTTGGCAGCGGGGTGAGTGGTGTGACTCCGCCTGGTGACACTAGAACGCTCACAAATGTCAGTCTTCAATCGACTGCGGTTGTGACTACATTCATTTTTTAAACATCCGCCATTTTAGAAAAAGATTGCGAGTTTAAATAAAAAATTAATCCAAATTGTCAATAAAATCAGAGGAATTTAGAATCCTATGGATGAATTTCGGTCATCCAGGTGACCATCGACAGGGAGTGTTTAAATCTCGGACAACACGCACATGTTTAAGAGATTTAAACTCCCCATGTCGATGGTCACCTGGATGACCGAAATGCATGCTTTGGAGTTTCAATTCTTCTGTCTATACTTCAGGTGCGGATTCACCCAGCACTTTGCGCAAAACGCTCCCGTGATAAATGCTCCCGTGATAATGCGAGCGCTCTCGTTGCGCAACTTGTTGTTGAACTGAGACGACCCCAAACAAAATCCGAGTTTGCGGTTGGCCGACGCATCACAAAGAGCGCTGGCTTTCCACTTAACCACCCAACAGAGAAACACTCCGTTCAACAAGTAACCGACCATTGGAATACCCGGATATTCTAATTCGGACGGTTTGCTCTCACCACATTCTTGTGGCTATCACGCACAGGATCATCTCATCAAGCGCTTCGCGCATATAACGAGCCATTGGAATCGACTCATTCAGCATGTAATTAACCGTACTGGAAGTTCTGCATTCTGATTCATGGAAATGGTCAGGGATGATGTACACTTGGAAACGCAGAAGACTTTTGGCTGAACTTATCCGCAGCTTTGGTAGCCCCTCCACGTGAAAATAACTAATTGTCCGATCATCCTTTCTCACGAACGAATAACTTAGTTTCGTAGTAGCGTTTTTCGGAAGTTGGTCCCTCTTGCATGATCAAATTTTATCTCCATTCACAAGTGACGGAAAAAATCACACGATCATGGACAGCGCATCATCGATTGCAAGTCATTCGATTTCTAAGAACAATTCCTTTTTTGTAATTCTAGCTTATCATAATTAATATCACAAAAATGTAGTTTCAATTCCCAACAAACGCCACATCAGAAAAATAGTGGTTATTCAAGTAATTGTAACATCAGATGGAGTGGGAAATTCTTATATTTTTGTCATTTTGGGACTTGAGAGGAAAGATAGGTCAGTCGAAAGATTTCAGCCTGTATTTTAGTAATTTACCATAAGTCCTGCAATTTTCTGTAATTTTCGGTAATTTTCCAAAAAATACCGATAAAAATTTTTATGAATTTATTTTGTTAGTATTGTATGCGTACTTACCGAAAATAAACGTTTATAGTGACAGAATAAAGTGTCCTACATCACTTGCGAAATGTTCCTCTTCGTAGCTGAGAGGATTATGATTTGACCAAAAGTTAATTCATCAGAGGGAAACTAAATCGGCATACTTTATTGCTGACGCGTTTGTTCCTCAAGAAAAACCACAAATAGCTATTCCTGCGCCATTATCTGGCACACCACTGCAGTCAAACTGACTGATATCCTCATTTACAAATTTGCTAAGAACAACATGACTGAATCTTACATTGGTCGGAAAATTACATTAATGTTCGAAAAAAGTTGCGTAAAGGCCATGAATAGTACTTAGGTTTATTCTTGTCTACTTATGATGGTACAACTAAAATTCAATTCGCAAAAAAATCGCTCAAAGATGGTAATACACCTGAAACCTGTAAGCCACCTGAAGGGTACCAAAGAAGAGGGTGAATTATCACGAAACGTACACTATGTTACCGGTTCCTATGGTATCAGGCACCCTGCGCTTAAAATCCCAGAATTAGGATACTGGAAATAGTTTTTACCAGTCTCGCTCATCTTACCATGGAACATTGATGACCTAACATTAACCAGAGGATCACCAACGAAGGAATAAGGTAAATGCTTCAATATTAAAATATTTGTTTAATCTTTAGGTAAATTTTTGTTAACGCGATACGTATAACTCGTAATCCACTGAAATTAACCTTTCATAATATTCTGCATAAACCGATGAACAGATAAAGAAAGTTGTTCCCTGAACTTCACTCCAAAGCAATCCTTTGAGTGGAAGGTTCTATATAAAAAGTTAAGTTCTTGTAACTGCTTTCGATAAAAATAATTGAAAATAATTCATGCTTGCAATTAATCACACTTTCTAAATGGAATTTCAGTGGTGACAAGTTATTTCATAAGTCATAAATCCAATTCACATGAGCATAACGGTTAATTAGACCAAAGGCAAAAAAGAGTACTCGGGAGAATTTATCTCAAATGCTATAGTCGGCAGGGTAATAGGAAAAAACACATGCAATTTTCCACTAATAAAAGATTTAATACCAACTAGTTTCGATGTTACTACATATTCAAGCCACATCAAGTGTATGAAGGCACTTTAAGATGATATAGTACCATCTAAACTAGTCGGTATTACATCTCTTATAAGTGGAAAATTGCAAGTGTTTTGTTTCTGTCATTATGGAACGGTTCCATCACATTACACCTGAATCTGTATTTTATATAAGTTGCCAAGAAATTATTATTATTAACGGAACAATTATTTGAAGAAATTGCCAGAGGTGTTAACAAAAGTGGGTATATGAACCGAGAACTTGGTGTTAAGGAATTAAGAACTGTGAATTATTAATGAGTTCCAATCGCGTCAACGGAAGGGCTATACCAGAGGGTGTGTGTGTGTAAATCCTTCTTCCTCTATCCTCATCCTCATATGTAAAAATACTCATAGATGGAGCAAACGAAAAAAATCCGTATAAGGCAGCGTACGTTCGAAACGATATTTGAGTGAAAAGTTAGGATTCTAAAATGTGGATTCCCTGAATGGGCAATGAGTGAAGAGCACAAATATACGATACGTGTATTGATACTATCTTCCAAGTGAAGACCTAAGAAATAAACTGGGATAAAATTTTACGTGCACGAGGTCGTGAAAAAGTCAAATCCAAAATCCGTCGCCTAAATGAAAGGTTTGTTCATTTGAGCCATACGAAACGGTATCAGACGTCATTTTGTGAAAATTATGGACATACAGAGAGACTGGCACTCTTGTGGCAAGACCTGGGTCGGTGAATAAAAACAAGTGCGGAAATTCACCAAGTGATTTGATTTCAAAATGAATGTGAACCAGCTTATTCTAAAGTCGGATGAGAAGAATTATCAATTAAGCATTAATATAAATGTCTCCGCGTCTCGAGTCAGCGGACGCTTTGAGGAAGCTTTAATAACGTTTTGGAAAAAAGTGTTCCGCTTCAGTTTACGTCGCCGGGGTAGTAGCTGGACGGATCTATGAAACCGACAGCCCGCATCTCATCGGCCACGTTCCATGAGCACCTCGGGTAAACCAGACATATTTGTACGCATGGCAAACGCGGTCACGATTGCCATGCCACCCCACATACCTTTAGCCACAGTGAGTTCAGTTAGGGGGTGCAAAATTTATTGAACTCTGAATGGAATATTAGATTAAGTGTTCTCTAGCGCAAAATAAATCGAATCCCAAAAGTGGATCACTATTTTCTCGTGTTTTTTGCCATCCACATTCATTTTAACGAAAATAATGTCAGGTGGATCCGATTAGAAGGAACCGTCGATCTTCTACGCTTCACCATGACTTCTCCACGCGCTATATGCTTTCTCACAACCACACCGATGAATGCAATGTTCATCGGAAAATATACACCAACATAATACACTGCAAGCCACCTCAAGGGTGTGTGGCAGGGGGTAAACCGTGCATAAACAGACACATAGTCAAGGACAGATTCCGGAAAAAACGTCATGCAAGAAACATTTCATCTAACAAGCGAGTAAAAGGTGATTTCAAGATGTTTCGAACCCGCTGAATACGAAACTGCTTGCTCAACAAGTTTGAAGTAAAGCTGCTGGTCAACCGTGAATGTAAAATATATACATATCTTACCATGAGCAGGGCCGTCTTTGGACATGCCGGGGCCCCTGGGCACACAAACATTTGGGGTCCCATTGGAAAGTAAATAAAGGGAATGACAGCAAAAAATATTTTTCTGTTATGATTTTATATTTATTATGCTTATGGCACAGTTAATTAGTTTCACCAAATAGCAAATAATAGGTATTTATTATTGTTAAAATGTTCACTGCTCACTCTCTGGAAAAAATTGAAAATCTGACGGTAATGTTAGAAGGTATCTACTAGAAAACCGAAAAAAAATTGAGCTCCTTTTTCTATCTAAGCAAATATATCGGCATTTTGGGGCCCCCGTGAGGTCGGGGGCCCAGGGCTCGGGCCCCGTGTGCCCTTATGGTAAAGACGGTATTGACCATGAGCAATACCGACAGCAATGCTCCTACGAAGCACCGTAAAGAGGGTCGAACACCTGTGCCCGGGACTTAAAATAAGATGCGTATACCTAGGAAATGATATCATACAGGAGGATAGCACCTTGGCCCTATTCTAGGATTCACCTCTCGAGAAGGCGAAGGTCATTTCCCCTCAACGGAAGTCAAGTACAGCCTCGGATGTATCATGTAACTCAGAAGATTTGGAAAACATTTACCTATTTAACATTTACTGGACTTGGAAACTCTGGCTCAAGGTGCGCGAAATAAATGACATTGGGCATTCAACGCCACAAACGTTGTTTAAACATGAAATTGCATTCTAGTTCTAGTTACTCCTATATTCCGAGCATAAAGACATCCCTTCGAAAGCATATGCATAATTTTGCTTGAATACCACATGAAATAAACTGGACAACGATGAAATTAGGGGTGGCCGATACTTCCACACACAGTGAACATTCCTTGTGAAAAGCACGTGCGCAGAGGGGTAGGCTAAAGATTTGCTTTGAACGTCACTTCTGGCACAATATTCGTGTTTTCCACAGCAAAAACCAAAATAGTAGATGATAACATATCAAATTCTGCCCAAATTTAAGAGACAAGTACAAGTGTTTAACTTCGCCGCCATCTCGGACGCCGTATTGGATTTTGGACTTGGACTTCCGATTGAGATTTCAACTTGGTGACAAGCATTTTCGTATTCAGCGGGTTCGAAACTTTTTACTTTTGTAATGATCCGGAAATGGAAGAATTCCATTTCCCAAAATATGCATAAATGTGTTGCTGTGTGACGTCTCCGAACAGCCAGCTACGTCAAACTATACCTCGGGAACTGTACCTTTCCCTTTCGAGAACGGCTAACCTTCCTCTTCTTCTTCCCCTCCCACCCTTGCCATTTTGTCGATAACATCCTAGTTTAACCTTTCCTATATAATGGCACGGTGGAGACGCTAAGGGGGAGTACACTCGACACTCGTCAGGCAGGCAGTCAGACAGTGATTCACTAGTCTCTCATAGGACAGTAATCGGCTAATGGTTACTCTGCAACCATTCACTGACGGCACAGTCACAATGTAGCCGTCAGTAGGAGTCGAAGCGCGGGCCGTATGGCCCGTGCTGCCGAAGCGCCTCGCTATCCATCCGTGACATCACCAGCGGCTCCTCTCCTTCCCGACATAGGTAATATGTTAACGTTTGGCTACTCTAGACGAACAAATTCATTACTTGATATTTGTTCATTGAATTGATTATTTTGTGCTTTTAAATAAAATAAACTTTGGGTAAAAGAATTTAAATATTTGTGTGTGATTATTCGTCTCCCGACACCAAGGGCAAGAACCCACGTAAAATCTTATGCTCTCGGGTTCCCCGCCACGCGGGTGGTGGGGGGCCCGGTCATAACACTGGCTTGTTACATGAAATGCTTCTTGCATCAAAACGAGAGCTCTTTTCCATTATCCTGCCTAGACTAATAACCACGCATTCAAATCATGAGCGAGAAACATCTAATTCACTGGTACCTAAGATATGTTTAAAAAAGCTAATTTAACATAAATCCTGTGTTTAGCTTCTGATTTGTCTTGCTTTAATGGCTTGAATTCAATCACAATTCGGTAAAAGGTAAACTAAAAGACCAATCAGGCAAAAACGTACATCCCGACTTCTTCAAAAATCAAGGAATACATCGATTTTTACGAGAACCGAAGGAATTTCAATATATTCATATTCTTTCTACTTAACACGGCATGTCGGCACATACTCGTCGACGCTGTGCATAGAGGTGATTGAGGTCGCCATTGCCATACTACCTAAGAAGCATCTAGCGGTTAGCCCCAAATAGCTTGAAAAATTCGATTCAAACGTCACTTCCAGCTCTATACTCATGCTCCTCACTAATACATCCATACAAATAACATCACGTAATGCCAAAATTTAAGATAAAAGTACAATTTTTTAACTCCGCCGCTATCTAGGATATCTCACTTGAGATTTCGACTTGGTAACAAGCTACATTTAACAGGACTTAACATATTCCATTGTCGTTAATATTCATACGAGCAGGCCCGTCACATGTTTATTTGTAGCCTATCTTACTTTGGTAAGTACGTACTTTTCCTCCGTTTTCTGGTTCATCGAGTAGCCCTCGAATGACCTTTGACTATGAAGACAGGCGACGCGATTTCCTGGTTGCTTGAAGTTTGTGAAAAATGGCATCTACATCTACAAAATACCCTTCAAGCCACCTCAGGGGTGTTGCAGGGGGGAAAATTAATACCAGGGGAGGGCATCGATCTAGAAACCTTGCCATTCACATCCGTCCGCCTTAACCACCAGGCTATCACCACTGGCATGATGAACTGTAAATTATCACACGCCCCCAGTCCTATAAAACTTTCGCCTCCATAAGTACTCGGTACTGAGCGAGCTGTACTGTACTCGCGTATAATCCCCCACCACCACCCCTCCCCCCGCCCCGAATCTGATCCACTGCCAGTTGCAACGCTATATTGTTGATGCTTAGAGGAAAATCGCACATTTACTCTGTCTTGAAAATCAAAATAAGATAAAGAGAGAACGACGAAGTTATTATTATAAAGCATGACAGCATTCCACTCATTTTGAAAAAAATGAACTGCATGACCAGGAGACACGAGTTCTTTTTCACAATATATTTGTAGAACTTTTAGCACTAACTGTTGCAATTAGCCGCAATCCGCAAAATTTAGGCCATGATATATCTGAATGACATCCTCACCGATACCAAAATCACAATGGTATTGTTTTCCAGAGCCACATCGCTCAACATCCCAATACTTCATGGCTGCTTTCAATATAGCTTTCGTTTGTCGATCTTTGTGGTCATTTGAAATTCTCGCACTATTGTGAAAATTGACGTGACAGATTTGAGAATGTGTAAATCACGACTTTCAAAGGTACAGGGGTAGCGAATCTTGGTGGCAGTTGCGTGCGCCAAGCTTGACGTCAAGGAGTGGAAGGCGTTAATGTTAAGAGATGGTAAAGGAGTGGAGATGAGAGGACAGCTCATGGTAGACAAAGCTACCAACATAATTGTATTAAAGGAGGTTTGAGCGAGTCTTGAGTAGAAGACATTTTAACACGTAGTCTTACGGTACATTACATATATTTCGTAATTATTTGATCACATATGAACATATTTTCACCTAACCCCGAAATAAAACATTTGTTATCATTATAGTTGTTGCTAACAAATTTCAAGGCGTCACACCGAGTCCAATATTCGAAAAAAAAAACATATTTCAATACAATTTCGTCTAAATTTCGAATACTGCGCCGGAAACTCTAGTCATAACAAGCTTTTATTAAGGAAAAGAATTTAAAATATACTGCCTGTATGGTGAATCCATTACTGCCTGCATGGTGATTTCCTGAGTGTTAACAGCATCGCTTAAGTAAAATGAGATCCAAGAATTTGTTTTCGACATATTTAAAAAATTATCAGAATGTTTTCTCAATGGGCCACAATTACCGCTCCAGCCTCCTTAATAGGTATTTCCACACCAGCGCAACTCCATGCAAGTCATTCCAAGAGAGTGAGGCAGGGGGTGTGGTAGCATCCATGAAGGAGGGCGAGATCAGGGGCAGGTGAAAGAACGAAGAGAGGGATGTCTAGGTGAACTATGTGCCTTGCTCTATTTGCGCTTCGGTCTACAAGGGTGCGTGTGAGGAAAACGAATTTGAAACCGTCTGAAAGAAAGTTATTCCTCTTACTGTATCGCTTTCGTTTGACCTACAGGTGTAGTCTCTCTGAGTCAGCTTGAAACTAGTACGACGCGAATTTTTCCCGTGGCAATTTCATGACAAACCGTGACGTTGAACAATACTTTTTCATAATTTCTTCCAAAACTCATTTCCTATGGCGTACGGTACTGATAGGCAAACAAATGAAGATAGTTTGATATTAAATTCACTTTAAATTTAATGCCATTACAATGAATCATTCTCGACGAATTTCCGTTGAAGAGCGGTGTTGCCCGAACATAGGAGCACGCAATTTGGTTACCTAAATGTTACCCAGGTGACGAGTTGGTACTAACTAAACTACTTGGAATAACAAAGGAAAATCTGCTGTCCGTAAGAATCAAGCACTGATTACTTCATTAGGATGAACATTAGCAACAGTATCTCCATACGTATAGAGTCGCAAAATAGTTTCTACACATTGCGAAACGAATCAGGACGTCAAAATCGAAGAAATTAGTCTATTACCTACAGCTTACATCGTTCAACCGCACCATAAATCGTTTCGATAGACAAGGTTCATTAACCGCGCCTTGTATCACGAAGATATAACGATCCCCTCCTAACGACCACCCATGACAATTGTCCATGGACCGATGCAAAAGGACGAGCACCACATTCTCACTAACAGAGTTTTTGGATACCGGGACTAGCCACGGTACCTACATATTACCTTTACGGAGTCACCCGCAAGTGCAACTAAGTGCGAAAATTCCACAGAGGACAAAAATCATTCGCCTTGTCCGGGACTCGGACCCGGATCCCTTGATCACAGGGGAGAAGGACGCCTCGGTACCTTAACTGGCTAAAGCACTCGGCGCGATCGTTATCGAGGGATCCGGGTTCGAGTCCCAGTCAAGGCGAATGATTTTTCCTCTGTGGAATTTCGCACATTGCCACTAGGTCACGAAGGTGTCCTGGGAATAGTTGAGTGGGTCGCCGAGCGAAAATCCCTTAAAAGAGGATGGCGCGTAGTTCACTTTCTAAACCGAGAAGAAAACCGTCGGCTATAACTGGTTAGAGAATGAGAGATGGGGACTGGTTTCAGGCCTTGCTCGAAGTAGCGGACGAAGACGATTCCCTGTGATGAGAGCGACCGAGGCACACACTGGTTTGACAACGGGCACCACCGGTACCGGCACTCGGGCCATGGGAAAGCTAAGCGAAACTCTTAACCAGTGCCGGCTTCGAAACCCTTCCTCCGAGTGAAGCCATAACTCTGCACGAGCATATAAGCATCCGCCCGGTGATGTGATAAGATGATCGCCGCCACACGGAATGAAAAGGGTGCGCACGGATGAGATTGGTGTCCAGTTTTTCTGATCGCATTGTTTTCATAAAGTTTCAGAAAGAAAATAACTGGGTATAAAGAGTAAGACCAGTTAAAACGCTAGCATAAGACTTGTTAAAGCTATGATCATAAGGAAGAGTAAGGGTATCTTGGGTGTGCCAGAACCGCACATACCTCCAGTGGTGAGCAAGGGCAACAGTATTCTGGCTCTCAAGGTATACAAGGCTATAAAAAGTTGAAAATTATGCAATTTAATGTTTCCCTCGTATTACCCAGTAAATTTTGCATGAGAAAACAGAGCACGTGGGGTACAAAAAGCCTTATTCTTTTTGTAATCTTTCGGAATCACATTGTAGAGTATAAATTGAAACCTGAAGTGTAATAAGCGAGTGCGGGGAATAAAACAATTTGTAAACGGTCAAATTACCACATATTCTAGGATAAGCATAAGTGTGTATTAATTTACTGACGGAACGAAGATCGATCATAAGAAAACTAAAGCCATGAGGTTTTCAAGGGACTACTAAAGTGAGGCTGACCATAAAATTACGAGTGCACAAATTGGGGAAGACAAAACAATTTAATTAGGTACCTCGGTAGTCTGGAGGAAAATACGCATAGTAGTAAAGACAGTGGAAGGAGAAAAGTTCCAGCAAAGGAAGTGCTCACAAATAGGAGAGAATCACTGACGAAGACCTTGAGTAAGAATATAATGAATAACTAGCGAAGAGTCTAATATGGAGGGTAGCATTTCATGGTGCAGGAACATGGATTCATGGAAAGACAATGAAGATACGCTGCATGCGTAGGAGATGTATGGAGGAGAATGGAGAAGGTGCGACGGACGGAAAGGAGGACGAACGAGGACGTGCTCGGCGTGATGAGTGCGGGGAGAAGAGTGCTTAAGAAAATTAGGAGAAGGCAGAGTAGGTGGTTGGAACGGGTAACGAGGGGCAGACCGTGCTAGAGGGGAGGATGTTTGGTGAGCGGGGGAGGAGATGAATTATGTGTAGGCTTTTATGGACGCTATGAAGAGGGGTAGGACCTACGCCGAGTAATGAAACAGTGAATGGAAACAAGGACCTTCATCTGTAAAAGATCAGTATAAGTATTCGTGCTTTCATCGAAACCTAACTTGACCGATAGATCACCTTTAAAAGTAATCGGAGCTTTACGTGCAACGTGTTGAAGTTAGCGCTTCTCGGAACACATCAGCGCACTTCAGCGCACGCGAACAACGTTGAATGGAGGAACGTGCTTAGGCGAAATAGTTGATTACCTGCCGGTAGGTGGCATGCGGTGGTTGCTCAACAGCCACGGCAAAATGTTTTGTGTATGGTTACCGAAATCGTTCAAAATATGTATTAAAAACGTAAGCTTTTAATGAGTATAAGGTGAAATTCAATTGCATTGTTGTAATACAATTGCATGTAGTTGTAATAACATAGTAGTATTGTTGTATAATAATGCATTATTAATTAAATAGCGTATTAAATAAGTTAATTAAATAGGTGTATTGTTGTAATATAATTGTATGTAGGACCTTGTAGTACATTGTAGGTGTATTTAAAAGCTTTACATACTCATGCTTGACGTCTTTACGGAAAATCACCAAAAAACAACTATCACGGATGCGTTTATCGACGTTCTTTTGTTGTTTAGCGCACATGAACTCTGCTCCCGATCTGTTTTGAAGTCCGCTGCCTAGTTCGCAGGCTCTGTTCGACGAATGGGAGGCACGTGCGCTGTTGTGTGTTGCGAAGTGATTAGCGCACTTCGAGCGAATGGAAAGCTACGAATGGGATACCTGGGAAGTCTTAGTGGTAAAAGTAGGAAGGATAGGGTCAGGAATTAGTAGGTAGTGAAATGAAGTGGAATGAACACTCCGGTAATGGTCATATGTAAAAGAGTATGCTTCGATGGTTTGACCATGCAGAGAGAATAGACAAGAGCCAATAGACGAAAAGATCTATGATAGTAACGGTGTGTCAGTTCACCGCATACACCTCCATGTGTTGGGTCAAGGGCAGCGGCACACTTGCTCTCAAGGTAGTCCTTTCAGCAAGGACTCTAGCTTGAAAAGAATAGTGAAAGGGCCTGTGTTATTGATAGGCTTAGCTTTCTTTTGAGATATTCTGGTGAGACTGCAACCATAAAAGATCGATATAACGCTGAACCATTAGCAGGTAGAGTGTGACGAGGGGCGGGTACTGTAAAGGCTGGTAGCCTTGCACGCTCTCAATTACTGCTAACGGACATAACAATCTCAGATTTTTCTGTTGGAACCTCACTTCCAAACTCCCTTGGATTTACGAAATGAAGTAAACTCAGGGCCGAATAAAAAAATTCTCGACCCCCCTTAGAGAGTTAGTGATTTGCATACAAATTTCCCTTTGCATAAAACACAAAAACTAAAACCGCTAAAATGGTGAGAGTAATACATTTTCAAATAATTCCAAGTAAACGAGAAAAAGCAAATAAGTTCTCACCCGCATTGCAGGCTTTCGCCGCTAGTAGTTCTGGCCCTGGGTAAACTCCCATAGTTTTGTTTCCTTTTCAAGGTGCAGTGATATTCTGTGATGTTTCATACGGGTTTCAAGGGAGAAGTTTGTACCTGAAAAGCAATAGGTTTCTGTTGTATATTCAGTCGTTTGAAGAGGGATATAATTAAAGAACCCGATAGCACAAAGGAAGATCTAATGTATTTTAAACATATGTTACTACATAACAGTTCAACAATATACACCAGTTACACAGCAACAGATACGCATTGAAGAAACAGAAGAAGTACGTAATTCCAAAAAAATAGTGGACTGTCGAGATTATTTGCAACTGTTTCCAAACTTTGTTTCAGGGTCAGTAAGCATTTTAGGTCGGCGTGATGCACACTTAATCTAAGCAATGAAATGTTTTCTTACCCTTTCCTTACACATCTAATGAATACATTAATTCTCTTTCCACAGATAGCTTAATATATCGACTCAGGGGAATGGATCCAGATGGCGATCCTCTCACATTTGGAGTGAAAGGTCATGAAGCACAGGAGATGCTACGAATTGATAACTTCGGAAAAAATGAAGCTAATTTGTATCTTAGGAAGGAACTTGACCGAGAGGTAAGAGTTGGTAATAATTCCTAAGTCGATTTACCATCTCCATCAAATATTTCAATTTGATGAAATTTTGGATCTCTTTTAGGACTATGCTTAATTTTACAAATTATGACAGGATTATTTTTAGCTATACATTATACTGCTAACATTGATATAGCATTCTATCGAGTAAATCACATTTGTCGTGATGTAAATAATGGATGGTTCCTGCGAACTTTAAAATGCGAATGGGGCCTCCATGTTTTTCATTTGTATTTATTTACATATTGGTCGTAACATTTATCATGGATGATATACATTTATACATACATGAGATACAAATGAAAAAGTACATTTTGGTGACTTAGTTTTGTGACAAAACCTTATCAGCTTTAATATTTGCACTATTAGTACTCGCAAAGAAAACACGGAGGAAAGTGTTTTGGTACCTAGTTAGGAAGAACTGCAATATAATGGCTATGGTGGATTAGGGAAAGAATTGCAATTCCTAATGTCATCAAGAAAAGGAAACCTCCATTAGTCTATTTTTCCCCTTCCATTGCCACGTAAATGTTTCTCTCCCAGATGTGATTTTTGGCAAAATGACGTCTACGTAGAAAATGGATGGTTTGATCAGGGAAGCACCTCGCCCAAAATATACAGAAATCAAACTTTTTGCACAATAACGTTCAGTGATAAATCCATAATATTTAGCGCACCAACGCATACTAGTTCCTCAGCTCAGCTCCTTAAGGCCGTTTTACACGGGGCACGAAATTGCACAACTTCAAACTGCATGTTTTTCTCATTCGGGCGTGCAATAATTTTCGAATTAGAGCAGCGGCTATTTTGCCATCTCGCGTTCATGCATTCGTGCATGCGTTCTTGCAATTGACGGCTTTACACGATGCAATTTTAAATGCACGTTTGTACGTACATCAGATTGTGCAATTACGTGCCCCGTGTAAAACAGGCTTTAGATTCAGTCCACCCATTGCCTCTTAGGTCCTCATATTAGGGAACATTCCTCACGAGTATAACTCGCTTGTGTCCTTAGCAAGATACCTGCAATGACAAATATATCCTTTCCAACAGTTACTACATTTTACAATCGGAATATTTATGAAAACAGAAATATAATTTCCTGTTGCAATGATTTACAAATATTTATGGAATTGTAAATTGACGAATTGATGACTTGAATATGAATGCATTATTTGATTTACTAAAAATCGCCTCGCCTTAGTACCTACTATATTTACTTCCTTCAGCAATGTAGGTAGCTCTCATTAGATTCAGGAAATAAGGTCACAAGTACTGCACAGCAGAAAATTATATCGATTGTATATAGTACGTACGTATACTCATTCAGTTAGACAAGATCTCTGAACACTTATTCAAGTTAAGTCATTATCGAAAAGTAAACAGGAAAAACCTTGAAAATCTAATGCATATAGAAATTCGGACAAAATTTTATTTTTTTCTAAAGTATAGGAATGTGAAAATATCACAACTTCTCGTCGTATAAAATCGTAATTCGCATCGCTACCATCTTAAATGACTTCAGCTCATACAAACGTTAACATCGTGTGTCACAAATCACATCAATATTTCGCATCTAAATTTAGCAGTTGCAGCTGTTGAGATCTTGGTCTAGTTTTGCATTGTTCTTAGTCCGTCAAAATAGGGTTCCATAACAACCACAGAAATCTAAAAAATTACAATCATTTCTAAAACTCACCTTTACCCATCTCCATTTTGTCTTATTTCATTACCATTACATGTTTCATCTTTCCGGTTTACCTCCGCGACGCCAGCGCGTATAGCTGCAAGTTGGCAGCGTTATTAACTACGGATTTCACGCATGCGGACGTGTACTCTCACAGGGGTATTGTCTCAAGCACACACGTACGCCAGTCCTACGGAGAAAGTTCGTCGATATCTCGATCGTCTTCCTCCTTCGATATAGATATAGCAACATGTTTCGAATCTAATGCCCCGGCGGTGGTAACGGAAATGGGGCATGAGCCACGTGAAGCATAGGAAGCCCCATTCACTGTGTAAACTGATTCTTATAGTTACTATGTTTACTATACTTTTGGCGGGTGAGCTACATAAATCTCTTTTCAACACTACAACAACGCGATTATACCTTTGAGGTGATTGTTTATAGCCATCTCCTGAAGTGTGGGGGACCCACAATATGTAAGCTGGAATAATTTAGTGTTTTCACTATGTGACAGCGGAGTTTTCCCACGTTAAGGCTATCTCATGGTCAATTAAAACCAGATATTCGCGAGATTATAATTGGTGAAAAAGCAGCCCATTTTAACGTACTCAATGCAGATACCTTGAATGCATGGCATGGGGTGCTGTTTGGTTTTTCGGCCAACTTCGGAGCCATGTTTTTTGAGGATAGGTTCTATATACTGCTCTACATCTCAGTGGCGCTACTACAATTTGAAAAATACTTAAAATTGTATCCAACCTTGTGCAAAAATTTGCTATTCATACTCCGAGAAATTCCCATGGATTAAAATGACGATTAGTGTTTTAATTTTAACACAGTGCCTTCGTGGAGTGTCTTATTTTACTCATAAAATATATTTACCTGATTTTGGGAATAAGTAATACCAAGTAATTTCATTTTGATAAAAAGAGCTGTGACCTATTAATTAATTATTTACCCTGATGTTTTATGTGCAGCTGAAAAATGAATATTCATTTGTTCTAACACTAACGGATGGAAACCTTGGAGATGGCAACTTTGTAACCCAAGGACTTCTTCTCCTTGTTGATGATATCAATGATAATGAACCAACGTTCCGCCCATTCCAATCCACGATAAACATTCCTGAAAATGCAAGGCCAGGCTACAATGTGGCAACTGTTGAAGCTGTTGATAGAGACGAAGGGCTGTATGGCCAGGTAATGAAATTCCTCCATATAATCAAATGAAAGCGGTTTTGTGAGCTCTGACAATTTTAAATGGCATTAATAATAAATAGATTCCCACCTAAAGATACTTCTAATGAATGGAGTACATTTTTATCTCTTCATTCAATTCGTTTTACATAAAATTCCCTGGTATGCCGTGATTCACTCTTTTCTGTGTCTTAATTATGCCAATATCCATTTTCAAATACATGTTGTCATTACAACCATTTGCCCGTTATCATTCATTTCATCGTGGTTTCTTGCCTTTTTACAGGTTGTATATTATATTCAAGAATTAGATGGTGATGATGATACTTTTTCAATAAATACAATTGATGGGAAAGGTGTAATAGTGTTAAAAGGATCTCTCGACTATGAGAAGAAGTTTCTGTACCAAGTACGGGTGTTGGCAGTCGACAGGTCCAATGACTACAGAGTAAGTGATCTGCAAATCTTCAGCCATGTGACCTTTATTCTTTTCCCTCTCAATTATTACACCTGCACAATCACAATATCTACCCAATATATCAGATTACCTTCTCATTATTTTCAATACTTTGCAAGCAACAGACTTCGCACAGTTCAAAAATCACAACGCCACGTATTGCATGAAGATACAAGATATATTATTATTATTGTACTTTATTGCATGATTATGTATTTAAGAGTCATGTTTTAATATTATTAAAAGCCCTTCAGCTCTTTTGAAGTGTCGAAAATTATTACATATGTTCCAGAAATTTCCACAAAAAAATTATTGGTATTATCACTTGAACCTTCTTTAATATCACTAAATAAAAATTTAAATATCATTAACCGTAGCATGAATTTTAACATTCGAATACTATCGGCTGAATCGAATAATTGAACGGCCGCGGACTATCCCCAGAAATCGCACTGATTGGCCATAGTTTTTTTGGGATATCACTGCGCGTCACAGCATACGAATTAAGTAAATTTAAATGATCAATGCCATGAAAAGACAAGGTTGGCATAAAAACTGAAGACTAAACAAAAGTTCCACCCACACATTCCCACTTAATTTCAACTGATAACCAATAAAATATGTATACAAATCGTTTTTCAAGAGATATGGTTGAAAACAATGGCATTTTTTTCAAAGGTTAACAGTGGGACAGCAGCAATACTGGTTAAAGTGGATGATGTGGAGGACCAGCCACCTGAATTTAATCTTGTTAACCCAGTCACTAGAGTAAGAGAAGATGTACCTATAGGATCTCCGGTGTTACAAGGTAAGCGTGAAGTAATTTTACACCCATCGAAATTTAGATACAATCCTACTAATAATAAATAAATTTCAGAGAAATAACTGCGAGAGTGGAAGGAAAAGTTAGCATGTGCGAGATCACTTGAGCTTCAGGTCCATGTGATGATGTGTTGAAATGGTAAAGCGCCCTATTTTACAATCAGTGTTCTGATGATTCTGTCAATGCAAAAGCATTAGTTTACAGTGTTAGCTATGCATTTATTTGGAGAAAATTTAAGAGCTATATATTATTTATAAATTTTTTATCAAAACTATTAATACAATTTACCTTGAAAATGACCGAATAGGCAGTAGTATACACTGTTATGTATCACAAAAATCCCCATTTTCTTCGGTAGAGGAAAATCGTGCACTCAAATTGGAAACAGGGTGTTTGACGTCAGAGGGCTGATTATACTTCTTGAGATTTAACTTTAGCCGCTCTAACGGATAACGATAGGGATACCACAAACAAGACTCCTTGGTAGTCCTTAAATTACTAAGTGAGGAAGATTATACGGTCTCCTTTTCTTGATGTGGAGGTTGAGTTACGTGGAACACAATTACATTTGCATAAATCTATGGTGTCACCTGACCACCAAATGAATTTTGAATCGGTACATGAGCAAAAATTACTCATTGCATCTGGTAACAGACTATTAGCCTATTTTGGATAATTTTGAAAATCACGAATATATAAATAAATTCTGTTTTTAACTTTTCTCGTTCGAATCCAAACTCTCTTAAAGTTAAGTTATTTAACAACTTTGATGGTATGTAGTGTCATAAATCTGGTTCATCAGTATAGTAATTTTTATCTTGCTGTTATTTTCACAAGACATTTTGCTATTTATTTTTCCTAGTTAAAGCAGTGGACGGTGACCGAGGAATAAACAACAAAATCAAATACTCCATCACCAAAGGACCTCAAGATCTTTTTGGTATAAATGTTAATTCAGGAATCATATATACTTTGAAGACACTGGACAGAGAGAGTCCTTATAACAGCAATGGAGCATATGTGCTGGAAATAATGGTAAGCTGATGCCTCAGTTAATTCTTTATCTTTGCTTAGGACTTATTTGATGCTAGCCTTTAAGAATATTCCATTGATTGATACAGCGTATATTTAACGTGGAGTCATTATGTCCAACCATATGTATTGATCTCCTCCTCGGCAGTACACTCAAGTAAAAAAGAGGTCAAGATGATGTCTTGAAGATGGTCGAAAAACCATCTCGTGGCCATGGTCAAAAATATCGAATTCATGAATGTCCTCGGCCATGACTGAAGTAAGTCGTCTTTTAATTGTTCAAAAAGACATCAAGAAGTTGCGCAGTACCTAGATGGTCAAAAAATTATCTTCAGACCATTGGTCAAAAGAAACCTTACTTATCAATACAATATTTATCTTACGTATTCCCCGATTCACATTGTGCACTAATTTGACATGTTGCAAGGCTATAATATCAGTGATATCAATCCACAATAAAAATGTAGTACATATATAGGATTTTCTTTGTAAAATTATTTTAAAAAAATAGTTTTGTGTACTCAGTAAGAAGGTAGTAACAAAAAGTAATCAGTCACTATATACGACGAGTTCTCTAAAATGCACTCCATTACTGAGAAAGCTATTATGAGAAATCCCCCTCAAATCCAGACTTTGCTTAATCTGGGCAACCTTGCCCCATAGAACCCGGATTTTGGAGGGTTCACTGTAGCAACTGCAGCAAGAATAAGGGGAATAGATCAGTGAGTTTAGAGCTGCACACAGTCTCTGGATTAAATTTGAATTAATTTGTTACATAGCCAGATATGCCAGTTTGTGTTGAAGTAGACCCTCGCTAATCCAGAATAAGTAGAGCCAAGGAGCTACCCGGATTGTATGAAGTCCGGATTATCCAGGGATTTCTCAAAAGGAACACTTAAGGAGTTTTTTGTGAACTGTACGTCACCGACGGCTTTTAATGACTTTCCATGACGCAGGAGGCTCTTCGGAGTAGTGATGGGCAAAGTCGGTCTTTTGAGAGATTTCGGTCACGTCGATCACTCCCACTTGCGATTCGATCTTCGATCGTCGATCAGAGTGACCGATTTTCCAGCTGGTGAGCAGTCCAAGTTGCCTACGATCAATGATCTCTCAGGAAAGTCGTGATAGATAAAAAATCTGGTCGTTCGTGAGTTTCATATTGTAAGCATGACCGAGGTGTACAGCTTTGCTCTTGATAGCACAGAGTTTCAGTGCAGCTACCTCGTTCAGTGCCGGTTTCCGTGGAGTTGTGGGTAATTCTTTGAAAACAATTGAAGGCACAATTGTGCAATCGTTCGAAGGTTTGTTTTGTTTTTACACAATGGTCTTAGTTTGTGATTTTAAGTATAGTTATACGAAGAATATTATAAATATCCCACTTGATTACAAAACCATTGAAGAGTGACATTTTATGGACCACAAATTATTAACAACTCATTATAGAAACCAATGATTAATAGTAATTTAGTAGCGAAATTTTATTTTGGTATGTAGTTCGAAACGATCAACGTTTTCTTTTGGCTGTAAGAATTTAAAGCAAATTATCCGACTGTAGCACTAAAATTCAATTTTCAATTACAGTCTGCTTCACTTGTTCACGAGACGTAATATTTGTCGAGAATATTGAAACGATGGTTTATCGTGCATTTAAGTGACAGTGCAATTATGGAAATTCGGTGATTACAAATGTTATATGTGATGTGATGTATTGCGTGTGTTCTTGTGGTGATATTTTTATATTTAAAGATTATTTGTGTTTGGTATACTTACGCTCCTAATGGATGTGTTATGACAGGAAATACACCGTGGAGGTTATAAAAGTTTCTGTGCTTCTGAAATGGCATAATATTGCGTTGTGTTTCTGGACGTGAGTTACACGAAGAAAGTGTATGTTCAACTTATGCTAAAGTTTTAGTTTATGTCGTAAATTTACCAAGAGTTAGTGCTTCAAAAATGGCCTATATAGTGAAGTTAATGGTGGGATTTTTGTTTGTTTACGTCATAGATTTTTAAGTTACACTGCCCCCTGAAATAATCTCATAGTTTGCTGCTGTGTTTGTCTAAGAGTGAATTGCATGTAAAAAAGCGAACGTTCAACTTTGGTAAAGGTTTGTTTACATCGTACTATATATCTATAATTTAGTTACTGTGCTTCTGAAATGCTGTCTCGTGATCGTCGAGTGCTTACAATATTAATAAATGCCAAAATCGAAGATTTGTTCATAGGTTAACGTAATATTCGTCGTTTATTGTTTACATCGTAAATGTAAAGCATAACTTCAGAGTATTAGTGCAAATACAGGAGCCCAAGACATTCACTGTGTAGATATATCTGTGATTCTAATAATAACAATCATTCCTACGATGATAGCTTTTTTGTGAAGTTGCTTCTGTCGTGGTGTTGTTTTCTTCTAGTGAAGCACTTCTTGTGCCAAAGTGAACTGAATAGGACTTCACGTTTACTATTCTCAATATTTGTTGAAATATATGAATTTTTCAGCCACTTGAGTGATTTATACCTAATGTAAAACGCTCCTTACAAAACATGCTTCGTTTGTTGCCATCGATTAAAATCGTTGTGGTTTCACCGTGCACTTCGTCACTAGTTAACTAATCAAACTAGTCAATTATATTGATATTCAGTAAATATGTTTTTCGCAATGTCACATAGATTCTAAATGTTTAAAAAGTATATTATTAAATGATGGTTTGTATATGTACCTGCGTACCTTTCAATAAAATGTATATTCAGTAAAAATACACTTTGTTATAGTATTGAATCTTTAGTGCTATATTAATTCCCCCTCACAAAATGCTTTTGCCCGTACATTGGAGATGTTAATTGGTTACGAAAACGATTTGATTATTATAGTTATGTCTTACAGGGTATTCAACAGTTATACATATCAAATTCTTATCAGTATGTGTTAACATATATTGCTTCTAAGCTACCTATAAGAAATGCCTAATACACACAAAATATTTGTTATAATGATGTGCATGAGTAGGGATTTAAAAACTGATTGCAGGATGTGATGAATCTTCTTAAATTGTTTGGCACTGACAGTGCTAATTATAAACTCACTACATTCGTTCTTCCTCTCTAGATGATATTGCTGCTATCATTAAGAAGCACCAATGCAATGCAATAAAATATGTAAGCGTCAGTGAGTTTCTCTGCTATCTGATTGCTACTACCCAGACAGCACACCGGTAACCGTATATATACACTGAATGTATACCACATGTATACTGTTTCCTTGAGAATCTGTATACTTGTTTTAGATGCTAAGTATACATAAACAGTATACAAAAGCGTATACGTAAACAGTATACAAAAGGTATACATAAGCCTTTAGTATACAAAGTGTATACTGTATACAGGAAAAGAAACGTGCTAACCTCGATTTATTAATATTATTTATTATTATTAATATTATTAATTACAGTAATATTACCTCGATTTATGGCCCGTAGGCTGAGGGTCTGCAAAGTGCGCCCCTGGCAGCCGCCCGCCTGGCCAGCCCCTAGCTACGATGCTGAAGCTAACGTGCGGGAATTGGAAAAATCTTGTTTATTAGCAGTAATATGCATACTATGTGGCAATATAGAATAACAGTTATCTGGTATTAATTAAGGGCAAATAACTTTTATCAAGATTTTATGGCATTTCCTCAAACTATCAAGGAATTATCATTTAATGATTATAGTTCTCGAAGTCACATTTATCCACGGAAGTGACTACATATATACGTCTTTCTCAAAACCGTTTCTTTAAGTAATAGATGCGAGATTGGGAGCGTTGAGACATAATGTGTATAATCGTGCGATACAGGTAGTATAACGTTAGGTAGGTATGTGGTAATATAATATGGCATACTACATCATGCCATTGCTCAATAGCACATTCAAAATGGATGATGGCATAAAATCTTTTTTTTCACTGGACATCCAGTGAATGTCCATCTGATATCCAATATCTACTAGATGGATATCCATTGGATTTCCATTGGATGTCTAATGTACATCCATGGTATGTCTAGAAAGAGGACATTTGGATTTCCATTGGATATACATAAGACATCTATGAATATCCAATGGATATCATTGTGCTGTGTGGGTATACATCTTGTATACGTATGCTGTATATGCATGGTAGGAGGACATTTGCTACATTATATACATCTGGTAGATGGGGGGTAGAAGGTGTTTATATGTATACGGTATACGTGTACCTTCTACTGTATACACATGTTATACACTACATATATGTATATTTAACATATACAGTAGCATGTGTGCTGTCTGGGTAGTTGCCATTTACTAGACTATATCATGTAACAGGTAGGGAATACTATATCTAGGCAAAATTATAACTAGTTTACTCTGTAGATTTTATGAAATGCATGGAACAATCAGGTTATAAGAATGTTTACTAAATATCTGACCTCAATATATATGTTTATTATCTAACACACAATGTGTACTTTAATATGTACACAATGGTTTAGTGCTTATCAATGGTTATAGCCATCAATAACTTCAGACCAATATCCACTGTGCCAGTTCTCTCTATATTATAGAACTGTAATCAGAAAACAGTAGTGTTTACATATCATATGAGTGATAACAGTTGTATGTCATACCTAGTTTTGATTCAAAGAAGAAAAATCAGCTGTGCATACTGTGAAAAATGTTTATTTCCCCCATGCAATCATTGAATTTGCTAGAACAATATACATACCATCTTGGATTATTAAGAGTAAAGATTCTGAGTGTATTTCATGTTGATTTTTGCTTGATATACTTATTGGATACTTATGGGAACTAAAGCTAATATCTTTTTATTAATTTTCTTTTGACATTTTGAAAATTTCTCTTCCTTCATGCTACCGTATTGAACTTTATGAAAGGATTATTCTCTGTGGGTTTGGCAATGTTTAAATAATAGATAAGAGTTGAGTAGTGGAACAGGATTGTGATTGAGGAGTGAATAGCGTAAGAGGAAGATGGAAAAAATTGTGGGTTCATGATGTGGTGGAAGAGACATTAAAGGAGGAAGATTAGGAGTCTTAAGAATAGGAGAGAGTGTGAATGAAGTAATGTATGAATGCAATAGAGGCAAAGGATATATGCCAATATAGGGTATTATGGAGTAAATTATTAGAAGAGAGCCAGTTTCCAAATCCAAACAGACATCACTAACAGCAGAGACCAAACAATATCATGTGATAAGTTGTGTGCCTCAAGTTATCCAAGTACTCAATTACTTACCAGTCAACTTAAGTTTAGAGATGTCGTTCCTGTGTGACTTAAAGTCAACTTGAACAGAATAAAATTATTTTTTATGCTCTCATTGAAATTAAATATCTGTCATAATTTAAGTCAAGTATGCACTCATAGTTTTGGTAACACCCTTTTATAAATTGAAGAAGTTAATGGAGAAGAGGGTCATGGATGGATAATAAAGCAATGGTAGGTAATCAATGATTATTCACTTATAACAAAATTTTAGTGCAAAATGGATTTGGTCTATAATGTTTCATGCTTAATGAATGCTGTAACATATTATTAATATTATTTATTTCACTGATATGAGGAACCTAAGAAGCTTTCCAACCGGGTGATGGTCTCCATGTAGGCCGACGTTTCGATGTCTGACTCAGTCATTGTCATCAGGGGTGATTAAAACTAAGGGTTGTGCAACCATTCATAGATCCATTTATTTTTAATAATCAATAAGTGAAATAAATGTTGGTGTAGGTTTTTTACAATTACTAATTGGCTTATTTTGAATATCTTCCTTGAAACCCCAATATGATTAAGTCTTAAGTCGATTCCTATTGTCATGATCTTTGGTCAATTTATGAATATTAATCAACTGTTATCAAAGGACATGCTATGATGTATTGTTTACCTGTAGTAGAAATTAACAAGGGTAATTATAGCAGTTAGGCTCACACATGCCAGATTGGACGAAGAGCAGTAACGAAAGGAACATAGTCCACTCAGCATATGTGGATATTTTTCCTCATGGTAAGTGGCTTGCCAGCTCACTCCAGAGTATAGATTGAGAATGGTCATTGAGTAGAAACCATTAGAGGCTTAAGACAAATAGCAAAAAACAAATAGTGGAATGAAGTTGTAACTGGGGCAGAATTTTAGTGGAACGAGATGTCCTACTCAAGATATTAAATGTCTTGTATCAGCAATATTCAAGAATTTAATTATGGGGGATATGTAATGCCTCAAGTCCTGATATAGGATGCAAACAAAAGGTTGGTTTGGAAGGTTTTATAAAGGGTTTGATATGGGTTGTGGCCTTTGGTGGATCTAAACCATTGGCTAATGTTGAGAGGGTGAGATTAGACTAAAGTTATATGAGGAGTGGGTCTCGAGAAGGATAATGAAAGTAAGATAGAAGAGAAGTTTAGAGATACTTGACTAGGCATTGAAGTTACATATCACAGTGAAGGAAATTTAGGAGTCCACTTCATGTCAGATAGTAGGTAATTAGAGGAAATGAGGTCCTGAAAGGCACTTTTGAAGGGAAAGGTTTGCTAAGTTGGGAGAGGTAGGAAAAGTATAGGCAATTGAAATGAATGGATGTGATGCGCAGAACTAAATTGAAACATTTTAAGGAAAGAAATTTTTGAAGTAGGAAGGGTGGAGTGGTAACTGACCACTGAAATATATATGTCTGTTAAGCTATTTGTAGTGGTGGTAAGATGTCATGCAAATATAAGAATTAAAGTGAATGTGGAATGAATGGACGTTGATAACAGTCCAATGCTATAATTGCATTACTCCACCAATGTTTAAGATAGGCATCAGTTTTTAAACTAAAATAAGATTGTCTTTGCCACTACCCAGACAGCACACCGGTAACCGTATATATATACTGAAAGTATACCACATGTATACTGTTTCCTTGAGAATCTGTATACTTGTTTTAGATGCTAAGTATACATAAACAGTATACAGGAGCGTATACGTAAACAGTATACAAAAGGTATACATAAGCATTTAGTATACAAAGTTTATACTGTATACAGGAAAAGAAACGTGCTGTAACCTCGATTTATTATTAATATTATTAATTATAGTAATATTACCTCGATTTATGGCCTGTAGGCTGTGGGTCTGCAAAGTGCGCCCCTGGCAGCCGCCCGCCAGGCCAGCCCCTAGCTACGATGCTGAAGCTAACGTGCGGGAATTGGAAAACTCTTGTTTATTAGCAGTAATATTGCATTTATATGCATACTATGTGGCAATATAGAATAACAGTTATCTGGCATTAATTAATGGCAAATAACTTTTATCAAGATTTTATGGTATTTCGTCAAAATATCACGGAATTATCATTTAATGATTATAGTTCTCGAAGTAACATTTATCCACGGAAGAGACTACATATATACGTCTTTCTCAATTCCGTTTATTTAGAAATAGTTGCGAGATTGGGAGCGTTAAGTCGTATTGTCTATAATCGTGCGATACAGGTAGGATGACGTTAGTTAGATAAGTGCTAATTTAATAAGCGTGCTACATAATGCGGTTGCTGTTAGGTAGATAAGTGCTAATTGTAATAAGCGTGCTACATAATGCGGTTGCTGTTAGGTAGATAAGTGCTAATTTAATAAGCGTGCTACATAATGCGGTTGCTCAATAGCACATTGAAAATGGATGTTGACCAGATCTTTTTTTTCACTGGACATCCAGTGATGTCCATCTGGTATCCAATATCTACTAGATGGATATCTATTGGATGTCTAATTTATATCCATGGTATGTCTAGAAAGAAAACATTTGGATATCCATTAGATATACATTAGAGATCTATGGATATCCAATGGATGTCATGGATGTACACCATTGTATGTCCAATGGATATATTTGTGCTGTGTGGGTATACATCTTGTATACTGTATACGTATGCTGTATATGCATGGTAGGAGGATATTTGCTACATTATATACATCTGGTAGATGGGGAGTAGAAGGTGTTTATACGTATACGGTATACGTGTACCTTCTACTGTATACACGTTATACACTACATATATGTATATTTAACATGTAGCATGTAGCATGCATGTAGTAGCATGTGTGCTGTCTGTGTATAGGTTTCTGATTATCCTCATGAATGTTCTGCTAACTTCCTGCAGGTTCCTTCTAAATATTTACCAGGGATTTTGGATGTGTAATGAGTAATTAGTAGTATCAGAAATTTTAATTTGTCCTTGCCAAGGAATTAAATTTTAAATGAATATGGTCTAATCTCCTGTGTACAAGCCATGTTCGAATACACACTTTGATGGATGATATGATGATTACAAATTTCCAGCACTATTTTACAGTATATGATGCTCTATTGCACGCAGAAATACAGTATTTATTTATTTAATTGCTCACATACAGCATTTCTGCCAATTTAAAGTGACACAGTATCGGTGGTATGAAGTCATATATTGCCTTACTAAACATTTTAGTACATTTTGATTGAAATAACTCCTTTCCCATTTCAATGGGATGCCTAAGGCTGATGTAATGGCCCACTCATGTAATTCATTTTTTGCTTACAACCAATTACAGTATTACGATATTTAAATTGTACCGTTTATTGAAGCTGCACTCAGTGCAAATGCAAATGATATTCCGGAAACTCATACTGATATTTACTGATCAAGCCTATGTACATTTTTTTAACTTACTATTCACTACAAAAGTATAATGATGAAAGTATGAATCAAATTACCTGTGGGTAATCATAATTTGCAGTTATCATGTCTCGAACGGTGTTTGGATCTAACCTAGATATATTAACCGTAAGCACGCTATTGTTCCCTGTATAAGGTTCATCAAATACCATTCCTTTAAATGAAAAGGAGACTTATTGGCACATACGAAATTTTATTCTCTGAAAAAAGGATTCGCTGATGAGATTGCAGTTAAAAATATGTGAAAGAACACCAAAAGCAAACTGCATTCCAAAAACAATTCGGCGAAAATACAATGCTGGATGAATTCACCGGTGATTTTAACACGCCGGTACTTCGGAAGACATATGGGAAGAAAATTCAGACGAAGGGAAAACCAACGGACATCCAATGAAGCACTGGAAACATTCTTGATTGACAGCAACACCATCAAAGTCTAGAAAAAGTGATTGAAGAGAGAGGAGCTGAGTTGAATTTTTTAAATGCATTGGCAATTTGAATCACAGTTGTTTATATAAACGGCCGGTATATATATAATACAGCGGCATGGGTATCAGGTTTGATTTCTAAGCGACCACGTCATAGACTCAGATATTTAATTATCACACAATTTTCGACTCGTCGCAGCAAAGGAAAACAATTCATAGGGATATAGTATTGTACTATACTACTTACAAGTGACGATTAACCTATTGCACGTAATAAATAACGGCACTACATAACCAACGCAGTAACAAGTTATGCATCGCTCTGCGAATTAACAAACGGATAATTACCTGGATCATGTTTACTTTCCATTGCATTCCTTTTGTATCTTAACCCAGCAGTCTCTTTGCCGACAGTGTAACGGATTCGGTCTTCATTTTTAATGATGTTATTATTCTACTAAAAATCGAGCCAGCAAAACTGGTAAAACTCTCTCAATGAAAAATATTTGTGTCGTGATTAAATTGTTGACTGCTATAACGCTGCGTCTTTGTTTGCGCAACCGAGCGGAGCAACTGCCTACATCTCACGAAAGAGCAAGTAACTCTCGAATGTCTCGTTAGAAAACTCACTCAAGATTTTTTTGGCCGGTCTCAAGTCTCGTGATCGATATTTTATGTCATACAATCATTCCTGTCGTGATCGGTGAATATGAACGCCTCGGTCATTGGAGAGAAGTCGTTCATCGATCTTTCTTTTAAGAGAACTTGCTCTCGGGATTCGATCACTCACGACCGACCCATCACTACTTCGGAGTAATAATGGTGGCTTGAATATGACAAGCACAGGTTAAAAAAATTTACTACCCTATATTCCTGAATAGTAAGGAGAAATTTTAATTTTCAAGTATCTTGTAAAAAAACACTGGTGACGTCTTCGCAGCTTTCTTATTGCCGTAAGATTTCGAACTTATTATGTGCCAGTCAGTTGATTAATTAATACGTGTCCATTGCGTCACTGTACGCTCAGCGGAAACCGGAAGGGCCGGACTGTCGCACGCTCGTGCATTCGATTCCATTAACGGCATCGCCAACACTCGCAACTTCTCTCTTTGGATTCAAACTATATAAAGTCTATGTTGAGTCAAATGATATGAACTACTTTTCTCATATTGACCTGTAAATAAAGATTTTACTGTAGAAAAAATGGCCGTGAAAAGCGTCAACCATTTTTGCATAACGAACGCAAATAGCACTCGATTCGAATGTAATTTACGCTAATGTTAAGTGAATAAATTGTTTATATGAAAAATATGTTTTTTTCCTCAGATCAGCTCTTACAGGTATAGCCCTCGCAAAATTGCCTGAGAGAGCTATACCGCAAAATTTTTAATCCAAGAGTGTTCATGTGGGTGGGCATTTTTCGCGGAATTTGTTCAAATTTGAGCCGTTTCTGTAAGTTAACGAGCGATAACTATGAAAACTGGCACGCATCGCCACCTGCAGCAATCAACCCCGAGTGATCATGCGAAGTTCAATAACTTCCAGACAGAGAAAAGCACATCTGCTTAGTTACTACCATTTTTATTTTGGCCCATTTTGCACGAGATCAAATTCTGGAAAGACTAAATCAAATAGATGACGAGTAAGGAGCGCAGAAGACCGAGCGAGGGGTGGTGGCGAGTCAATTTCACGTTTCCATCATCCTGTGACTCAGGTCAAGTGGATAATGACTCTGAATATGCCACTCAACTATCATTTAAGTGCACTGTGAAAAAAATGCCGTTGAATAGCATTATTTGCTAATGGGATGAAGAATCAAGAGTAATGTAAAAAAAATATGTGATGCGATTTTTTAATCAAGTTGTAAACCATATTTTTTCGTTGTCATAACTGCTAGTTTACGTGAGAGGAAATGCTGGCCTTCATTGATAAAAATTTGAATATTCCTGCATGAGCTACAATTTTCTTTGAGAATTGAGTCTCGTTCAGCTACCGCTGCGATCTTATCCTATCTGGGCGTGGGCTATTGGAATTAGAACTCACCGCGATGTTCCCTGCAAATTTCGCTCTCGGATTCTGTACTCGCGTCCTTCGCCGCTGTTATCCGAATTACATCGTAACAAAAATACACGAATAGGAAAATACGATGCGACAATGATGACATCTCACGACCCCTTGATAAACCACCAGCACTGCACGCTAGAGGCCTGTCCGGATTTAGGTACGGATTAGCGAGGGTCCGGATTAGCGAGGGTCGATTCCCACCAAACGTTAATATTTTCAATTGAAATTGATTGTTTTAAATACGTCTTAATTCTTTCGTGTAATGCAAGCATTTAATTTAGTTCAGAGACCAGGCTTACATTTCATGAACATAGGGATTGATGAGCCAATATATAATTCCATCGGAGTCATTTCAACCTCTGATCGTAAAGTGTAATATATTAATACTATGTTTTTATTATTATTATTAATAATATGTGACTGCTTGGTGAAGATTTTCCTTTTTCTATTTCACAGGCGCAAGAGGTGTCCAAAAGAGTTTCTCCAGCACCGACAGCGAAAACAGAAGTAACTGTGATAATATTGGATGTGAATGATGAGGTGCCAACTTTTCGAAGTAAATTTTATGTAGCCGAAGTTAATGAAAATGCACAAGCAAATACTCCAGTTACTTTCTTGGGTGGTTCTACACCTCAGGTCTATGATCATGACCAGGTAAGACTTTGATCTTAAAATATCAAACTTCAGTTTCTTCTCATAGTTTCATGCAAAACATTTATCTACTGAAGCACATCGCTCTTTGCATCCCTTTCATCTTCCTATTCCTTTTTCCTATCCTCTCCCTTTCCCATGGCTGCTGTCCCACATGTCCTGACACACAATCTTGAAGCAGCACCCATAGTGGTATTCAGATGTGAGTGTATGTACATTAGGGTGAATCAGTTTACACTTTTTTTCAAATTTCCAAATGCATCAGGGTGGAAAAGTTTCCTTCTCAACTGTTGGTCAATCACGCCAAATTTCAACAAAATCAAAAGATACCCTTCCCACATACGGTATAATGTTGGAAATTTACCAAAAATGAAATCAATCCGGAAATGTACTCTGGTCAAACTGGTAATTGGTAAATTAACCTCAACATATCAAACAATATATCTACGGAGATTTACGGGCCCGGCGTCGTCCGCAGTAAATCCGCAAATCCTAGAATTTTTGGGTCCGTTATGCAGAATGTGTAGAAAAAAAAGTAACGGCCTTTCGGGGTGGATTAATATCGAAAAGCAGAAGTAACAAGTGTACATGGCATTGGTAATTCATAATACGAAAAGCATAACATAAATCTAACGCATTTTTTGCCGGATATTCTCCGTCGCTTACGAGTAAATGAGATGTTTATAGTTTCATGCCGCCTATACGTGGAAATACTGACCCCAAATATTTACCTTATTTAGTGACTAGACTATCAGTCGAAGGTAGGTTTTCATTGTCAGAAAAGGAGAAAATTTCTCGACTTATACCAGAGAAATACGGTAAAAATATAAAATCATTGAGATTGCATGTGTCTTTTCCCGTAAATGGGCTACTGGTATATGTACCTACTTCGATTAATATACTAGTCAACAGGATTGGGTAGTATCTAAGTGATAGAAGCATAGTTTTAGCACACATATTTGAACTGCATTTAATATTAGGTATCTCCAATTAAATAGCTTTGATAATTAATCACTAGTAAAATCCAGGAAACAGGTCTACCTGCAAATATCTACCTTTGCTAATTGCCCTTCTTCAATCAGATGTCTCCGTCTGTATTCAACACCCCCAACCATCCTCCATGTTGTCATTTATTCTATAATTGAAGTTTTGTTTTAATTTTTTTCCAAAATGACTACCAACTCAATAGCAAGTAACAGTTTGTAATATGCTAGAATCAAAATTTCTTTATTTGCGTTTTTACTGCATATGGTGAAACGTCACTCGGTGAAACAGTTATACAAGTAACGTGTGGTTATTACAATTGGATATTTCAGGGAAGTAATGGGACATTCTTGATGTACATTGATGGAGATGGTGGAGTATTTGAAGTAACTCCACAACGAGGAGTGAATGAAGCAGCTTTCCTGATACGAGTACGAGAGTCTAAAAAGCTGGATTATGAAAGAGTGACAGGTCAGTGTGATGTCAAATAATCCCAAGGAAATATTAATATGAGTCTTATCAACAAGTAAGGATTACACTTCCATTGATCATCGACTTGATATTCAATTTTCGATGCCAAATGTTATTTCAAGTATTAAATATCTGAATATGGATCTTGAGATGCATTTCTCATAAAGTATTTTTCTCCTTGTCGCTGAAAAATGCAAATTCCACCACCCATTTGTTTGCAATGATTCCAAATAATATTTTTCCAGTCATGAACTTCACACTTGTTGCCAAAGAAACAGTGCCAAATCGTCCCAAAAGAAGTGTTGTTCCTGTGACTGTATATATCCGTGACATGAATGATAACATCCCAGAATTCCTGGAAGATCACTACGAGGTAAGCTTTGAGATATCTCCTAGATCTGGTTTCTTAGAATTCAATCATCAGTGACAGGGAAACCTTTTAATTTCAATTACTGGAAGGATATTTCCACTGAAAATAGGGAATTCAAATATTTGCCTTTAATCACTTTTCATCATGAGCTAGTTTACTAAGTGGTGGATAATTGGACATTTTGACGCTCATAGTCCCTGTAGCTATCAAAAGGAAATTCCATGGTAAAATTGAAGTAAATCAAATGATAGAACATAAGTTAATTAGCACCGAAGTTGCCCTGTTTAGCATCCTGCGCAAGGGATAAAATGGCTATGGTATTCCAGTCAACCCCTATTTCGAAATATCTGGCTCGATATACTTCATTTTGCATCAGCCTATTGAGGGAGTCTCTCTGCAGCACTGCGCCCCGGTTGCTCCATCCTCACTATGCCATAGCTGTGACTTAATAATAACCATTATGGTAATTATTTCTCCTGATTTATGAACATAAATTTAAAAAAAATTATTTCAGGCATTCTCAGGAAGTTCGATTTCCTGGTCTCAATTCCTGAAGGTCCTGAAATGTTTGGAATTGGAAATCCTATATTGCATCTCGGAAAGCTTTAGAATCAGTCATTAATCTGATCATGGAATTTCAATGAGCCACCACAGGGTTGCATTCATAAAGTGCTGCTGCTCATGTTTTGGTGAGAGTGCACTGCTTTTCTTTCTTTACCTTATTGTAATAGTTGCATCTTATATTTCAGGCAACAGTTGCAGAAAATTGTGGAATTGGAACCACAGTGGCATGGGTGCAAGCTATGGACAAAGATTCTGGAATTTACGGAACGCATGGTATACGATATACAAACCTGGAAGGAGGTGTTGCCAAGATGTAAGACGTTCTTTATCAAGTCCACAATGAGCGATTTCACAATTTTCATCATCATCAAAAATTCAACCAATGTTATAGCCCATGAATGGTACTAACTGCTAGGTTTCACAGCGTGTGACAAGTTTCGCACCTAAAAATAAACTACCATATTTTCAAGCTTATAAGATTTCTTTTATGAGATATTCCAAAGAGTAAAAATCATTCGTCTTGACCGGGACTCGAACCCAGATCCCTCTCTGCCGCGCCGATTGCTTTAACCAGTTACGCTAATGAGGTCTCCTTCGCCAACGTGTGGCTATTTGAGGGTTTTCAAGGAATAAGTTTTTTCCTCTGCGGAATTTCGCACTCGTGTGCACTTTCGGGTGACTCCGTAAAGGTAATACCATGGACACTCCCGGTAACCTCAAAATATGTCCCTTTTTGCCATGAAAGAATCCACCCTGCCTCTTGCATGATCCATTTCAAGGTCTGGTTTGGCATGAATGCTACCAGCAATGAGAGCTCTTGGTAAAGCCAGTGCCCATATCTGAATTTTCTGATAACTTGCCACAGAAACTTGCACCAGTTTTACTTCGGCTTTAACTGTTAAAATATTGCTCTAACTAATTTTAATTGTTCTAATTGTAATGGTGACAATCTATGGCAGCAAAAATAGCATTAACCTTTTTATTAACTACGACAATTTGTTGAAATCTTCATTATCCAAATTTCACCATTAGACGTAAATTTAAAAGAGCATGACATCCCCGGTTATATCATGTTATTATTATCCGGTATTATTTGGCGGATATATCATTTAGCAATAGACTGCTTCTCAGTTTCATCGTAGCTTATACCACGGGTAAATTAAAATAATTTATTTCACCAACAATATGTAGCCAAAACTAGAGTGCATCTTATAAGATGGAAATTCTGGTGGCATCCAAGGTGAAATTTTGAAAAAATGATAAAATAACTTTATGCCTGATTCATGTTATTCAGGTGGAAACTGCTTCTAAACATGTATTAAGTATACTACTTAAAGTTCAGTCACCAAATAAGGTGATTTTTTTAGGGACAATAGTCCCACATATCAGCAGTATAAAACAATTTACTAAATTAATTACAAGCCATAATACTCCCCGAGAAATGCATTACATTCATGTTTCAAGTTCCGTATTATGATGCACCACCAGTGGCGGATACAGAAAAACGCAAGTTATCGCGACGATTGTAGCTTTCAAACTGACTGCCTGGCAGCGACTCTGCTTCCCTTATATATGTGCCTCGGTTGTTTCGAGAACATTCGGTGCCAGAATGTTCGCTTCCAGACTTTTAAGGAGTGTGAACAAATACAAACAGTAGAATATTCGCGACTTTTCTTGAGCAAATGCCAGACAGAATAACGTATCGAGAACACTAGAATGGCCGCGACTTTTCTCGTAGGTTAGCTATCTTATGTGCCAGACAGAAACGTATAAAATACGATGACGCGGACGCGTGCGCGTGCTACATAAGACAGTACAACTACTCGATAACTCGACTCAGAGTCGACAGACGAAAGACACGAACGAATAGCGAGCGGGCTGACTGGCGGGGGCGGCGCGGGCGGCCCCGCAAGGGGGGGGGGGCGCCCCCCGCGCCCCCCATATGTATCCGCCACTGTGCACCACTGACAAATTTGTTTGCACCGTTTGCACCATTATGATGCACCACTGACAAACACGTTTGGAACTTTGGTACACGCTTTGCAATACATACTAATCCATTTGACAAGGCCAATTACACTTCAAAACTATCGCATTGCCAACCCTATAACACTAGGCTTTCCCGATTTGTTACCGGCGATGTTAAATAATGGTATATACTCATTGATATAATGCATATTTTTCACAAGCTGTCAATAATTTAGAGTTAAATGACATTAAATAACTATGACTAGGTCGAAGTAACTGCCTCATCATGCAATAATATTGAAAATTGCATCAAAGAACGCTATAGACGCTGTAGTATACAGGTATACCTCTTTTACGTTGTAAATTAGGTTTCGTATGGTACGACGTACCTACGTCGAATTCCGGCAGAAAACGAATTTCGACATGATTCGATCCAGCACCCCACGAAACCGCCAAAATATTCACTATTTTACGCGTTTTGATTATATAATAATGTGCATTAGTGTCTATATGACAGGTTTAATTATAAAAACTGCATTTCAAAGTGCATAAGTTAGAAATTAACCTTGTACGTAAAAGTAAAATAGTAGTAACTATAAATA
Organism: Pyrrhosoma nymphula; assembly: GCA_963573305.1. Taxonomy (NCBI): domain Eukaryota; kingdom Metazoa; phylum Arthropoda; class Insecta; order Odonata; family Coenagrionidae; genus Pyrrhosoma; species Pyrrhosoma nymphula. Next base: position 8,256,399 of record OY754332.1, on the reverse strand, counting down.
TGACAAAGCATAATTGTGATCCTATTCAATATTAGACATTGAAAACGCATTTCTATTTGCTCTAATACACTGATCACTTTAAAACAAAACAGCGTACTTCCTTGATTTCATTCGTTTCAGACTACGTGCTCTAAACAGCGCCCGTTAAAACAGATCGGGAATAGACTTGATGAGCGCTAGACAATAAAATACCTTTGCATTCAAATGCATAATCGCATCCGCAATGTTTTTTCGAGAAAAGCATCAAGCATGAATAATGTAAAGTGTTTAATTACTTTGATTATTCCACGTTTTAAAATTAGTACTTTCAACGAATTTTAAAACTACGCACAAAAAATAGACCGTGACTATTGTGAACAAAGAATTCCACTGGCGGTTTACCGAACGTTTCTTCTGCGCACATCGCTCCATTCATCGCCGTTCATATGCGCTGATATACTCCAACCTGTGCTAACTTCAACACTTAGAATGGAACGCTCCCAGTGTTACCGCTTCCGCATCTGGTGGCACTAGGCAGCGCACGTGTACCTACGTAACGTGCCGGCTGTAGACAGCGCGCTTCCAAACAAATCAGTAGTAGACTCGTGCCCGGTCTCCACAACAGCCGTACGGCCCAACGGAAAGCCCCTACACGTAATCCCACTACATTGGCGTAACAACTATTGCTCAATGCTTCACTCTCCAGGAGTTGCAGCGAACAAGTGAAACGCAAGCAGTTAATTTCAAACTAAATTAGAATTCCGCATCCATCCATGATGTCTTTTACAAATTCGTAATGGTTTCTAAAGCAACTGAAACTCCTCTTTGTTTATCAAACACAGTAATATCTCGCCATTATCCATTTTGTTTTCCTTTTCTGAGTATCGTGGTTCATATTTCCGGTTCCTCCCACACAACGCCAGTGCCAACCAATGTAGGGTTGATTTCGTTAGAAACTACGTGTTCCAGCTACACGGAAGTGCATTCCCACGGCGAGGCATACAGGCGTAGCTACTTCGGTCCGTATGGCTGTCGTGGAAACAGAGTATTGATGAGCGCCGGGCAAAAACAGAACTTTTATAATAGAATCCGCGATGTTTTTATTGTTGATTTGCCGTAAAGGCGTCATACATGAATAATGTAAAGTTTTTTACTACTATACGTGTTAAAAAGCGTACGCTTTAAATTACGCATGTTGAATTCGATAGATATACACAAAACATTCGGCCGTGACTTTTTTAATACTACTTACAACCTACCAGCCGGTTACCGAACGTTTCTTCTGCACACAATGCTCCATTCATCGCCTTTCATGTTTGCTATTGTGTTCTAATCTCCGCTTACTTAATAAGGATTAAGACAAGGAATTCTTTGTCTTAATTTCTTTGATATTTTGTATTGTAATTTATTTTGAATTATTGATTTATAACGATTTTTTTGTTCAATTTCAATATTATTTCTTATATTTTTATTTTCGATTTTAGTATTTTCGCCCAAACTCCGTAATATAGACGAATATTTTTCCTATTTTATCCATTAATTAGCCAGAAAAACCGACGTATCTGTGGGACCGACGTAACTTGAAACGACGTAAGTCGAGGTAAACCTGTGCATGGCTGATTATGTTACAGTTAAAGACATACGAGAAATTTGTCAATCGTTTTTCTTTCAACAGCTGTCACTCACTTCAGTCAAGGATGAATTTTAAAACAATTGTCTCAGAATTCAATGATGCGCTTAACGGTTTAATTTTTAAATCACAAAACTAGGAGATCAAGCACTTTTTTCATCATGACTTTTACTCGAGTCACAGATTTTATTCGATTTTTAGGGTGACAAAGAGACTTAGACTTATACTCGATTTGACTTATACTTGTAGATATAAGGTAATAAATGCCATGATGAATGAAAACCATCCTGGACAAATAGTGTTCAATACATATGCTCAGTTTTTGCAGTATATGCTAGAAACTTTTTCATGATTTATGGAACACATCCCTGCATTCATTATGCTAAAATGCTCTCATTCTACACTAATTCACAACACAAACGATATTAATAGTACGAATTTACTAGCACTTTCAAAGTAGCAACAATATATTTAATTTTTTTCTGGTGACTGAAAATTCGTAATGGCCTTTTAAGAATACAAATTCAGATGACAATTGTTACCCGCAGTCACCAGATGGCAGCCAGACTAGATATATTCACAAATAATTTATTGATTATGGAGAATTCCAGGCATCTAGGAGATTTCGTGAGATTTAGACTTATAATTTTACCCTTCTGACCTTACTGATTAAATTTCCAAACAAAATAGTAGCACTTGTGTCTCAAGAAGGAGGCAAAACAAGTTTGAAATTGTATTGAATACGTGATAGGATGCACATTTCAATGAATTAATTTATGGGAAAATTATTTTCTCCTCCCTTAAAATATGAACCATCCTTTCTTGATTATGCAGAGTTAAAGCTATTCTCATCAGTGCACTTTCCCATTCACTGTCAGTAGTGTTTTTATTCATCTAGCACCTCTGGTTTTTACATGAACTGCCAGATTGCCACTCTTGCTTTCATCTCTTTATATCACTGAATTATAATTAATGGTTTTCATTTTAAGGTTAAGACTGGATGAACTGACAGGTGTAATTACAACGGGAACAAATGGTCCAATATTTGACCGTGAATTGGTGTCAAAGCATTATTTGACCATAGAGGCAAGAGATCACCTTGGAAAAGGTAACAGGTAAGCATGAGACCAACCCAAAATCATTATTAAACTATGGATAAATATATTCATACTCCTTCATCATGATAAGTATACCAGTGTTGACTATTTAAGGACTGAACTTTGAAAACTTCATTCCATAGCCTCACCGCTACAAAAAGGCTGAAAATTGATCAAATAAAATTCATGTACTTTTCTACAATTCTAAATAGGATGGTTTTTTTTATGTGAGGAAATAATTAGTCCAGTGCCTGAATTAAAATGGATAAAGAATTATGTAATTACAATTGCCACAGCTAATACATTATACTTGCTCAGCTAAGTCCTATGCTATGGCTGCCTAGTATTCTACCATTACATGGTGGGTTGTGTGTGAATAAGTGAGTAGAAAATCTAGACAATGAATAGCTCAAAGGAATGCACCATTCAGGGCTAAAAATCATTTGCTAAAATTGTTTAGAGGAGGTGGAAATTTTGGGAATTCCATGAGGTAGTTGAGGGTATGAAAAACCAGAGTGATGGGCACAAGAGAAAAGGATGATGGAGGAGGGTATTAAAGAAGGGTAATACAACTAATTTAAAATACATCGATTGATTGGCCTTTATGGCTTCTTTTGCCAGGAGTATAGGTCTGTTCAAATTTTCAGGGGGAGGGTAAGGTCTTGCCAAAAAGGGAGGAAAGCCACTGTCATAGGTCTCATATGGTCAAGTCGTTAAAACTTTCGCGGTCCATATTATGACTTATATATGTTTTTTGGGTTGTCCACGTCTTGCTAGCTGGTTCGAAGGTGGCCACCTTCGAACCAGCTAGCAAGACGCGGACAACCCAAAAAACATATATAAGTCTCATATGGTGTTCAAATGGGGTGCGATTCTGTTTCTACAATGTACCAGTTCACTGCTGATGTACCATAGTTGATGTAAGTGGTTGCAATGAGGGCAAATCTGTTTTTCTGTGGTAAGTGTTAAAGCTAAATTTTTTTCCTCTTCTACACTGATTGAACCACAAGTAAGCATGGTAACAGCCATGAATTTATTCATGCCTGCTGCAAATACGGCGATGAAAGACATAGAATTTTCCATGAAAAAAAAATTGGCCTGGACCAGGAAGAATACCACGGAGTTTTAGCTTGCCAGGCCAATGCGCAGACCACTACACCACCCAGGCTTCCTAATTCCCATAGTAGTTAAGGAGCATACAAGGGAACTATATGATAAGTCCTTGCAGTCCAACAAAGATGGCAACAAAAGGGAGCCGAGGACTTCAAAGAAGTTACAACCCATGCAGTTGCATCCGTTAACAGCACTTATGCCGTGCTAAGCCACATATGAGATTATTCATGCCTGCTGCAAATATGGCAATGAAATACGTACCCAGGCTTCCTAATTCCTGTAGAAATTAAATTGATGTACCGCAAGGGCTTAACATCTAGTTCCCTTGTATCCTCCTAATTTGCCACGGGGATTAGGAAGCATGGGTAGCGCAGTGGTCTTTGCATTGGACCAGCAAGCCAAAGGTCCGAGGTTCGATTCCCACTCCAGGCCGATTTTTTCTCAAGGCAATTACTACTAATGGCACAGCCTTGTTTATGTTGAGAACCAGAATAAAGAATTGTATATCCATAATTTGAATGCCGTAGTGACGTCTTGCCTTCTTGGGGAAACAGAATCCCACCCCTGGTTCCTACTTGGTGCATAGAATGCTGAGAAGAGGAAGGAGGGCCACCATAGGGGTCCTCTGCTTCATGTTGCTTGGGCTCTTAAGTGAGGGGCTCAGGAGAAGGACATTACACTGCTACCCCTTTCTCCTCCACATCCATCACCCTTTTTAGTTACTCCCATTGGCAGATGACCAAATGATAGTCAGCTAAGGGACCTTTGTCAATAAGAAGTGCATTAGAGGTAGTGTTTAGGGCATGTAAAGATCAATCATCAGAAAACAAAGGTAACGAGATACTCAAGAAGTAGAAAAAGTGGGTTGAATTTTGAGATGGGAGGGCATAAAATACAGCTGGTGGAGCAGCTATCATAACTAGTGAGTATTTTGGATGAGAATGTGCGGAATAATGCGGACATTTTGTGGAGAATTGTGTTAGATGAAGAAGCATTCTCAATAAGGGAATCAGTCGGGGGGCTCTGAGCAAAGAAGTAAAGAAAAGCTTAGTTAAACTTTTAATTTGGAGTGTAGTTCTGTGTTGGTTGGAGAATTTGCCTCAGCCGAAAGAGGATGTGAGTATACTGTAGGTTTGTGTAATCTAGGTGAGGGGAATAACAGATAGGGTGAGCTGGGTGGCAAGGGAGAAATGAGAAGTAATCAATATTCAAACCTTTTTGTATTTTATTGCAGAAATACTGTGCAACTGACCATATACGTAGAAGATGTAAATGACAATGCACCAAAATTTACACAAAATAAATATGAAGCAAGACTGATAGAAAACCAAGAAGACTTTGATTTGCCTCTTGTTGTTGAAGCTCATGATGCAGATCTCAATGGTAGGTGCTCATATTTATTAGCTAAAGCTTTCCACCAACTGTAATGCAGGGTCTTTCTGCAGTGTGATTTCATAAACAAAGTTCACCACTGCTGTCAGAGTGTTACTTATAGCTGAATAGTATAAGGTTTAAAATTGAAAGGGCAATTTCTACACTTCCAGGTACAAAAAACAGTGATATTCTCTACAGCATTGTTGGGGGGGATCCAGATAACAATTTCACAGTGAATCCAGAAACTGGGATGATTTGGCCTACAAAACCTCTAGACTTTGAGACAGTAAGAGGGAAATCAGACATTCATGAAATAAATCTAGTCATAAGAGCACAGGATCAAGGGAATCCTCCTCTGCATACAGATGTTCCTCTAAATATTTACCTTCATGATGTCAATGACCATGGACCAGTTTTTGAAAAATCTCATTACCGACGAGCAATTCATGAAGACATGAGTGGAGGAACATCTATTCTACAGGTCTGATAAATAAAAGTATTTACTGCATGAATAAGCAGGTGTTACTTTGCTGTTATTGTTTAAGTATTTACTGTTATTGTAATGACTCATAATGTGACAAGAATTCAGATAATTGAACTTGTAAAAAGGGTTTTTTTTTCATCACATTTAAAAGGAAATTCTTCCTGGGAGAATGATCACTGCAGTTTTTTCCAGTAATGAAATACATATGTACAATGTATCATGAATAAAAAATGCATTTTATCATTTGCTTTAGTTCTCTCCTGCATTATAATGGAGAAAATGGAGCCATATTCCTCCCTGGAGAAATAACGCGTCATTGTCATGGGATGGCTTAAGTTGGAATGAAATAAGTTATGTCATATAATTAATAATAATATTTCATACTTTATTATTTTTCTGTCTTGGTGCATGGTGGTGGTATTTTTTCTGAGTGCATGTTGGTGCATCGTACATTTTGGTGGGTTTAAAGTTAAAGTAAGCGCAAACCATCTTTTCATGTAATGTTTCACATTTACCTAAAATTCCCAGTCAGTGTTCTGGAATTTTAAAAAACATATCCAAAAGTGAAAAAAGTCCAAATATATAGTAGCCTCAAATGTCACTCTCTAATTTCTCTGTCAATGACATTCTGATACGCAATTTCATCGTCAAGCAAATCATTTAACAAAGACATTCTAAATTAAAACTGATTTCAATCACAGGTGAAAGCACGGGACAATGATGGATCAGCACCTAATAACTTTGTGGTGTATAGGATTGAGTCAGGAGCAGAAGACAAGTTTGTGATTGATCCTAACAGTGGAGTTGTGAGTGTGGCACCTGGAGCAAACCTTGATCCTGATCGTACATCTCCAAGAACTATGTTATATTCATTAAGAGTCATAGCTTTGGATGGTGGAACTGGGATACAACAGCATACAGCGACTGTCCCAGTGGAAATCAGTATCATCGATGTAAATAACAAATCTCCATCATTTGAAGGGCCTGCCACAATAACTCTAATGGAAAATGCTGCAATTGGAAGGCACATATGGACTGCTAGGGCAACTGACCCAGATGACGACCCAAATTTGAGATACTGGATTGATTGGAAGGCATCAGAAGTACGGGGGGAAGATGGTGTTGTATTATCTCCTTTTGGTGGCACAGGAGAATACAACACAACAAGCCTCTTTGAGCTAACACCCATTGATGGATTCTTGAAGGTCGCTCATCTGTTAGACAGGGAAAAGGTTGAAGTAATCAAATTGGTTGTCGGAGTGGAGGACACTGCTTCCACCACTGGTCCCCAAACAGCTTCCAGTGAGTGAGACGCTTTCTGAAATCATTCATATTCATAAATACCATATTTCTTGGCCCATTGGACACACTTTTTGCAACCCATAAATGCATTATAAAATCTGTTTGCATCTGAGTTTTATAGGTCAGTTTTGTGGGCTGGGAAATACCGTAATTTGAAGTCTCCATAAATATTTTTCAAACCCATAGAAAATGCTGATATCTTTTGAAATTGTTTCTTTTCAAGCTACTCTTACCATTATTATTGATGATGAAAATGACAACAACCCAAAATTCAGGAAGCCCTTCTACCGGCGGGCAATCACTGAAAATAGTAAGAATGGAGTGACCATAGCTAATGTTCTGGCTGATGATGCAGATAAAAATCGCACAATTACATACTCACTTGAAGGTATGAATTTTACATCGGTGACATTGGAAACTATGATTTACCCTTTCATTGTAATTCTAATTTTAACATGAAACTTTGACTTTAAGGATCAAGTTAAAATGCTTAATTTAAAACTTTGCAGGTCATCGCTCCATAACTGAATTGGTTCACCTTCATTGGGAGACTGGAGAAATAGTAGTTGCCAATAAAATTGACAGAGAATTTCAATCATGGCTTAATTTCAGTGTTAGAGCCACTGATTCAGGAATCCCACCAAGATCAAGTCTCGTTGAATTATACGTCCAAGTTTTAGATGAAAATGACAATAATCCATATTTTGTTGGAGATGTTAGCAACGTAACAGTGAGAGAGGACGCTCCTTTGGGTGAGAATCATGATAAGATTTTGTGAATCAAAGATCAAAATTCCTGTGTGTACATCACTGCTCAAGCAAATGGAAAGAGTAAGGAGTAAGAGTGATAAGACTTGATTATTTATATTTTCTTTTGTCAGGCACAACCATTTGTGTGATAGAAGCAAAAGATGCAGACATAGGTGACTATGGCAAAGTGACATATTTATTAGACCGAAGATCTTCACAGGTAATAAATCACATTAAACTTCATTAATTGAAGCAAACCATAGAATTAAAATTAATATATGTAGTAGAAATTGTGCAGGCTCTTTCAGTTTTTGTTTATATCCTATAATTTTTTATTGTGCCTTTTCCTTAGTTATTTACAATGCAGAGAGTATTTAACTAAAATTTTGTTGAAATTTGAACCATGACCCCTTGTGTGGGCATGATGTTCAAGTTTATTTTGTTCCTTTCATAAATGTATGCTTTTAGCATATGTTGATTCTGGTACACAGTATCTCTACCGTAAAACTTCTCTAATCCACTCCGACCTCTTTAGTGACCCCCATCCCCAATACTGGCAATGACCTCGTAGTCATTACTTCATACTATCCTTACTGAATGCATCTCCTTGGTAAAACAGCTAGTTTATACATTTTCATGGCTTTTGGGATCTTATCAGGTATCTAATTTCAATGTATCTTTTGCAGGGTAAATTTCAAATTGATCCAGAAACAGGAGAGTTGAGTGTGGCGGAAACTTTAAATCGAGAAGAACAGAATGTATATATTCTTATAATTGAGGCATGGGACAACTACCAATTTGGTTACACGAGTGGGGAAAGTCGAAATGCTTTTAAGCAGATTGGGTAAATATATTTTTCATTTTGTGCGTGATGTCCTCGAATATTTCTGAATGAGAGTATCTTCAAGCTTGACAATTTCTTCCTCGGACAGAATTAACATCGTTGATGTCAATGATGAAACACCAGTGCTTGACATCCCAGAAGGTTGTGCAACTGTAACAGAATTCCATAATCTACAAGATGATATCACAGTGGTTAGAGGGAAAGATGGAGATGATCCCTACACCCCAAATGGCCAAATAGTTTTTTCAATTGTTGATGGAAATGCACTTGGTGAGGCCATACAACTCACTGTAAATTGATTATTTTCTCCACTTGGTCACTTTTGTTTTAACTGCCATTGCTTTCTTGTAGGATTATTTAGAATAGAAAATATTGACCATCTTCAAGCTAGAGTTACTGCTGCCGCTTCATTGAGAGGATTGTATGGAAACTACACTTTGACGATTAAGGCAGAAGATATGGGCACCCCTCCAAACTTTATAATCAAAGAATTGCCAATTTGTGTGACTGATTTCAACGATAACCCTCCAAGATTCATCAGCCCAGTACAAAACTTTACAGTCCGCGTACCAGAGGTAAATTCACCCCAAGCACTGAGCATGTAGTAAACAAAATTGAAGCCTTCTGTTGAATCCATTATAAACAGCATCGTACCATAAAAAAATACCCTTCTTTCCTACCAGAAAGAAAAGGATATATCATTAGAATATTTACAATAGTTTGGTGAAAAATCCCTTAGTGATTTGATTTGTATTTATGCCAAGTCTATTATTCTTCCAATTTTAGAACGCAACAGTTGGAACTACTGTTATTCAAGTGCAAGCTCTTGATAAAGACATTGGATTAAATGGAGAAGTTAGATACAGGCTCAAGCAAGATCCTATGGGACACTGGAAGACTTTCAGAATTGATGATACCACTGGTGTAATTAAATTGAAACACCCCCTTGATAGGGAAAGGCAGAAGACATATGAGGTACGGTAGTCATGGTTAATGTATATTATTTTTTTCCTAGATTAGCTTCGTCATGAATAAGAAATGATTCTGAGGCCACAAATAAGGGTACATTCACACATAGATTGATGAATTTATGATAAGAATTTCTGTCAAAGTTGAATTGTTTATTCACGTGTTTCACATTTTATGATTATTTTAAGGTGAGGGTGGAGGCATACGATCTTGGGATCCCAACTCCTTTATCTTCTGACCTTGATCTAACAGTGTATGTGAAAAACATCAACGACTATGAACCGCAGTTCTTAGTGGATGAGTTTACCGTCAATTTCACAGGTTCGTACGTTTTAGCTTTGCCCAAATGATATCATCCAGAAAAATAACTATGAGTAACAAAAATTGCTGAGAGAGATACATGTGTTGCAAATCAAATCCCAACTGATGGGCAATTTCTCTTCAACAGAGCATGTCCTTCCGGGAATGGAGAGGAGAAAAATTGTGGACACTGTTGACCAAGACGATGTTGATGAGTTAGATGAGCCCCAAAGTACAGTGTGCTATTTCATTGTGGGGGGCAATGATGATGGAACATTTGCCTTAGATCCTATAAGCCACTATATAATGGTAAGTTTGTGGAATGAAAGCACATGTACCCGCAATGATGCTGAATGATGTAGATGAAGTTTGTCAGATGCCATGAATCCAAAGATTGGTTTGCTGCAGCTCTCCACTTCATATTCTTTTCAGCTTGCAGCTTTATACCTTCACCATTAATTATTTTAATATTTTTTCTATTATTATAATTTGCATCATGAATTCCATCCCTGTACTCTCTTGGTAGCTCTTGGAGCAAGATATTTTATATATACCGGACTTATTGATATTATCTATTTTGTCTTTGGTGTTCCCTAATAAGTTTTTTAGTTTGTAATTATTACTGAAAGATATTTTGGTGTTCACTGTCTTAAATATCTTTTCCAAACCTTTGGTGACTTTCGGGTGGTAAGGCAGTTTAATGTAGCGAGTAGTTTCATCTTTTCTTAGTGTAGTGGAATTTTGCATTAGTCTCTTAAACTTATGTTTTTTAACAATTTTGTCAATTACAGTTTGTTTTGTTTCCCCCCCCCCTCTTGACTCACTTCAACGGTCATTAGCTTCCATCCCCCCCCCCCCCTTCCCTCCAACGGTCGATATGACTCCCCCCCCTACCTAAACGGTTACGTTCCTTGACTACCAATCCCCAATAGCCATGTACCACATCTATTTGCCATTGGCTCCCTTTCTCCCGACCCTCCTCGCCTCCCCAACTTCACCCACATTCCCACTGCTCACCAATAACCTTTTAGCCTTTACCAATTCCTTTGGTCATTGCCCCCCCCGCTTCCCAACCCTTTTGTCCCTTCCCTATTTATTCTAGGATTGTCCTCTTCATTCACTTTCAACCTCGTGTTGCAAGTATTTTTTTTTTCGTTTCAGCTCGCTGAAGAGGACCACTTTGTGGTCGAAATACGCGTATCCGAAGTTCACCCTCGTTCCCTGTTTGTTGTTTTTGTTCTTTTTGACCACGCTCTTTTTGAGCTGTTCTCCCAGAAATTTGGGGCCCTATTTATTGTGTGTGTGAGTGAGTGTTTTGTGTGATTGCGTGTGTGGTTGTGTTAATAATTTGGCAGCCTTAGTAGAGTCACTTCAGCTCTGCGAAGGATCCCAGGTTATAACCCTTTTTGACCACGCTCTTTTTGAGCTGTTCTCCCAGAAATTTGGGGCCCTATTTATTGTGTGTGTGAGTGAGTGTTTTGTGTGATTGCGTGTGTGGTTGTGTTAATAATTTGGCAGCCTTAGTAGAGTCACTTCAGCTCTGCCAAGGATCCCAGGTTATAACCCTTTTTGACCACGCTCTTTTTGAGCTGTTCTCCCAGAAATTTGGGGCCCTATTTATTGTGTGTGTGAGTGAGTGTTTTGTGTGATTGCGTGTGTGGTTGTGTTAATAATTTGGCAGCCTTAGTAGAGTCACTTCAGCTCTGCGAAGGATCCCAGGTTATAACCCAGGAATTCTTAGCTGGGTCCCATTAGCCTTACAAAGGATTCCAATTGGGTGGTGTGTGTGTCTGTTGTGGTCCCGGGCGAGGAAATAAATTTCCCATAAACTACCACAAGAGGGTATTCTGGTGGAGAGGCTGTGGTTGGTCCCTGTTGCGGAGTCCCCATTCCCGCAAACCAACACAGTGAGTGTTTGATTTTTGGCGAGTGGTTCAAATATTTTACGGCCATTGGAGAAATTTCTTATCTGGTTAATCTATAGAGACGTAGAGCTCCACTACCTTGATTCCATAAATCTTAAAAATAAAGAAAATGAAACATCAAAATTTGGTTGATAGTTCATTTTGCAGAAGTTCACATAACTAGCATTTGCTATTCAATATCATGAAGGGTGATGTAAGTCTAATTTTCAAGTAGGGGATTACAGTTTCCCAACAAGTGGAGCACTCCCACTATTGTTCTTCGATTGAATTTGCTTCCTATCTGATAGAGTATTATTCTTGGTCGTAGTATTGACTACGAGGGAAGTTTTTTTTGTTTCGGAGAGCAAAAAAAAAGAAGTGACAATAGAGGTGGGGGTGTTGCGGTATACTGTCAATCCGGGTTATCCATTACACCTGTTAAGTTCAAAAATAATTTTGAAAAGGTACATGAGTGTGCTGCTGTTATTTTCAGGTCAAAAAGAACTCGCTTAGGTGTCCTAGTTGTCTATAGATCGCCCAATGCCTGTTACAATTCTTTCAAAAATGAACTTCGGGATGCTATTCAGGTTATCTTGAATAGTAAAATCGACGATCTTTTGTTATTTGGTGACTTCAATATTGAGTTGTATAGTAAGTCCAAACAGTGTGATGAATTGATCAGTCTATTTAATTCTTTTGGCTTAAAAATAATTAATAGCGATCCTACCAGTGTCATCACACTCTTCCACTCTCATTGACTTGGTAGCATCTGACCTACCAGTTAGTATGATCTCGTGTACTACAATATCTCATCAACTTTCTGATCATTTTGCTATTGAAGTTGAATTGAAATTGAGTGATCTAGAAACTAACAGACCTTCTTACACCACCAAACGTTTTTATAACTCAGCTAATATTGAGGAATTTCTGGTATACCTGGCTGAAGAAACTTGGAATGCACAGGAGGCTGTGCCTGATGTTGATATTATATTTAACAGTTTTCTTAATAAGTTCATTAGTGTCTTTAACTGGGCTTTTCCACCAAAAGTAATTGCTTTCAGTGGTTGTCGTAGAAATATCAAATTCCCCCTTGAACTTGTTAATATGGGCTCCAAAGTGAGGCATCTCGACGCACAATGCTAATACTTTGATCCATCTCTCCGAGAAGGATATAAAAAACTTCTTAAAAACTACAAAGATGCTATAAATGAATTTAAGAGAATTTATATTAATAAGCGCATCGCCACAGCAAGTAATGTCAGCAAAGCAGCATGGAATACTATAAATGAACAAACAATTAGTGACGTCAATCACAAAAATCCTCCCTTTATTACCTTCAATAATATTCCAGTATCTAATCCTGCTGATATAGCAGATTGTTTCAACAATCAGTTTTGTCAATTAAAAAAAATGTAACTCCATCGATTTTTAATGGGTTAAACTGTCCTTACTCAATATTTCTCATGCCATCAGACCCAAATGAAGTTGAAAAAACAATTCGGACTTTCGACAATAATTGGTCAGTTGGATGTGATGGAGTACCAATGCCAATCATAAAACTTGCAACTAAGATAATCTCCCAGCCCCTTTGTGATATTTTCAATATGTCAATTTCTAAGGGTCATTTTCCTGCTGTGCTAAAAACTTCTCTGATTGTACCTACGCATAAAAGAGGGTCATTCAGTGAATCAGAAGACTAAAGACCCATTTCTATCCTCTCAGTGTTTTCCAAAATCTTTGAAAAACCTTTTATAACCAAATTGTTAACTGGGTTAACCAAATTGTTAACAGCATACCTGGGTTTATTGTTTCTGCGGCAGTCACTTCCCTACCCTTGTCCCTTGTCCTCTATGGCAGGCATTCATTCTTTTACATAGGAAAAGCCTCATCGACTATGGCAGGCATTCATTCTCTTGGGTAGGAAAATCCTCGTTGGCTATGGCAGGCATTCATCCTTTCGGGAAGGAAAATCCTCATCATTATGGCAGAAATTCATTCTTTTTGGTAGGAAAATCCTCGTCAGGTATGACAGGCATTCATTCTTTTGGGAAGGAAAATCCTCATCATTATGGCAGGAATTCATTCTTTTGGGTAGGAAAATCCTCATCAGGTATGACAGGCATTCATTCTTTAGGGAAGGAAAATCCTCATCATTATGGCAGGAATTCATTCTTTTGGGTAGGAAAATCCTCGTCAGCTATTGCAGGCATTCATTCTTTTGGGTATGAAAATCCTCGTCAGCTTTGGCAGGCATTCATTCTTTTGCATAGGAAAGTCCTCATCGGCTCTAGCTGCCATTCCTTTTTTCCATAGGAAAATCCTCGTCAGCTATTGCAGGCATTCATTCTTTTGGGTAGGAAAATCCTCATCAGCTATGGCAGGCATTCATTCTTTTGCATAGGAAAGTCTTCATCGGCTCTAGCTGCCATTCCTTTTTTTTCCATAGGAAAATCCTCATCAGCTATGGCAGGTATTCATTCTTTTGTATGGGAAAATCCTCATCGTCTCTAGCTGGCATTCCTTTTTCTCCATAGGAAAACCCTCATCAGCTATGGCAGGCATCTATTCTTTTGAGTAGAAAAACCTCATCAGCTATAGCTCACATTCGGTGTGAAAGGGTTAAATACGGACACCCCGTCAGCCCCACCTGAGGCAAAATCTTGGTTATATCACAGCCTAGGCGATGAGTGCAAATATGTAGATTTATCTGATATCTTTGAAGTGAATATTTTTTAAATCTGTTTTCTAAGTAACTTTTTCCTTCATTTATACTTTACTTTCAAATAAGTAATAATTGAATAAGTTTCAGATAAGTAATAATACATCATTCAAATACATACAATACCTTTTGAGAGAAAGTGGACTAATTGCTTCCTCCTCAACCTTGGTCATGAAAATGTTTAGGGCAAGTATCCCTATTGTTCCCACAGCTCTCATTTCTTCAGGAATGACCTCAGGTCTAATTGCCTGGGAAGATAGGAAGCTACCAAACCCAGAAACACCCTCATCCCACCAGTAATGCTCCCCACAAAGATGCACTCTACGTCTATGATGATTTGATGCAATAACTATTCAAAATCTCTCTAATTTCAGGTAGAGAAAGAGTTAGATAGAGAAGAGAAGGATGCACACATTTTAGTAATAAAGGCTACAGAGGACTGTCACACAATGCCTGAAAATGTCAGCTTCTTCAGCCCTGAAGATGACACTTATCTTCGAGTTATTGTAATGGTGACAGATATAAATGACAATGCACCGTATTTTATGAAGAAAGTTTTCACTGGAGGTGTTTCAACGAATGCTGACTTTGGAAATGAATTCATGGTTGTAAAGGTAATTCCCTAAATAATATGCTCATTTATATTATAGTTTGGCCAAAATTTGTCCTTTATTCTGCCAACAATAACATTCTCAGCACTTCAACATATTGGCCTAACTGATGGTGGGGTAACATGGTCTGCCAACCCAAAGGTTTGAATCCTGCCTGGGTGGTTTTTCACCATTCAGAGCATGGCTCTGTGGGTTCATCAAAACATATTGATTGTAATTTGCAAAAGCATTGATCAATATATAAATTGTTATTGTTTTGTCCCTTTTTGTAACATGGCCCTATGAGTGCCCGGTAAGGTTTCAGGTTTCATTGCCATCATAATGGCTATAGACTCACTGATCCACTGGCTGAGATGATATTTCTATTCCACAAGCATACTTAATGATTGAAATTAAATAGAGTAATCCAATGGATGTAGCTCTTTACATAGCACATTTCAAATATTCTTAATCATGTTTTCATTTGTTCTTTACAGGCCCATGACAATGACATGGGAGAGAATGCTGTCATCAGCTATTATATATTTGGTGGTATTCAGCAAAGACTTGCAGAAGGCTTAGAAAATATTTGGAGTGACCCTTTCATTGTAGATAAATACACAGGTGGCATATTTCTTAATTTTGATCCACAAAAAGGAATGAAAGGATATTTTGAATTCACGGTAAGAATGAAACCTATATTGTTTACTAGAAACAATGGTCCTCCAGCTCATTAGTTTATCTTGGGTTGAGGAAACACTTTTTCCATTCCCAAAATATGACACTCTGGCCCAAAATTGTAGTATAGTTTGAATTTTTAAAAATCAGAAGTCATCTTCAGTCTTAGATTCAGACGGATATATCCATGCTATATACATCAATTGCAAATTGCTACTTCAATTTCAAAATGCATATTGCCTCTTCAGCATGTGTGAATTGCGCAGTTTGCAATTAAACATCTTCAGGCAAGTATCATCACTGCCATTTGTATGCTAAAGAAATGATGTCATGATGATGTATTGTCACTTTCTTATTCCCTATGTAGTAGTTTACTTCTACTACCAATGACACCTCAAAATGACTTATTGTGTAAGTCATAGCAGCCAATTTTTCAAGAATGATATATTTAATCCTTGTTCTCCTTAAATTGATGGAATCAGGTAGGTACTTTAAATCGATTTGTGAATGAACTTTTACCACAGAATAAAATACACTCTCTCACACACACACACGACCCTGGTTTAGGTGCTGAGCACCATCATCAGGTTGGACCTAACGGCTGACTGGACAATACTCAGCACTGTCTGGTTGGCTGGTCGTGTGTGTGTGAGGGAGTGTATTTTATTCTGTGGTTTGTAAAAATTCTTAAATAAATCGATTTACAGAATGGAATTCCACAAGGTTAATGGTGAACTCATTTTATATATACAGAATCAGGTACTACCAACTTTGAGGAGCAGCGCAATGTTCACCATAATGTAAAGAAACACTGGTTACTTTTTTCCAATGGTGCCTTGTATAACATTGGCCAATGATACCTTGTTAATGACACAATAGGTTTCGATATTAATCCTGCCAATATGGATGAGAGTGGACCAAGTGCTTCTTTTCATTGCTGCTGTCTGCAGCGCTACTATCAACAACAACATTTGGGAATAAAATTATGTATCTTCCATTCATATTAAACCCACCCTTAAATTTTATGACTTGATTACTTAGTAGCCACCTTATTTTTCAAAAACCACGTCAATACTGGGCATGCATCTCATTTTTAAAATGCTAATTCTTATGTTTTTCATGATTAAGGTTTTAGCTAATGACACTGATGGTCTCTACGACACTGCCAGAGTCTTGATCTATTTGCTTCGAGAAGACCAACGGCTGAAGTTTGTGCTACGGCAGCATCCTCCTGAAGTACGAGAGAAAATAGATACATTTAGGGAGTAAGTACTCTTTGTGAACTATTTTCTCATTACCTAGCGAAGTATTCAAAAATTTCTAATCTGACAATGGCATTGAATCATTTTCCAGGATATTAGGAAATGTCACTGGAACTATTGTCAATGCAGATGAATACAAAGTGCATGAAAACCAAGATGGCTCAGTGGATAAAACAAAAACTGATCTCTACCTTCATTTTGTTGAGCACAGGAATAACTCAATAATGGAAGTAGATGATGTACTCAAACTTGTAGATCATAACATTGAGCAATTAGATGACTTATTTAAGGTAAGTAGTAGCAAGCAACATCTTTTCTTGTAAGCATATGAAAGAACAAAGGATTCAAGGATTTAACTGTGGAGAAAAAAATTACTTGAGCAGCTGAAGAGAGCAGTGGCACTAAGGTGTATTGAACTTGCTTGGAAGTAGATATCATGATTTGTTTCTCCATACCTTCTAAAAGGCTATGGGCACTCCTGGCAACACAAACTGGTGAATGATACAAAACATTAAATTGGCTGACAGGTTTGCTGCATCTGATGTATGAGCCCTGAAATTTTGTGGCGCTAGAGAATTAGCCAAATTCAGTCCTGATTTTAAAGAAGTGAACATAAAAATTTTAAAAATCTTCCCCCAAGCTTCAGTCATTTGAAGAATTATCTTCAGAAATACTCTTCAACTTCCCGTAGTCTCCAGTGAGTCCTCTCTCTTCAAAATAATTCCATGTACCTAACAATAATGAAAGCTGATACATATACAGTTATCGAAATAATCTCTTAAGTCTTTGAGAGCACTCATCAATTCTGAAGTTCTTCATTCATCCTGATTGTCTCTGTTTACTTCATTTTATGGAGAGTGGGAGAATTCTTCCTGCTGCTTAACTCTTTCTTTAGTGTTGCATCCATGATTTCAAATCAAAATGAAAGTGAATCCTTTTGTTGTTCATTCACAAATTCCATTTCTGACAATTTATGCCTCTAAAAATGTTACCTTAACCTTAGTATACATGCTCAGATATCATGCATTAGACACTTAAGGTGATTATTTTCCCCAATACTCAATTGTCTCTACTTTTTAGCTTGCCAACACCCAGTGCACAAACAGCCTGAATTTGGTGGAAACCAAAATGAGCAGGGCTGCACAGCAACCCATTTAACAATTGGCCATAATCAGAGATAATTCATACAATAAAGGGGTGGTTGACTATTATCCAGAACAGCTACAGAAGTTCAGGGGTCAGCACAATACATGCATAGGTAAATCAGAACTGGCTGCTGGACCGTAATTATGGTTGCCTACATTCAGGATAGGCCACCAAATTTAGGGTCAATAGTACTAGATAATCAAAATGCACTTCCAAATTTCATTTCCAGCCGCTAACTCCATGATAATTAAAACCAAGGAAGTAGAGGGAAAGTTACTAGTTAGCCACATCAAATTTCTGTTCATTCCTATTTTAAAACTATTATCTTTAATTTTTGGTGGAGTAAGTTCACTAGACCCACGCTTCACGGAATTAATCTATTTGTTTCAAAGTATTGTTCATGCAGTGATTTTTTTCATAAAGTGAACAAATTCATAGCCAGAGGCTATTATGGGTTTTCTATTGCATATATTCCATGATAATCAAAAGTTATTTGGGTTTCAAACTTGTGGAATGATGGAAAATATATTATATAAATAAGCCATTGCAAAATGAGGCCCAATCAAATAGCATGATGGTCTTCAGATCACATGCAATAGTTACTCCACCTCTGTACAATATCACAAACAGAATATGTACCGTCTTTCAAGATGCACTCGTGAAATAAGTCACCCTCATCCACATAAATTATTTCTAACTTGAATTTTTGATGATTTCCAAATATCAGCTACTAGTACTTGTTTGTTTAACAAACGACTACTGGCTAAATTTATAATATTCCCAGGGATTGGGATAAAGCTAATTGCCCCTCCTCTGTACTAAGAAGTGCCGTGCAGTAGTGGAGTAGGTTAGGAAAGGAGATAGAGGAGACCTATCTTTGAATGAGCCACTCTCTCTCCCAATGGAATGGGTCACCCATCTTCTGCTTCTAAATGTCTTCCCTACCCCTAGCCTTTACCCTCCACTGTTTTTTTCTACCTCCAGTTCATTAGCTGACCTAGACAATTGTTGCTTAAGGAAAATAACAAATAAGATATCAGCAGAGGGGAAAGCCTCCTCGGACAGTCCATCTCTTGTAAAGGTTTAGGAAACAAGAGTTGGGATTATCAGGAGTTTACTTTGGATAACCAGGTCCTTCTCCTCACAAGAATATACATATGTCACAAATATGGAGAACTTCCTGTGAAACCATGTAACATATAGTGGTCTTCACGTCATGAAAGAGTATTAGCCAAATGGAAATCCTTCTTGGGAATTCTCGGACCTACGTGCTGAGTTTATGTGGTCAGTGAAATGATGAAATAAGCTTGGGTGGAGAAATTCTATGGTAAAAGTTTCATCTCATGACAAATGCTTTCATGTCACTTAACTGATTCACTAAATAATCTCTAAGAACCTGTTTCATATAGCAAGAATTACTGACTGAATCTTGGAGCTTTGGAAAAATACTTTCATGATTAGCAGCTGTAGGAAATGGTAGCTTTTTAACTTGGCAAAACAGAACTTGAGGACCAACGCGTGGAGTATTGAGAGTTAATGATGCTTATGATCATGGAAACACCCTGTCCTGCCTCTTGTTTGGTTTATTTCCTCCCCTGAGTCCAGTATCTTCCACTTCCACCCCACTCTCATTGTCAGTAACAAAGATAAACTTAATGGTGCAAATTTCATGAGTATAGGTCAAATGATTTTTTATTTTTTAACTTTTGCCGACGTTTCGGATGTTTATTCATCCATCTTCTGGGCTATAAACAATGATGCATGATGATAAATGATTTACAGTTCTGTTTTGGTTACATAATTGTAAATTTACAGACATTAAATATAAAAAATACATAGACATTCAAGATTTTACCTTTAAAGTTTGGTACTGTTTTATTTATTTACAATTTTAATTTGGTTACTTGGATATATTTCTTTGTTGAAAAGTTATGTGTCATTTATTAAATTATGATAAATTTTGCTTAGATAAGTGATATCTGTTCTTTCATTGCAACTTTTTTTATTCCTGGATATATGGTACATTTCTTTGAATAATCTTTTTGATAATTTTGGTTCTGAGTCTAAAATTTTGGTTTCTTCGAAATTAAATGAGTGACTATTTGAAATTGCATGATTTGCTAATGCACAAAGTTGAACTTTAGTTAAAATTGATGCTTTATGTTGCGAGATCTTATTTTTTAAATATTGAGATAAAATATCCGAAAATAAATAAATTTTAAAAACATCCGAAACGTCGGCAAAAGTTAAAAAATAAAAAAATCATTTGACCTATACTCATGAAATTTGCACCATTGAATAAAGAGGTCGAGAAAAAATACCATTTGATAAACTTAATGATAATAACACCCAGTATTTTGCCTCTGATTAGTTTTAATAAGTTGGCAAGGGACTAGAAAATAGTGTGCCTCACTGCATTCAATATTCCTAACAGTATGAGTAAGCATAATCTTATTTCATTTGTTATCCCAACAGGACTTTAATGTCTTAGACACACAGCCAGCAGAACTAAGAGCATTCAAGGATGAACAAGAGGGCATGATGGTGGCATGGCTAGCGGGGAGTACCCTACTTCTTACCCTTTTACTTGTCCTAACAACATCATTATGCCTAGCTCAGAGATCAAGATATCAGCGCCAATTAAAAGCAGCCACTGCTACAGCATTTGGTTAGTTCATTATTTTGTAATGAATTTAAATAATGAGAGCCCAGTAAAGGTTTAAGTATATTACTAATGAAAATATATCATTTTTTACATAGGATCCAATGATTCAGACATTAATAGGGGAGTGGGTAGAGTTCCAAACACTAATAAGCACAGTGTTGAAGGTTCAAATCCAATTTGGATGCAAGCGTATGAGAATGAATGGTACAAAGAAGATGACTCACTTAGGTGTGTGGCTCCTTTCTCAACTATTTCATTGGGCCAAAACATTTTCTCCTCATAATAGATGATGCAATTCACAAATGAACTCATTTTATTTCAGTCATACATCAGCAAGAGATTCTTTGGATGAGAATGCTGTGGTCAACGAAGATGCAGTGTCATTTTCTCATGACATAAAGCCATGCTTTGGTCAGCTGTGCATCTACGGTGGAACATGTACAGGGTGATTATTATAAATTTTGGTATATTTATCATAAATCCTCTCAAATGAGCTCTCTTTGCTGTTACAAGTGAAGTACAGTTCACCCTCATTATTTCCAGAATTGAAGGGGTTAAGGGAAGTCTGGAATACCCCAAGATTTCGCTTAAGTAATATTTATGGAGTTTATGTAGTCAACCCTCAATCATCATCAACTTTTAATAAGTTGCCATGATGTAGGAAGCCCTCCAGAGTACAAAATGGTGGCTTCAATATTAAAATCATGTGTAAAGAAAATTTGCCCATTATGTACATATTTCTAATAAGTAAAGGCAAATATTAAATTTTCAAAAATTCTGTTGCAAAAAAAATGGTAACGTGTTTGCAGTTATTTTGAAGACAGTATAATTCCATCACCCGTGATTGATAGCATTAGAACAAAATTCATTGCGAAAAATTTGTCTATCGTTATAAGATTTTGAATTGACTGAGTGCCATTCTGTCGATCACTGAGTGTCTGCTGTGTTATCAATGCATTTATGTCACTGGCTGGCCCAGCTGCTGGCAGGCAGACTCAACCACATGATTGAAAACTCGATTCCATTTATGGTGTTGCCAACAGCCAAAACATTTCTCTTTGAAATTCACACTTATAAGTCTTTGTAGAGTGTTATGATATGAAGAACATTTGTTATATAGGACTGTAAAAAAACTTTTTACTCCTTCAGGTAAAAAAATGTCCCTGAAAAGAGTTTGCAATTTTGTTATATAGGTAACAGATGCTAATGTTACCCAAAGCAGTCATAAATTACATTAATATGAATTCAAAAAATTTATTTGCATAAAGGAATAAGTTTTTATTCCATAAGTGAACTCAAAGACGTAAAGCAACAGCTTGAATCTGAGGGTTTTCTGCTAAACTTTCTTCACAGAATTTTTTCAACTATGAACTCATTTATTACTGAGAGATAACTATGGAAAATGACATTCAGTGACACTTGCGGCAATCAATTTAGAGTGAACATGCAAAGATTCAATTTCCAAGCTCAGAAAAGCCTGTTTCCAATTTGATCCTATTGTGCATGCCGTTAAAATTAAATAGTGCCACACCCGATCGCACAAGCCAACACATATCCCAGTCCGTCAAGCAAAGGGCAGGAGCAAATCAATTCCAGTTCACCTCAAGCAGTTTCCCTCCTCTCGCAACTCACAAGGAAACATCGCATGACTGATGCTCGGGATCCGAACGATGCAATTATTTTCTGAAACTATAGAGAGAATGCGGGAAAAGTGTCACGGCTTTCTTCCACATAAGCCCGGGTTTGAGAGAAAAACGTTATTAAAGAATATTCCTCCGTATATATCCTTAGCGAGTGCACGCCTCACTGAACAGACGTCGTAGTCCAGTGGGTAGAGGTGCTGAGCCGGTCATATGGTGGTTGGGGTTTGATCCCAGGCGGCGGCACTTTTTTTTCTTTCGAATATTTTACGGAATTACTGTGAATTGCACACTCCCATACATTTACGGCAGTAGCCACAATTTTTTTTAAATGTTCAGCCTGTTTGCTGGATTTTCAATCAATCCCCTTGGGTGACTTTCGAAGCTAATTTCGGGATTCTTGTTTGGCCGAAAAGAGACTACACATGCTGGTAGACATAATAAGTTTAGATTTTGAAAATACAAAGATACTTCCGTGAATACGATGGGCTTCGATTGGTCGTGGGTCCTTGTCAAGGCCGCAAACAATGAACGGATTATTACTTTTTAATTAGCAACAATGTACTCACTTAAAATTTCCCAGGAGCCACGCTCGAGTAATGACATTTGTCATCCGAAAGTATGCAATTCCATACCACGAATGAAAAGTTAAATTCCTTCAATTGAAATAAACATGAGGTGGGAAAAGAAATAGTGTCATCGTTACGTGATATTTTTTTGTGCTGCAATATCTTCCTCTCCCCCACGTTACAGGCTTTGCTTCAATATGATATGTTGCTCCGCGAAAAGGTCATAGCAAATTTTTTTTACATAACCTCAGAAACAGTTACCATCCCTTTTTTACATATATCATGTTCACTATTGAGCAAGAGATAGAGTTAGAAAAGTCATTCCTCGAACGCGGCTCCTATGAAATTTTAAGTGAGTACATCGTTGCTAATTAAAAAGTAATAATCTGTTCATTGTTTACGGCCTTGAAAAAAACCCACGACCAATCAAAGCCCATCCTATTCACGGAAGTATCTTTGTATTTTCAAAATCTAAACATACTAGGTCTGTCAGCATGTGAAGCCTGTTTTCAGCTGAACAAGAATCCCGAAATTAGCTTCGAAAGTCTCCTAAGGAGGTTGATTGAAAATCCAGCAAATAGGCTGAAAATTTTAAAAAATTTGTTGCTACTGCCGTAAATGTATGGGAGTGGGCAATTTACATTAATTCCGTAAAATATTCGAAAGAAGAAAGAGTGCCTCCACCTGGTATCAAACCCCAACCACCATGTAAGGATAACCGGTTCAGTGCCTCTACCCACTGGACTACGACGTCTGTTCAGTGAGGAGAGCACTTGCAAAGGATATATACGGAGGAAGATTCTTTAGTAGCGTTTTTCTCTCGAACCCGGGCCTATGTGGAAGAAAGCCGTGACACTTTTCCCGCATTCTCTCTATAGTTTCAGAAAATAATTGCATCGTTCGGATCCCGAACATCAGTCACGCGATGTCTCCTTGTCAGTACAAGCAGGTGATGGCACTAACAAATGTCAGCTAAATATTGTTAAAGTGTAGTGAACATTTTTTATTGCTTATGAACAACATCCTTAGCTGAAAATATATAAAAATAAAAATAATATTTTTAGTTGAATTTGGAAAATAGGTAGGTCAAATTCTTCCTCCGATCAATTAGTATCAAGAAACTGTAATTGAGTCTTTGCAGCATATGCTAAAAATCCTTGGGAGTCAAAGCATACGCACAATATCAATTAAATGAGTTGAACCCTAATGATGAAAAAAATACTTATTTGATACAATCTTTAACTTAGGTTAAATCGCAAAAATAAATGGACCTACCACCAATGCATCATGAACCGCCATGAGACATAGTTCTGTGCCAATAGGTTGCAGCAAAATTAAATTCCCAGAACAAAGAACTCTACACTACTTTTGTGGGAGTGGTACATCTCTTCATTATTTATTTGCAAAATGTAGTTTTCCATGTTACTGCCTTCTCTCCTGACTCAGGTCATCCAGAGCTAGGACTGTTGTGCCTGCTGGCTAAAATTTGGGACATGAGTTCTTTAGCCACTTTTTCAGAACTGCCTAAGGTAATAACTATTACCATTAAATCTTTTTATTGCAAGCGCCCCATTGCAGCTTCCTGTAGAAGTAAAATATCAACAACACCAAGGCAGGTTTGACCTCACTATTTACCAAAAATCATTGATTGCCAACCTTGTTAGTTTAACTAAATCTTATCGCATGAATCAGTAGTTTGTACATTTTTCCATAGCTATTTTTAACACGCTCAATGCAGATGCTTTTCATTTACAACATAGCTTGCTTCCCTTGGAGGTTGGTGGCTCAACGCCAAGACATGTGGTCAAGCGGCTGGTTTGAGGATGGGTTCTCTAAGTACGTAGTAAGTTCACATCTCAGCAGTGCTCAGGGAACCCAAGAGTGTGATTTCTTTTTGTTTCCTCCTCATTGATAGAAATAACTGAGAATATCCAGCTAGCACACTCAAATCGGTTTACGTAAACGCCCAAGTCAATGGTGGAGCAACAGTTGATGCTCGGCTGTTTTACCGAGCTTGATGGCAAAATGACGACAACCGTTACCCCCCACTCGCTCTGCGCCAATTGCTGCTTCTTGTTTCGTGTATTTTGTGAGCACATTGGTTATAATTAAACACTATCTGTGAACGATAAGTACTATGACTTATTGAGTTCATTTTGTGGAACGATATTTTGGGGAAATTTTGGTATTTTATTAAGGATGTATGGATTGATTCACGGAAATATCTCCAGCCAACTCACCCACATGGCATGCAAGCTGGATTCCAGCCTGGATTTCGGCTTCATTCAGGGTCTTGATTCCACCTGGAATTAGCCAGCTTGATTCCAGCTTGGATCCAGCTGGATTTCAGCTTGCATACTAGGCTTGATTCCAGCTGGAATAGGCAAGCTTGATTCCAGCTGGGTATACCTACCTATCGAAAGGTCATGGCGTCGAGAAAGAAATGCACTCCACAGGTTTTAGCGAATGGTATTGGAAAGGAAAAGGGTTAATGAAGAAAATGAAAGGTTAGTATAAGAGTGCATATGTAACATAGCGAAATATGTGAAGTAGGTGTTATTAGTGCAGGGGTGTTAGATATTATATTCGTGTTATCAGTGCAAATTACTGTCAGTCAATGCATGCATTAACTCTGATTTTCAGAAGAAATAGCCTCATACACATAGTATATATCTTTAAGCACCTATCTCTAAAAGCACCAAGTTTTATTTCTGCTGGCTTATGGTTTTTGCTTGTATGTATGGTCAAAAAATAGCAAGCACTCTTTGTCCACCTTTACAATATTACTGTCAGTCATTGTGTGTATTAACTCTGATTTTCTGAAGAAATAGCCTCATTCCCATATGTACCTGTAAGCAGAGCTGTTATATGCACTATTAGGGGTACTTAGGGGTAAAGTGTTGAGTGGCTATCCTGAGATGTTCATGTGATACAGGTTCAAATCCCACTGAAGCCACTTTATTTTCTATTTCTCCAAAGTGCCTGTAGATGTCACTCGAGTCGGTTAGAGCTAGAGGCAGCAACGGTTGACCTTAATTTGGTGCCGTTTTATGGTGATTTTGACCTGTTGCCATAGCGTTGACATCAACGTCGGAAGCCGTTGCCTTCCCGTTGATGACATATTGCCGTCAATTTCTAGTAAATGGTCAGCTTTGTGCTAGCTGGGGACTTAAAACTATGGGTAACTTCAACATTAATTAAACTTCAAAATGTAATCGTTACACGTAATTTGATTACCTTTACTTGGTTACATCACATCACTGCCTATATGCCATCCTGCATGGATTAGTGAATAGCAGACAACTGCCTAACACTTTCAGATTTAATTCTACAGTGACTCATGAGTTTAGAAAAGTATGAAGTTACCTGAGATGGGTACTTAAGAAGTGAATATTCAAAGTCCTAAACAAGCAAACAAGACTCTGAGAATCCATGCATGAGTAAGAAACCATAATCAGATCCATTAGTGGGACATAAATTGTAAATTACCATCATCAGCCAACATTAACTCTTATGGTGACTGTGAAATATGTACCCAGTGCAACCTTGTTTAACAATTAGGAATTAACGATTAAAATTTTATTACAATAGCACCATTATGACCTTAGACTTTTAGATTCATATGGTAATTCCAATGTGATCACTGAACCCATGTTATTTAGCACATTCAAAGATATAACTTTTCATGAAATAATGACTACATATATGCATTGGTGAATGGGTATCTAAGAGATTCCTATAATGTATATCTCCCTGCTTCATCATTTGGTCAGTGAAAAATGTTTATTTCTCCTACAATTTCAGATCAAACGTTGTTCCAGATTTATCAACGAAAGAACAGAATGACCTAAATCGCTCAGGAGCTTTCCACCAAAATCTCTACCAACATCTGGATAAAGTGAGCAACCCGTTAATTGCCAAAAAGTTGGAAACAACAGAACTCTAGCTTAAAAGGAACTCATTTCCTCAAATTAGCTCAGCCTCAAACTGTATGCCTTATTGCCTCTCATTTGATCTGAGGCATATGTGATAGGTATAGGATGAAAGAGACTTTTTATACTTTTGTAAGATACCATTTTGGGGAAGTGCAATGTATGTGCAGTAAAAGTTGAGATCACATTTGATCTTCAAATTACTTAGTGCATCAAAAATTATCATGTTTGTAATGAACCTTGGTTCTATTATTATGTATACTACACAGTTTAAGTTATTGAAAGGTTTTGCTCATGCATACCCCCAATAGTCATGGAACTTATTTTGTACCTGCATAAAGTTATTCCTTCTTCAAGGTAGTTAGAGCCGGTACCAATGTAGGTACCAATTTGTACATGATGTAATGCCTATTACTGGTAAAACAGAAAATTTTGTACATTTTCATAAAAACTTTTACAAAAAAGTATTGAAAATTTAGCATTTTTCTTTCTCTTCAAGAGTACCACCTCCTGCAGCTCCAATATACCAATCAATGTTTAATGAAGAGTTAAATGTCCAGCATGCTCATTGCATATATTAACACTTGAATGACCGAGCATGTCTCCCTACTTATAAATCCTAAATCCATTTTTGGAAACATAAATAAGTTTTTTACTCTTATACAAAATAATGTACCACATCGATTAAATGAGACCTCAAGGTTCTCAAAAAACCAATCACTTACTTGAATTATCATCTTAAATGGTTAAAGGTAATTAAATGCCATGTAAGAAATTATTGCATAAATGAGGATACAAGGACTACAAAAGGGAAAAAGAAAAGAAGGAAATCACCAGTAAAAATAGGAAATTGGAACATTAGGACAAGGTGAGAAGTAAGAAAATATTAAACAGGAAAGGAGGAAGGGAAAATAGATGCATTGGGGTTGTGTGAGGTGAGATGGAAGGATAGCAGGGACTATTTGGAGTGATAGTTACAGGTTAATCTATAGTGGGGGAGATAGGAGTCAATGTGGGGTAGCTATGGTATTGAATGCAAAACTGAGGAAGAGGGTATTGAACATTGTACAGGTGAGCGAGAGGATACTAGAGGTTGAAATAAAAGACCACCCGACGAATTTTGTATTGATCCATGTGTACATGCCCACAAGTAACCATAGGGAGGAAAAGGTGGACTTGGATGTACATGAAATTAGAAGCGAGATAGTTAGGTAAGAAAAACCTGCTGGTGGTGGGTGACTGGAATGCAGAGGTGAGTAAAGAGAGGGATGGATTTGAAATGGGAAGGTATAGGCTAGGAACAATAAATTACCTTACTGAGAAGGCAGTTGAATTTTATAGGAGAAATGATTATCAAATTAATTATATCATGGAAAGGTGGGGGTTTAGGAAGTGTGTCAAAAACACACAGCTTTCCAGAAGAGGATGCATTATCATATCATAATTTTGTTGTGATGAAATATGATGCTCGATTCAAAAGGCGATGGAAAAGTAGCAGGACAAAGAGATGAAACATAGAAGCAATAAAAGGGTTGGAAAGGAAGGATTGCCAGGAGCTACAGGAAAGTAACATGGGTGAAGCAAATTAAATGGAAACAATCAAGAGAATATAGTAATAATAATTATTATTAATATTGTTCTAGGACCCGAGTCCTTTGGAACAACTTACAATAGTATACAAAACAATAATAATTACAAATCATTTCTGACAAGTACATGTTTTGAGCAGACGCTTCTGCTCAAAACATGTACTTGAGATGAAAAGGTGGGACATTATACAAACAAGCATAGTAAGAATGACAGAGAAAACAATAGGATCAGGAGAAACAAGAAGGAAAAGAAGCAATGAGTAACAGAAGAAATTATTACAAAAATGGAGGAGAGAAAGATGTGGAAAAACATCAACATCAACGTAGGCAAGAGGAAGTACAATGAATTAAATAAAAAACTCCCGCCAGTTAATAATCAAGCAAAGGAGAACTGGTGGACAGGACAATTCGATGAAATGGAAAAGCTACAGAGAGAGGGGGGAAGTGGGTGTGCTATAAGCTAAAGTGGAAATATTATCAGGCAGTAATATAGGGCGACTAATACCAAATGTTAAGGAAAAAACAGGGAAGGTATTAACTTATCAGAAATATATCGTAGATAGGTGGAAAGAATACATGGAAGAGCAATATTATAGCGATAATTGACCTGTGAACCTAGATAGAGATTGAGGGAACAACAGATAATGATTACCTCGGGCCGTAAATACTTGACAGCAAAATGGAGAAGGCATTACAAGTGATGAAGGCAAGAAAAGCTATGGGAGTAGATAACGTACCTTCAGAGTAACTGAAGAATTTAGGTAATAAGGGAAGACGATCCTTTTTTGAATGGATGGCCAGAGGACTTCATGAAAACAGTCTTGATACCTATCCTGAAGAAGAAAGCATCAGAATGTGAGGAGTATACAACCATTACTTTGATTATACATGCGTAAATATTTTGCTTAGAATAATTAATACACAAAAGGTTGGAGAGTAAGGCAAATTACTACTTAAGCGATCACCAGTTTTGGTTTAGGAAAGAGAGAGCAACTTGAGATTCTATGCAGTAATGAGGACACTAATAGAAAAAAACATGGCATAATCAGGAAATTTTTGCTTCCTTTGTGGATTTTGAAAAGGCGTTTGGCAAAGTAACTTGGGAAAAACTAATGCAGATACCAGGGAAAATAGGAATAGATTAGCAAGATAGGAGACTCATCTGAAATTGCCCATTGTTGCCTTTGCTTTTTAAGATTTGTGCCGAAGAAACGGTAAGAGAGGCAGAGGAATAGCTAGATGTGGAAATCAAAGTAAGAGGCCATTTAATAAAGTCAGTTAAATTGGTGAATGACCAGGAGGCCTATTCTGAATGAAAATAAGGCCGAGCTATTCGTCAGAATAGCGCAAAAAATGGCTATTTTCACGATTCTGGAGACCCAGTGGCTATTCGGTATTCCGAATGTTGAAATAGCCACAGGAAGTGGCTATTCTAAATATGACAATAGTGCAGTGTCTATTTGGTATTCTGAACGGTGGATAGCATCGGTCAGGGTCGAAATATTGTTGCCAGGCCTGTGATACCGGGCCATTCTCAATAGGTTGACCCTTTCTCACGGATGGCGGAGAGGGAAAAACGCACTTCTCCGGCTGGACACATTACTATTTCAAGAGAAATGGGTTAATTCGCAGAGTGAAATTTTTTTTATAATGCGCATGCTTGGCATGATAACTGACATGGATTTCATGGCAATAAGTTAGTTTTAACTGGGTGAAAAAGACATTTAAAGGCTGGTGTGACGAAAGCGGACATTACACCTCAATAGCAAAGACTTTAGAAGGTTAATAGCACTTGCAAAAGAAGTAATCTGTAGTAGAAGGGAGCTGGTAATGGGGAATTTTGGTATGGATAAGTAGAAGAGACTGGTGATGACCTCGATATGGAGTGTAGCATTGTATGAGGCAGAACAACTCTGTGAAAGGAATATGAGAATAGGCTGTAGGCGTTTAACCCTTTCAACGCGGCACCATTTTTTGGCTTACCTATCCGGTGGCTGAAATTTTATTTACTTATTTTCCGATAGATTTTCACTCTAAAAGTCGTTATTCAACGTTTAAAAAAATTTAATGTTAAAATTGTAATTAATAAAAATTTTTTAATTAATGACGGGAATCCCCGTCACGAGTCACCGGCATGAACCTGTAGTGCGTGTTGCATAGATATCTACCGTTCCCTTCTGGCGTATTTTTTACTTTAGGTCTCTGTATTATTTAATATTCCCATATTATTTCATTAGGCTTATATGTTCAGTCAAATAATGAATTAGAGCAAAGTTTAATGTGGAAACTGATAAAAGGGACATGTTTTTGTAGTCGTGGCTTTTCCTTTCACATCCATAAAACTGCTAACCTTTGTGTATAAGAGAGAACTAATTCCTACATTTTGGAATAATGAGGTGCAATTTCCACAAAAAATAACTTTTAATGCAACCGGGCTTTCAATGTTGATACATCATCGTCAGGGTACAAATGGTGTTAGGTGTAGCCAATATGTACATCTTTTGGAAGAGGTGGGGGAGAGAGGAGAGGTGATAAGTAGAAAAACCGGAGGAGGTGAATTGGGATGGGGAGGAGTGGAGAGTTGGGAATTGGTGGATTTTTTCAGGGTTAACAAACTTAGACAACACACCATTCAGTGACAAACAATAATCGGTGGTGGTCTTCTTCTCTTCTTTCGGATCAGGTCAAAATTTTCGTGGTGCTGCTTCCCCCCTTCTTTCCATTGAGTTGCAATTGTGTGCTCCCAAAACCAGTTTCCACCCCCCTCTCCCCACCTCTTCCTCCATTCAAAGTGTTTTTGACGTTTGAACATTTTGACGATGCTGCCATCGCAATGTTCATTTTGGCGGGACTTCCTCTGAACAAATATGAGGGACTCGTTAGGTCGGTGGAGAATCAAAACGTAACGACTAGACAAGTGAAGAAGTTACTTCTTATAGATATAGAAGAAAAGAGACAGAAAAGGAACGATGAATTAAAGTTGAAAGAAGATGAAGTGAAGGCATTGGCAGTTATGAGGAACCAGAATGTCGGAGATGCTAAATGGAAAGGGCTAACAGAAAGAGGAGATGACATGAAGAGTGGAATAACAAGAAATCAGGATCATCGCTGGAAGGTACACCACAATCACAATCAAAGACATTACAAGTGTTACACATGCGGAAAGTTTGGGCACATTTCCCGCAATTGTACTGAACTTAAGGAGTATTGTCAATCAAGGCAAGTCAGAAACAGAGGTGAAGTTAAGACAGCAGTGAGTGAACTAGCCGAGAAAGTAGAGTGTGTTAAAGCCTACTGTTCAGTAGGGAAAGCCATGTTGAAACAAAGGGAGTGGTACCTGGATTCCTGTTCTTCAGACCACATGAGCCCTATCAAAGAAGATTTTGTTGAGTTACAGGAGGATGTCTCCGGAACCATACGAATGGGAAATGGAGATACAGCCATCATTGCAGGTAGGGGCATAGTATCAATTAAGACACCCATGGAAGATGGAGGAATGACAGTGACCCTATCTGAGACATTGTATGTTCCTGAACTAGAGTGTGGGCTGATGTCAGTGTCAAAATTAACTGACAAGGGTTTGGACGTTGTCTTCTCCGGGGAGAAGGGAGTCGTTCTCGATAATGGTGAATTAATCTTTAACGCCAGGAAAAGAGAGAGGGTATACATTGTCAACACCTTGGGGAGTGAATGGACAAGGGAGAGCTGCGACGACTGCAATAAGATAATAACTGGCGAGAGTAAAGCAGTGGTAGGAGTAGCAAGAAGAGCAGTTGGTGACGTCAAGACGTGGCATCGGCGGTTTGGACATTTACATCGTGAGTCCTTGGTGAAAGTACCGTTCTTGAAAGACCTTAAGGGAGAGAAGGATTTAGATGACTGTTCAGTTTGTATGGAAGGCAAGTTATGTAAATTTAGTTTTCCCAGGAGCCGTGCGGAGAAGTCTGAGCATCCGCTGGAGTTAATTCACAGTGACTTAATGGGCAAACTAACACCAGCTTCTATTGGAGGGTCGCAATATGTGATGACATTGATCAATGATTTTTCGAGATATGTGACAGTTAAGTGTTTGAAAAATAAAAATGACGTACATGGAGAATTCCTTAAATTTCAAGCGTTGGTGGAAAAACAACATGAAAGGAAGATACTCAAGTTCCAATCTGACAATGGAGGGGAATACACTAGCAAAGAGTTTGAGAACCACTTGGAGCAAGAAGGCATATTTCATCGAAAAACTGTTCCAGGGTGCCCACAACAAAACGGAGTCGCTGAGAGACAAAATCGAACCTTGACTGAAATCGTGAGGTGCATGATGATGGAATCAGGATTACCGAAAAACTTCTGGGCTGAAGCCATGGTGACTGCAGCGTTCATCAGAAATCGGTGTCCATGTGCTGCAATTCAACATAAAATTCCACTGGAATTATGGACTGGTCGAGAAATTACTCAAGATGAAGTTAACAGAATCAAGGTGTTTGGGTGCAAGGCATGGGCAAAACGTTCAGAAGGAAACAAGCTAGACACTAAAGCAGAAGAATGCATCATGATTGGATATGAGGAGAGTACCAAGGATGGTTACAGACTTTGGAGTCTGGATAGACGCAGTGTCATCATAAGGAGAGATGTTATGTTTCAGGAAGAATGTTTTCCATTCAAAGAAAAAGTGGGATGGGAGAGGGAGAAATTTTTCTCTATTTCAGATGGAGCTGTCACTCCCGTTCCAGCCTGCACCATGATTGTTGATGAGGTTGGAGACAACCCTTTTGGTGAGCTGTTGGAGATGGGCATAACTCCAGGGGAAGTAATGGAAGGAGAGCCAGATGGTGACCAGGCAGAGCCAACGGAAAATCAGCTCAGAGAACAGCCTGAATGAGGTGGAGTGGGACCACACCAGCAGTCAGCACAGGAGGAGCCAAGAAGAACCCAAAGGCAGAGGAAAGAGAAGATGTGTGGGTGCTGTAAAGCAGCTGAAGCAGAGACTGATGTGACAAAAGTAGAAATCAAGGAGCCTGAAACACCAATTGAGGCAATTAGTGGTAACTATTCATGTAGATGGAAGGAGGCCATGGACATGGAAATAGGAAACATGATTACTAACGATGTGTGGGATATTGTGAAGAGACCACATGATCAACGAGTCATTGGGTCAAAATGGGTATTTAAACTCAAGTATGATGAGCATGGGAATGTAGAAAATTTAAAGGCTAGACTCGTTGCACAAGGGTTTAAAAAGGTAATGGGACTAGATAGGGAAACCACATTCAGTCCTGTAATCAGAAAGAAGACAGTAAGAATATTAATTGCTATCAGTGTAGAAAATGGATGGGTAATTGATCATGTAGATGTAACAAGTTAATACCTCAATAGTCCAATTAGTACAAATGTGTACATGGAACAACCAGAGATATATGAGGAAAAAGGTAAGGGACGTAATGGGTACGTGTGTAAGTTAAAGAAAAGCATTTATGGTCTTCCAAACTCTAGCAAGGACTGGAATGTATGCGTAGATAAAATTCTGTGTAAGCTAGGTTTCAGAAAAAGCAAGAGTGATCCATGTGTCTATGTAAATTCAGAAATTGTAGTAGGGTTGTACGTTGATGACTTATTGGTTGTTGGTGTAAAGCACAAGGTTGCTGAGTTCAAATGCCAATTAGCTAGTCATTTGAAAATTCGAGATCTAGGAAAGGCCATGAATCTCTTGTCATTTCAGATTGAACAGAAGGACAATAGTGTGTCATTGTCCCAAAGCAAGTTTGTGAATAAGTTATTAATGGAGCATGGAATGCAGGATTGCAAGCCATATTCCACCACTGTACCTATAGTTGAGAAGGGTAATGTAGATCATGATCAAAGATGTGATGAAAGGGTTTATAGGAGTGCAGTAGGGAGCTTGCTGTATGTATCAAACAATACTAGGCCAGATATTGCTTTTGCAGTAAATAAATTAAGTCAGAGTAACCAAAATCCTACTGAAAGAGACTGGAAATCAGTC
This sequence comes from Pyrrhosoma nymphula, assembly GCA_963573305.1. Classification (NCBI taxonomy): domain Eukaryota; kingdom Metazoa; phylum Arthropoda; class Insecta; order Odonata; family Coenagrionidae; genus Pyrrhosoma; species Pyrrhosoma nymphula. Next base: position 8,221,872 of record OY754332.1, on the reverse strand, counting down.
AAACATCTGATGCGCTACCTGAAGGGTACAATGGATATGAGACTTGTGTATCACAAAACAGGGAAACCCATCACAGTATATTGTGATGCAGACTGGGCTATTTCACCTGAGGATAGGAAATCCATTAGTGGGTTTGTTGTATTATTAGCGGGAGCTGCAATAACGTGGCAGAGCAGAAAGCAAAACTGTGTGGCCAAATCCACAGTTGAGTCAGAATATGTATCGATGTCTGAAGCTTGCATGGAGGTCAATTGGCTAAGTAACTTGCTTGGTGAAATAGGTCTGGATAGATTTATCCAAAGTCCAAGTACGGTATGGGCAGATAATATGGGGGCAATTAGGTAAAGTGAAAGTGACCTAGTTACAGAAAGAACAAAGCACATTTACCTCAAATACCATTTTTGCAAAGAACAGGTTAAGGGAGGGAAGATTGTATTTAAGCATGTTGCTACAGACTGTAATATTGCTGATGTACTAACGAAAGGTTTATCAGGACCAAGAACCAAAGACCTTGCAAAACTTATGGGACTTGAAAGAAAATAAGAATGTTTTTTTTTCTATTTTTGTGTATTAAATTGCATATGTCGATGTTGGACAAGGGGAAGTGTTAATAGTGTGTCCATGATCGACGAACTAATGTTTGTTTCTGCTAGGAGAGCAGTCATTTTTTTTGTTTTGTAAAAGCGTGCGTCTTTTGTTGTGTAAGTATGACGCAGTAAGTTTTCTCCTGTTGTATGGAGAGCATGTCGTTATGGTGTGCTAAGTTATAATAAAGGTGTGTACACGTACCAGTTGGACGTAGTCATTGTGTAAGAACAGAAGATCATTTAACAGTCATTGTGTAAGAACAGAAGATCATTTAACACATTCATCTACATCTACATCTATGGAAATTCATTTGTATGGAAAGGGGGGAGTACACTAGCCAACGTAAAATGTCAGGCAGAAATAGCACGAGAGACAGTAAACGATATTTGTGGAAGTACAGTTGGCTGCTGAGGGAGATTTATTGGAAGAGGGCGTAGCAGAAGAGTGTAGGAGGGAGCAGCATTTGCATTTAGGACGGTTGCAAGTTGAGGAGAGTGGTGGAGAGGGGGTGGTCGGTTGAAGTATGGGTTTCGTAGATTTTAAGATATCTCGCAGGTTTGCAGGATGCTTAAAAGATACTGTGGGACATGAGGGTAATAGAAGGGCAGTGGAATTATTATTCCTTAAAATTGGGTATAAATCGCGGAGGATGTTTTTGATTTTATGGGAGCCAGGGAAGAATGTGGTAACAAGGCTGAGTCTGTCAATTGAGTACAATTGTAAACAAACAATTCACAAAACCAACAATCCTCTTGTCTCTAGCATCAATTCCACTACTGAACGGACCTCAGCACTGATTGATCATTACCTGCAACCATTAGTGATGTCTCTCCCCTCTTTCATCAAAGATACCTACCACTTCCTCGACCTCCTACACGCTATCCCTATCCCTACTAACACTGACCTTCTTATGGCCACAATAGATGTCACTTTTCCCTCTATACGAGTATAACCCATCACGAAGGAATTGAAGCTCTCCGTTTTTATCTCTCCCAACGCCCGAAACCACATCTTCCCTCCACCAACTTTATTATTCCCCCCCCCCTCCCTCTCGGCCCTTTCCTCCCCAAGTAAACAGAGCAAAATAAATTAGTAATTATTTAAAAATTATACGGGTCATCTCCATAAGTATCCTTTTCTAATTCATGAACCTTCTCGAAAAAGTTCACATGGAATTGGCCTTAATTTCAATTCTTACGTATAATTATAGATCGATATATGATAATTACTCACTTGAAAATTGCGTATACTGCAGTTGCTTGCAAAGTATACAGTTAGTGCTTTCCCGCTCTGCTTAATTTTCTTTATCAGACATTTTGAAAAACGTATCGCAGTTGTTTTTGCAGACGAAAACCATTAACAACAACTCAAAACAAGACGGCGGACGGTGCCATATATTACTTCGAAGTTCCTCCAAGGAAAAGAAACAGACTTAACAAGAGCTATGACCATCCTGCAAAGGAGCAAAGATAGTTTTTCGCAATAGACAAATGTGTACAAAAACCTAAAGGGGGAGCTGTAACTCTGGTTGCAAAGTGGAATATGGATCCTGTTTTTCCTCAGAAGAAGCAGCCATTAGTGAAAAAACACTTTGATGAGCTGGTTGAAGACATAGGCTTTCATACATACGGTGTGGCAGGGTGGGGCGCTTGCTCCCCCCCCTGGTTCATTGTCAAACGAAAAATTATAGGTCAATAGGTTATAATATTGCGCGGCAAGAAAGCATGTTTGAATCGTGGCGGGAAGACGCCATATTTTTTACGAAGAAAATATGATGGTTCACGAGGAGTTTCTAGGTTTTATAGAGTTAGACATGGATGTCAGTTAGACATGGATGCTAAATCTGTAGCATCTGCAATTAATAGCTTTGTAGGAAAGGTAGACCTTGATCCAGAAAAGTACGTCGGACAATAATACGATGGGTGTTCCACTATGGAAGGAAAGGATGGTGGTGTCCAGAAAATTCTTCGAGAAAAGTACACGAGATCGTTATACCTTCACTGAGCTAGTCACAAACTAAACTTAGTTGTAAACGACTTAAACGAAATAGCAGTGATACGAAATACGGTCTCCAAAATAAAAGAAATAATAAGATTCTTCCAAGAATCGGCCCTTCGTCGAAAATGCATACTGAGTATACCAATGCTCTTTGAAACCCGTTGGTCTCAAAAATATAAAAGTATCTCCACATTCTAGGGACATTATGTGGCAATTTCGTTATGGCACTTGAAAAACTGTCAACAGATGGTAACAAATGCAACGAGAAAAGCTGCTTTTCAAATGAGTTGCGCTGCTACAAAATCAGAATTCATTGTTAGTGTTTGTCTCATAGCAAAATATTCGGCACTCCTGCAATCGGTGGTAAACGCTCTTCAGTCAAAGAGGGCTCTTACTTCAATGTACAAATCATATTAAAAATCGCAGACATCATAAGAAAACACCGCGGAAATGCTGTTATTGAAAGATAAAGTGTTATAGCAGAGGCTGAAACAATCACCGAGCATCTTGGAACAGATTTCAATATGCGGCGAGTCATAAATCAGCAGACACATCGCACGAGCCCACCAGCACAGACTTCTTGTGAGTTTTGGAGAAGATCACCAATTATTCCGTACATAGATTCATTAATAATGACTAAGAAACAGTGTTTTTCCGAGGAGAACTTTCCCGCTTTCTCATTGCTTACGTTGCTCCCTCACGTAATGTTTGATGTGATGTATGAGGATTTAAAAAACTACAACTTTTTGTAGTTATTACAATTTTAATTTCCTCTGTGAAGCTGAACTTTGGTATAACTATAGGAAAGGAAAAAATGTGCCAAATGCCGAACTGAAGGAGATAGAAGTAGCTGCACAAGAAACCCAATTGTTCTACCATCCGTAAAATGGGCCCTACCAACTTATCTCACTCGCACAGTCCTGCACAACGTGCACTATCGAAAGATCCTTCAGCACCTTATGCAGGGTAGAAATTGGTAACGGTCAACAATGACAGAAAATCTGCTTGTCGGTCTTATAAAAAAAGGGTTCTGGAGCTAAACACAAGTTTGAGAAAGAAATTTTGTCAAGATTTAGCCAGAACTCTCGTAGGCTGGTGCTGAAATAAGATTGTACGTTGATGCAACGTTGTGACAACGTCCTCTGCTACTAGGGATAGAGTCATGTAGTATATTGTTTTGCTCTTTGTTTATTTGACTACAAAATGCATTCATTGAAATGTGTTTCAATGTACGCTTTTAGCTTCTACGGTCGAAAGAGTGAAGAAAAACACGCTAAAAACTAGGAGAACGGAGAAACGGTCGTCTTCTTCATCTCGTCACGGCCAAAATATTTGATTGGTGCACTTTAAAGAGATTTTAATTAAAGAACAATTAATTAATTTTTTATATGAAGAGAACGACATCAGGGATGTTACTAGTCAGGGAAATGTCATGGAATTTGAAACCCGTCAGGGAAATGTCAGGGAAAATCGTCGAGCTGTCAGGGAAAAATTGGATGAGGGCGAAGGTCGATGAATAGGTCAGTGGATGACGCAACCCAACTTCGTTCGTTCGTTGTTCCCGGAGTTAATGTTCCTTCTTCTGATTTTGTCTTCGTTTCATAAATTTGTCAATAAATTTGATCAGTAAAAGTAACATTGGTTTGTATTCTCAACTTTCATTTGCACTTGAAATTTTGGAAAATGTCAGGGAAAATGACAATTTTTGTCAGGGAAGTTCTGTTTCAGAATATTATAACAACACTGGACATCTCCGCATTACAAATATTCTTTTAAAATTAAACCGCTTTAGCCTATAGTAATTTAATTTTTAGTAGTCTGCGCGCGTAGTGCGGATTAGGCTTGTGCGATGACCGATTTTGGTCATCGATTTTCGATGAAAAAATTTCATCGAAATGTTTCGATGACGATGGCTGTCATCGATCATCGATTCATCGATTCATCGATGATCGATGAATTTCGATGATCGATGAATTTCGATGATCGATGAATTTCGGTGATCGATGAATTTCGATGATCGATGAATTTCGATGATCGATGAATTTCGATGATCGATGAATTTCGATGATCGATGAATGCCAATGATCGATGAATGTCGATGATCGATGAATGCCGATTATCGATGAATTACGATGATCGATGACTCTCGATGAACTGTGCAGTAGTGATGAGCGATATATCGCTGTGATTGAATCACCGATACTGAAAAGTAGCAATCACAGCCTGTGACTAAATAATCGAAATCACTGTGACTGTGAATTCGGTGAATTTAGCCGATTTAGCTCAGGCTGCTACCGCTGCTACCAACTGCACCAGTGCAACCAACGAATACAATGCTACCACTGCTACTGCGTATTAACTGTGATTGAACGTGATCGCTACTTCTGTATCGTCTACCACAAACTTGACGAAAAACATGAATTCCAAACATCCCACTGTGGCCCTGCCATCGTCCTCAAGGAGCAATAGCTGGGGTGTTTATACTTTATATATACATTTGAGATAAGGCGTTCAAATGAATGGAAAAAAAGAAGAAAAATTAGTGATATATGGAACTGTACGTGAAGCATAATTACATGTTCGTGACATACTCGTATAATAATACGTAACTTGACTCGTATAATCTACCGTAAACATTGATTTGAAATGTGGAATAATTCTGAAATCATTTGACGGGGTAGTTGACTAAAATGTTCTGATTGATTTCCATCATGCATCTATTTAAAACAATTTGCATCTCATTTGAGATACTTTCCATTTATTTTTCCTAATATCTACTGTATTTAAATTGTCCTATTCTCCGTGAGTCGAAGTACGTAGATATTGCTAAATTTCAATATGCTTATTGCAGAATGTTACACTATCCTGTGAAGACGATCCACCGGCAGAAGATGACGGAGATTGTGTAACTTCGATGGATAGAGCTACTCCATCAACAAGTAATGATGGTAATGATAGCTCCCTTCAAATTCCAGCCGTCGTCCCACGTCCGTCTTCTTCGACCACAGTTCAGCGCCAATTAACAATTCCTTCTTTTGGTTCCTAAATGCTCTCTTTCAAAAAAAAGCAGTACATTGAACAGAAGCTACTTGGATTATTCATAATTGATTTGCAGCCATTCAGCATTGTGGAAGATGTTGGGTTTAAAGAATTAATGGAAGTGGCGTTGCCGAATTATGAAATTCCTGGTAGGCATCGCATTTCGAACACCAAGATCCCTGCCATGTATGAGGAATGCGAATTTTGCGTAAGCCAATTACTCAAGGCAGCCTAAAGTGTGTGTAACCACAGACTGTCGGTCATCCTCAAGAAGAAATAGGGTGATGATAAAGTGAACGCCATTCACTTTTTAAATGCGAATTCCAAATACATGGAAAAAGAGTGACATTGGCGTTTGGCATGTTTTCTTCCTTAATTGTTTGTTTAATTCTTTATTACTTTGTGATATTACGTAAGAAACGTAAATCTTCTAGCCTCAAACCAAAAGTAACATTTATTTATATTCCAAAGTTTTGTGTAATTACCTACTTAAAATTTTTATTTTTTGCCAGTAGAGCCTCTATGTGTAAATGTTAAATTGTTTATACAGTTTGAGGCATTTCTTGAAAACTAATGTGAAATAAGTTTATCATTATATAATTTCATTTCAAGTTACCATTTAAGGAGAAGGGTTGCATTTCTCAGCAATATATATACGTATAGGTATATATCTCCAAAAGTTTATAATAAACAGTATTTTGTTATCACTTGATCGAAGAGTCTCTCTTTTATTGTTCAGTTGAACTACTGGAATGCTGACGTACCGACATGGCCAGCCCCCTAATATGCGATTGCGATTGTCATTTCCATGCCGTGTCAATTCTAAAATGTGATCGCAATTACATTTTATAATCACAGTTATTGTAACGAAACAGTCACATTTAAGGCGGTGACAATAAAGTCACAGTTAAGGCCATCCCTACTGTGCAGATGTCTCGGTTGGCAGTTTGGTGTGGCTATTAAGGGAAGATTGAATTGGGTCAACCGTAATTGAGTAAAACAAGGCTATTTATGAAAGAGAGAAACAATCTCCAAGTTACAATTTTAGCAACAACTCTTTATTGTGGTATAAAACAATTCTTATTTCCGCATTTTCGTTGGTGAGTAGATGTAGGGCGTCCAACACAACGTTTCCTGTATCGCTGAAGAACCGCTCTGATGCTGTTGAAGTGGCAGGAATACAGAGGTATTTCTTCGCGTACTTCTGAAGGCGGGGATATACATCCTTCCTGTCCCTATACCAATGTAGGACGTCCAAAGATTTGGATAGAGCTGGAACATCCTCGTACTTGTGGAACTCCGCCAGGAAGGGGTCGTCAGCAGAGGTAGCGTTTCTCGTGTCAGCAGCACGAACAACACCATCACTGGTGCGGCGCCTCTTCGCAAATAGCCCGTCTAAAGATTTCCGCGCTTCAGCCTGTGCTCCTTCGCCTTGGATTTGGCGGAAAACATGACCGCGATTTTCCTAGCCGGGATCAACTGAATGAAGCGTAAGGAGACTGACACTGGGAAACAAGCTACAACACGTCTAGACTGGACCACAGTTTCGACACTCAATGTTATAAAACGGCGACATTCTAGTAGCAGACGACAACATCGAGGCCAAGTGGTGGAGCGCCAAGGTGCTCATGGGCAGAAACTCCGTCCCCTCACCTACCTTCCCCGAGATATCGTCTGCTAGAGTCGACGTACTCCAATCCCTGTGCGGCCCACGTGGGCTGGATCTCAACGCCGCCGGCTTTTTTCAGTAAGTAAGCGTTGCGCAATAGAACAAGGAAGGTGCCGGGGAGGGGGAGACAAAGGAGGAAACGTCATAGCGGTCACCGGCGGCGGCACGGGACGGACGGGCGACAGAAAACCTATAATTTTCATCGTCCCATCGATCTTCCTTATCGATGGTTCTCATCGACTCATCGACATCGATGAGTCTCATCGACTCATCGACATCGATGAGTCTCATCGACTCATCGACATCGATGATTCTCATCGACTCATCGACATCGATGATTCATCGACTCATCGACATCGATGATTCATCGACTCATCGACATCGATGATTCATCGACTCATCGACATCGATGATTCATCGACTCATCGACATCGATGATTCTCATCGACTCATCGACATCGATGGTCGATGACATTCATCGTCATCGATTACAGTCATCGCACCGCGATGACTAAAATCATCGTCGATGACTTCGATTAATCGACTCATCGCACAAGCCTAGTGCGGATCGTCTGCGTCCATGTGAAACGGGCCGGTTTTCCTGCAATAAGTTATCCAATGACGCTGTCTACTGCATTACGGTGAGTCACCGGAATCTGCTCGGCATCGACGCGTTCCGGAGCGTGAGCTTATATTTCCGCTGTTCCATGGCCGTGTTATTTTTGTTACATTTCTTTCAGCACATTATTGATTCAGAATATCTAATTATTCAGGAGAGAAAGCGCGTCGTCCTAGATATTTAAGAGAATTTGAGGGAATCGAAGAGAGAGTCCGTGGTTAATTTAACGGCGAATTCCGGCGGAGACATCACGTCGAGGGGGGAATAGCATGGCCGAAGGCGATAAGAGACGGCACCGTTCCGGTAAGCGGAGCTCACCACAACCGGCCTTTTAACATACCTAGGGTGCGTTCCGAATCACGCATGCTGCGCATCAAGTTGGAGCGCTGCAGCAGTCGTTCCGAATTGCTGACGCGCTTTGAAGCGCTTGATGCTTGTGCGCGAATCGGAACGGTCTTCATGCGAATATAGCGCCAAAATAGTCATTTTCAAATGTGAGTGAGGTAGAAGCGGGTGGAGGACTGACTGATCTGCGGTATAGCATGCGATTATCCGTGCCCTTGATTAAAATGTCTCTGGTGAATTTTTAAAAGCGTAGATACATATTGTAATCACGATAAAAAGGAAAATATTAGTATGTATGTAAAAGAACGTGTGTACATGTACAACTAATATGCTTCACATGCAAGAACGTTGCATACATTGATGTTTTTATTATTAAACATTTTCCCGGATTATAATTATGAAATTCAAACAACTTACATACCTCAGGTAAAAATCTGAAATTTCCTAGTCCACTCTCCTGAAACTCCCTTGCCCTCTCCACTGACATTCATGCAATGCAACTGCAATGTTACTGAGAATAAACAAGATTTTTTTCCAATTCCCTCACGTTGCAATCAAGACGTAGTAACTGACTTGCGAAAATGTTGAAAGCAGAAAATTGCTGTACCAATAAACACAGAATTATATATGTATAACGGAAATTAATTACGCAAAGCTCTCAATGAAGTGTTTAATGACTGAATTAAAGCCTCTCCGCTTCATTTGCAAGTTTCCCATTTTTGCCAACATTTCGAGCGAAGGATAAACCACGGGCGAAACATACCGGGTACATACTTAATTCGTTGGCAATTATAATAATGGAACTTGGTTATGAACCACATATAAAAAGTAATTTCCTTTGCACCTACTAAATAGTGATAGCCTAGTGCTTTTGAAGGCTGATTTTAATTCCGTGTAAATTTCACCCATAGCTGTACGATAATGGACAGTGATAGGAAGTAATTGATTGCAAGTATCCGAGTAATGGTAACGATTACATCTGATTTACTTCTACTACTAATCGTTACTTTTCTCCAATTGTAATTTTACTCGTATTTTACTCCAGGAGAAATCGTTACATTTTTGTAATCGTTATAACTCTCGAGGTAATTTTTAATCGGCGTGTCTTTGATAATGTGGATTACTCTGGTTTTTTTATTGTTTTAGACTGCATGACCAGTTGTTCACAATAGGTTTTTCTGACTAAATGTTTCAACCCCTATCCATTCAGCTTATTCTGAAGCCGGATCTCTACTAGAAACATTTCCCGCGTAATATGTTTCACGATTTACGAAAGCTTTATCGCAACCAAACTTCTAAATATCGAGTGTCGCTGCCGATATACCGGCTAGTATACCGATACCGGTTGTGAACCGAAACTGAATAACTTCATTATTGTCAACTAAATTATTATATCGCTTTGGAGCGTTTTGCCCGAGATATCAGTTGTCACACCGATATGTCTTCACGGTATTTTAAAAATATGCAAAATATAATTCACTGCAAAAAAAAATTCAATTCCGATTTTATCGGTTATTTTATGCAAAATTACAGCTGTCGGTCACCTCACACTATTTGAAGCTCCGAGAATTATTATACTGATATATTTTAACACTTTGATATGACTCATTGATAAAATCAACAAAAAAGATGACAGGAAACGGAACTTTAACAGAACTTACATCGTACATTATTTTAAAATCTTGAAAAAGTCATGAGTTTAGCCATCTAATGACATTTTGATTTTAAAATTATTGGAAATAATTTTAAAAGAATTTTTCATAAAAAAAAATTGGATAGCCGTCTCATAGCCGTCCACCACCGGTCACTTTCAACCAAATATGCTTTCAACTTTCGCGGGCTACGGGGTCTACGCATCAACTGCATCAGAAATTTCTGATGCCTTGATGCGCGCTTCAGTTTGCCGGAAATGCTCGTTTCGGGGCCGCTTTGAAGCGCTCCAAAGCGCGATTCGGAACGACCCGAAGCGCCTTGATGCGCAGCATGCGTGATTCGGAACGCACCCCTATTCACGAAGTAGTGCATCGCGGGAGATTATAAAATTAGCGTGTGAGGAGTAGTGAGCGTTTGTTCCTTCTGAAACACTTAATATGCAGGAATGCTGACTTTGCGACGCCGCTCCGACCGATCAATCTCCATCTCAATATCCAGCCTTTGAGGCCGCATGCCCTTTTCCACCTGCCCACCCACCCAAGGATACCCACCCCGAGGTTACTTCCGCATAGCAACTCTGATGAAACGCAACTCAAAACAATAGCTTATATTTCGCGCTATTTTCTCTTAATTGCGGTCTTATTAATAACAATATTCGACTGTGGTTTGGTGTATATGTCCCACTCTCCCCCCTCCCCCTACCCACCTCAAAAAATTTCCCAAAATATGGTTGGTTCCTCTGAAATTTTGGCTTTTTACCAAATAATAGCTTTCTTTCGCTTAATAACAATGCCTGCGATAAATAATTAACAGCGATGGACAGAGGAGTTGAGGGTTACAACCCACCCGCCCCCCTCCCCCCACCTACGTCAATATATGTATTGAAATACACGCGGATTTGGCTTTTTTTCATTACCTTATGGAATGTCTACTATATTGTCTAATAATAATTAAATAATTAGTATCAATGGAAAGGACAGTTTGTAAGCCATGATTTATTAGCAGCCCTAATCAATCATGTCTCACATAACTGTCTTCCCCAGGTCGATAGAAAGGCTTCGTTTGTCAAACATAACGTAATATAATGTTATCATTATTTTAGACGAAGCGACTAAAGAGAATAGGGGGTTTCATTAAAAATAAAAACACAGAGGATGAGTTTTACAAATTTATTATAATTTCTTTATTTACAATTGCATAATTAACATAAGTTACAAACTCCCACGCAAATATCCTTGAGAAGTATTTTCAGTTCGTTTTTCATATAGATTTTATACAATATACTCTTAAGTATATCTCTCGCGAGGAGTTGGTTATTTATGAATGCCATTACTTCACTGCACATCAATTGCAGTGAATCGTCATCAGAATCCACAGAAGTACTCGTCCCGATAATCTGCCAAATTACACGGAGTTAACCGATGCCAGGGTTTGACAAATTATCAAAAAATATCCAACTCGCTCAAATATGAGTCATTGATTGGACATCTTTTCACACACACACACACACACACACGTAATCAGAGTATAGCTAGGCTATACTTTATGATTACTTTTCATTCATTCGCTACGAGTACCATCTCAGATTCCAATCTTTCCAAATCTAATTTACATTTCAATGGCTTGACAAAGTTTCCAGTTTTAAAGCTGGAAACAAATTCTTTTACCACTTCACACTCTACCGAGATATTATTAAGAATAATTGTTATTAAATTGGACAGTGTACTTAAATAATTCCACTCTTCAAAATTTAAATTAAACGAACTATTGTCTCGCTTAATCGACAAATGCCTCTTCCCAAAGAAATTTGCAAAGGAGATAAATGATACAGAAAGCGGCTGTTTTGTGCCGGTGGAAAAATAATCATTCACTAGATGCTGGTTATTTACAACATTTGTCCATTCACCGCTAGTAATTATAACAGTTTTTTTATTCACATGGGAAAATTGTACTACAGGTTCAAAGTCTCTACTGGGATCATAACCCACACAGACACTCTTTGTTTTTCCCACATTTAAATTATACACGGTTTGCAACAGAATGTTCTTATTGTCAGAAGTAAAGTTAGGAATTCGATTAGCCGGTCTCTTCCGCTTAGCCGGAGGAGATGTCACGACCTCTCCTTGCGACTGTTCCATATCGACTGATGGTTGGACATTGAATAATGTCACTATGAAGGTTTTGGAGGAGGGGTAGGGGAGCAGTTGTCATCTATGGAGGGGCAAGGATCGACTTCCACCTTTAGACGATTGTACTGAAACCACTGCGCCAAGGAATGCGCATCCCTTAATGCGCACGTACTGTTCCTTAATTTATGGCATGGATTGAGACAGGAGAAGGCGGGGAAGGAGCATTTCTCAGGAGAGGGGGAATTCAACTCTTTTTTCATAGAGATGAAGGTACGCCCGGTGAGATCTGTGAGGAATTCACATTCAGCTTCGCTAAATGCATACAACGCCGTGGCACCTTCAATGATGGTTTCCAATGCCGGCAGTAGCTCCACGTGCGAGATGAAACCATTGTCGAAGCTCGTCTCATCATCACAGTTTAGCGGGTCATGTAACCTGAGCTTCTTACCAGCACCAACGATCTTCCCATACTTTTTAAAGCTACCCCAAAACATCCGACTGGAATCCACGTCAACGGCAGCGAGCTCTATCACTCCCCCCTTTGAAAATGTCACCGCTGCGATGATCTGCATCTTTCGGGAGTTTTTTTTCTAATGTTCACTCTCACTCAAAGTATCCACTTTTTATTCTAGAACAACAACGTTGAGCTAGGGGGTGACAGGTACTCTTCTCCCTCAACGCGTTGAAGTTGTGTTGAAATAGCCGGAGGGCTCGACAATCGTTCAGATGAGGAGCCGTATGATAAAATTGATCTAGGAATTCGTGTAGTGTTTGACCAAGTGATTTCGATAGCGCGAATAGACAAACGTATTCTCCACAAATGTCAGAATGATAGCTTTGTATCTGAACACGATTATGAGTGAGATTGAAATGTTTTAAAAATTCTAATATGTTTGCAACGAAAGGTTTTAGTCCGTAGGAGTCGAAATATTCGACAAATAGACCATTTATGTAAACTGCTACCCAGTGAGACCCAGGCAAGTGGGAAGGGTCTAAATTTATTACGTATATACCGTTTCTCGGAGAGTGAGGTAATTTGTCGGAAGGATAGACTCCACAAAACTCTTTATATGCCCGCAATAGCCCATCAATCTGCACGCTATCCATGTCGATACTAAAAATTTGTGATCACGTTTCTGTTTTTATCTATTTCCATGCTAGCATCGTATTCGGCAAAGAGCAAGCACGTCACGGTTTTATCCAATTCTCTATCGAATTTAGCCTCGATTCTAACCACGCCTCTATCTCCAAGACTAACATAGTCCTCGTTCCCGGAATCGTCAGGTGTGAGGTCAAATACGAGCATAAAATAACCGTGGCCAAACATATCGTAAGTTATTTGATTACCTTTATTGTAATGTTTTATTCCACTTCCGGAGAATATAGTATCATAAGCACGTGCCCAATAGTTTTTACTGGTAAAGCTACATTGTAGTCCTTCAGCGGGTGTTTGAACACCGTTAATGTAAAGAGAAAAATTTTCTAGCGAATAGTGGGATAACGCAAACGGATTTTTTTCAAGGTGGCCTGCATACGCTTCGTTATCTACCATGGCGAATATTATAACGTTTGGAATTCTACCGGTGATGGCATTGTCTATGTTTAAAGTTCGCCCCCCAGAGGGAATCGTAAAAGTTTTCATTTCCGTTCGTTTATAATGATATTTGCAATTGGTTTTTTCTAACATTTTATTATGCGCTACTAATATTGAAGGATTGATGTCGAAATGTTGGACGTATAGGGTGGCATCTAATATTCTCATCAATCCGTCCTTTTCCATAAGATAGAAGTTGGGGTTGGAGAGCATTAATCTAATGCCAATGTCTACGCCATTGAGCACCAATTGAGTTTGATTGAAAACGTCTACATGTAACTTTCCGTATAACTCGACTTCCGCGCTGTTTTTAAACCAACTTTTTCGCTTCACGTACCCGGGGTTGGAGGAATCAGTTTTGTTGATATCCGAGCCCGTGTCCAATTCCCATCCAACGTTACGCAAGTGCGTTCTGCTCGCATCCACACCATAGTTTAGTACGTTTTCGAAATAGCTTCTGTATTGATAATTATCCTCCGAAGGAGTCACCAAAGTTCCATTGAAATAAACACTGCAGTGTTCGAATAAAGAGTGTAGAATATTGTTGTCAACACCCGGTTGATTAGTTCCATCACTCGCCCCAAAATCTACGAGATTTTTCTTACACAGTTTCACTTTTAGTCTTAGGAATATACTGTTCAAATCCTTGTACGCGTCACCAGAATCTTTGATAAAAAATTCGATAACTGAACCATTATCTAGCGAGGAAATGGGTTTGTAGGAAACTAGACGTTTTGCTAAAATGTTAGTCTGTATGGGCGGATTAGGTTGGAATAAATCTAACGAACTCAGCATGTGCTCCGTCATTATGAAAAAATATCTCTATGCACGCTCCTTCCCCTTCTTCGCCCTCTCGACGAATGACGCTCTGCTTTCGCAACGCTAGATTTTATTTTCTTCAATCGAGGTCGTTTCGCAATCCTTGAGCCGCCTTTCATACTCTGCAACCTTTCCTCGGCTTTCCGCTTCAAGTTTTGCCCCGCCTCGTTTAGTCTACTGCGTAATATCTCCTTGACCGGTTTTGTTCCTAGATCGGCGAGCGCAGCGGCTCCCGCGCTCGCAGCCTCTTTCCCCACAGTCTTCAACCCGCTAAACAGTAAAGGCTTTGCAAAACGCCACAACCCGGTGAGAAAACTCCCAATGCCACGCCCTTTCTGCATGCGATACGATGCTCTATATGTCGGTCCTATCTCTCCCCCCACCTGTTTCGCATAGTAGGCATAATATCGATCCGCTGTCGGAGCCATCTCGATGCTCAATGATTAACCAACTAATTGTTTCGCTTTTTTATAAAGTGCAAAACAACAATAGAAGATTGTTCCCCAGCACGGAAGTTAATTCTTTCGCCTAGTTTATCTGCCAAGAGAATTTCCACACTCTCGATATTATTTTTCTCCACGGGAAAATAATATATAGGGTTGAATATTTGATACGCACCTGCTTCGATATTAATTATGCGAATACATCGACTCTGAGAGTCGCCAACGAGTTGAGGTTTTATTATATCGCTGTAAACGTAAATGTTTACGGGATTAGATACGATACTTCTCTTTCCTCTATTATTATTACTGCGAAGTAGTTCCCTAGCATGCGTGACAATATTGTCTAATCCCCGAGTTGACGTTTCCTCTACTAAAATTATTAAAATTGCCGATAATAATTCGAGATCTTCTTTTATTTTATTTTTTTCAATACGGTTAAAGTTTGCTAGAGTTTTATTGAATAATTCGTTGAATGTGTTGTATGTCCCGGGTAACAACGTATATTTAACTTGTTTACTTATAATCCGCACACCGGTGGATGATGTGCGTTCATCTATTCGACTCACAAACTGTAACCCACCAGATGCACCCCGCACGTTCAACGAATCTACGTAACGCATTACATCGTTTGCAATTTCTGTCCTCTCAACTATAGAAGCACTAATGAATGGTTTCGCGAAAGCAAAATCTACACTGTCATAAACCCCGTTTGGAATGGTGAAAAACTGTCCGCTCTTTAATTTTATTCTAACCTCCTCCTCATCCTGAGGTCCACCTATCTCACCACGAACCACCCCATCTTCGGTCCGGGTCCTATTATCCTTTGATGGAGGAGGAGTAACAATTGTATCTTCTTCTCTAACATCATCGTCTTCGGGTACATTTGTATTTCCCGGTAATGATTCAGGAGGAGTATCAATTTCTTCTCGAACGCGTCGAGAATGAACCCTCCCATCTATCGAAGGAATGGAAATCTCGGCCAAACCCACCTGCCACTCGTCATTTTTTAAATCTATGCGGTGCGATAATTTTGTGCGATAGTGTGAAATAGTATTGTTAGGAAAAAAACTCCCTGCAACTATCGCTAGGCAGAGTGATATAAAAATCGTTCATAATTTGCGTACGGAAGAAGCGAAAATCCAAGAATTGAACGATGGGGGATATCCGAGCCACTTTACGAAATACTCTAAATTTCTACCTCGTCCCCTTCGTTTTAGAATTTTTTCAATCTTATATTCCGTCTCTTGGGAAACCCTAACCTTTACTAACTCTTCTGGATAAAAACTACCGCTTATATCTTCACCGTTCAGATCCTTCAACTTGTAGGTGGGTATCTCTCTCGTTCAATCCACGCTCGTTACTTGAAATATTTCCCTAGTGTAATTAGCTGTATAACCTTTCGCGAAGGGAAGCCGTTCCTTGCTGATTCTCACGTAGTCACCTGCGTTAAATTTGGCTTTTTTTTACCACGGACGACAACTTCCGTCTAGCAACAGCGAATGCATTCTTTTCATTAACATTGGCTGGTGCGAAACCTGTGCTCGAATGAACGCTCTTATTATAGCTACTATCCAATTTAGGGAGGACATCTATGTAATTATTTGTCGAATATTTTGTAAAGTACTTGTACATTTTAGATTTCAGAGTACGGTTGAAGCGTTCCACGATACTAGCCTAGACATCTGGGTTATTAGTAGTATAAAATTTTATTCCGCGACTGGAGAGAAAATTTCTAAATTTCGAGTTGACAAATTCGCCACCTTTATCGCTTTGAATTTTTAGTGGTCGTCTATGTCGAAATATTTCCCTGAAAGCATTTACAATTTCTTCCGCCTTCTTACTGCGTAACGGTTTTACGAAACTATAACGAGAGAAAATATCAATAACTGTTAAAATGTACGCGTAGCCCTTGTTGAATTTTTTCAAATGTCGCATATCGTTCAAATCACACTGCCAGCACTCGTCTATATATGACACGTCGTAATGATTTCTCGCAAACTTTTTTCTCGCGGGCTTGTGTCGAGTGTACGTCTCCTGACCCTCCAACCACTCCCGAATTATCTTTCTTCCAATTCCCGTAGCCTTGTGTAACTTTTCCGTCGTTGAAAAACTTGCAGGATGCTCAGGATCGTTGTATACCTGCTCTATTACGTCGTAATCCAATCTGCGCCGAATTTTTTTAGCTTTCTCTCTCGCTCGCTTCGCCTGGGTAATGTTCTTGGTGACGGCATTTCTTTGGTTTGCCACGATTTTTTTCTTTTTCGCGACTTTGTTACGTTTGCCAGTGGCTGTGTCGACTTTTCTACCTTTAGAGATTTTGTTTTTATGAGTGGATGCACCAGCTTCTCCATCTTTTCCAGTCTTTCGGATATGAGCTCCCATGTCCTATCCAATTTCGCGTTTGCACGTTTCACATCGGCGAATGATTTCCTCACTGAACGAGTCTCCTCCTCCTCCCCCTCACTGTCCCGTAACCTTCCTTGTGACTGGGTCTGACCCAAGGATTTCACTATCGGAATGTGTATAGGCGCCTTTATGTCTGAAGATGTGTTAAGATATTTATCCAGAACACGCTTGTACATGTGCCATTTCTCTGTATCCTTGATGCCTCTCTTGCTCAATATAGATTTCATTTCCGCATCTAACGCATTCATTATCCGTTTCATGCTACCTCGCTCGAAAGACTCGGGGCTGACGACTAGCATTTTATGCAAACTCATTTCCCTATAAGGCTTCCAATGACGCCGCTTAGTATGGAGCCCAGCAGCATTGACAAAAAGCCACCCTTTTGCGCGATAAGGACGCATTTTTTCTTGAGACACGTACCTCTCGAAGCCAAGGCTCTCAAAGTGTTACGATGCTTGGCGAGTTTATGTTTTAATCTCCCGTTTAACTTGTGATTCCCGTTGAGCGTGTTCAAGCAGCAGTCGCAAATGGCTTTGATTAACTCGTTATCTGAAGTCTTTACTATTGCAGAGAGTAATTTAGGCTTGGCAGATTTTAACACGTGAAGCAAATGCTTATTGTTCTTTAATCTTTTCATCGTACTCGGGCATGTATACTTCAGTTACCTCGTCTTCGGGAAAGATTTTAGTACGAAATCGGAACCGCTCATCCGTGTCCTGTCCGAGGTCCAGAACCAAATAACCAAACGGATCTCTCGTAACTTCTTTATATACCCTTTCCAAATCCTGCGAATTTTCGGGATAAACCTGACGGGCCAAGTGACCGAATTGTAACCGGTCCCGAGGATTTTTAAATGTTACAATGTACTTTGCATTCAGAGAAATGTTTCTAGATTGAGGGCTTTGATAAAAAATATTTTGCGTAATCAGAAATACTGAAATGTTAAAGTGGTGACTCCCTCTGGTGAATAATTTACACACCTCTTTGCTGTATCCCCCCTCACCCATCAAATCGTCTATCACGTACAGAGTCGGTGTGCCGCTCGACTCCTCAAACGAGGGTATTTCATGTCGAAATCTTAATCGCGGTAAATATAGGTTTGGTTCACTCCCTGGGCTGCAGCACCAAACGATCTCGTCAATGTCCCGATCAATCATGTGCGGTAGATTATCTAGAAATTTCGTGACAAATGTGGTCTTCCCACACCCAGAAGGACCTGCGCAAATGCAGGTGAAAGGATGTTTCCATGGTAACGTCATACTTTACACTGATCTGTTTCATCAACTGAGATATTATTTTAAAAAAAACATACTCAAAGGATAGATCTTAGCGCGTTTTCTCGGAGCTCTTCCAATATTTTATTCGGGAGTATTTCTTTAAAATCGTCCAGTATTTTAACCACATTCGCTTTGACTTTGATGTACAAATTTATGCGAGTGATCGTGCAAGGAAGTTTACGGACTGTTTTATATCGGCTCGCTTCAGTATACGATGCGTTATGTTCTTAAGGCACAAGTAAAATAGCGAATTCGATTTGTTTTTGCTACGATAACGTGAACATTTATTCTCATCTTTACCTTCGTGATTCATTTCATCGAAGTTTTGTGTTCTCAGTACCGTCTATGAAAAGATCTGATCGACTGTTGGATTGATACTGAACTAATAATACTAGGTATCATCATCGTCAAACGCCTCTTCGCGTGTTCTCTTTCGCGGGATTTTGTAATGCCCCCAAGCAAGCGTATTTATCCCATCCTCGCATACATATCGTTTGTCATCGAATGCGTTTAGAGTCACTTTATTCATCTCAATAGTAAATATCTCGTGTTTGCTGCTCCGAATTACATTCATCTTTCTAAACTCTGTGGAATGTTCGTGTAGGCAACGTACATAATCATCAAAGTTTAGACTTTTATCTTTCACGACTCTAGTTATTCCTTTTGCTTTCTTTTTCTCTTTACAGCCCATGACTTTATACGAGTAGAGTTTACTTCTAAGTCCCACGAAATGAGTCATAATTTTGCCATCGCATTCGTCTTTGAATTTACCTATGACCTTTTTGTTTTTCTCGGAATAACATGGGTGATTTTTAGGATAATTTGATGTATCAAAAGCGTCTAGGTTATCTAGCATGTCCTCGTTTATGTCATTGGTTTTTATATCGTAAATTAAACTGTTGGTATCGGTATAGATCAAGGATAGTTTTTCGGAATATTTTGGAAGCATAGTTTCGTAGTGAAAATCATACATTAGCGTTTTACTTAAATCTAAAACGCAGAAACCAATGTATATAGGCTTGTTCATTTTTATGGTAGCCTTCCGCAAGTGAACGGCTACCAAAGACTCGGTAAAAATCGTTCTGTCCAAAAATGTCGATTTATTAATTAATTTTTGTAATTTTTTTTCATTCGTCACTAATTGCATATTAATTCTCTTACGTAAGGACTCCATCGTCTTGCCGAAGACTGAATTGTTCATCAACTTGTAGAAATCTCTCTCGAAATCATTATTGGCTAATTTTCTTCGATCGGTATTTAAGTCTATATATGACTTCAACCAAGGCGATTGACTAAATTGAATGACTCGGTGCACTTTTTTGAGTACCAAGCCTAGTGAGAGAGCCTGTTTCAAGTTTACATAGTGAATTACATATTTTGTCTTGTTCTCGAGAGTGGTCAATAGTTTTTTTTGTTTACCGACCGGTGGAATTTTGTTCTCGGGGCAAAGGGGGAGGTCTGAATGCTTGTCATGCAGGCATCGAGGATACTCTAAATCTACCTCAAGAATGTATCCCGTTTCGTTATCGTCTGGTATTTGATCGATATTTTTTATGTCCTCGATTTGATCGGGAGTTAGCCATCTGAAATTTGCATACGGTAGTGGTCTAGATAGAGCCCATCCATACAAGTTATTCGCGTCATAATACGCAATGAAATTAGAAGTCGATTCGGAATCGTTGTTTTCCATATGCTTATTATTCGCCTCGCAATATCTTTTACAACATTGGGAAATTCCTCCTCTAATTCCTTTCTCGATCATTAGAAGCATGTCGTAATCGGTCATTAGTTCGAGCTCGATCTCCGTATGCTTCAGCATTGCATCAAATGTCAATCCCGGTGCAGTATAATACCACGCTGGATCGAGTTTGTATGCACCGAAACAAACGGTTCTAAAATTCTCGAAAACATCCGCCAAGAGTGTGACGTCACTTTTTAAGTATACGTCACTATAATCTCCCAAATTGTTACATTTGAAAGCGGTCCATACGTTTCTGGCATGTTCATGGTCCTCGTCTGAAATGTGCTGATCATTTAGTCTATTATAAAAATTTATCTTTTCCAGTAGCGAATTTTCTTCGAGTTTTTCCATAGAATCTGTGTAATCGTAAGGATATACACCTTTACGACTGACCAGATTAGTTAATTCGGAAAATATTTCTCGCGTGTATTTTAAATCGGTCAAGTTGGCCACTAGTGACGCTAGTGAAGCTGACATGAAGCGACAAGTATCGACAAATCTGATGCTAAAATTGTTTTCGATAGATTTTGAAAAAGAAATGTATTTTTCTTCAGAGTTTGGGATCACAAATATTCTCCTGTCATCGTAGTCCAGTTCACGAACGATAAAGTGTCCATCGTACGAAGACAGGTTATGGATGAATACAGGTAAGAACTTTGGCATTTTATATTGCAAGTTACAAAAAGAATGTGCCGCACCTCTGTATTGTCCATTCAAATGATCGTGATCTCTAACTCTGTCCGCGTTAAGTTCTTTCTCGCAAATGTGGCATGTCGTCGTCTCGTAAAACGCGTTCTCATGTTCGGGAGTGAGCGGATTCATGGGGACGGTATTTTTGTATAGCTCGAATATTTTTTTAGCCTCCTCTTTCATGCGTTCTAGAAATACTCTCGTCGGGTTTGGTCCTCTGTACAAGTAAGGTGTTTGGCACCCTTCCGGTGTGACCACCATGTAACAGAAGCTAAATGGCTCGTGCTTTTGAAATTTGTTGGTATAGGATGAGTTTGGTGAAGGTTGGCAAGTGCTCACGTTCTCGAGTAGGCATTCAAAGTCTGTGTAAATGGCGTACGGTACTCTGAAAGAATAGTTTACGTTGGTAAATTTTAATATTTTTTCGTTCTCGTCAGGCATTATGATCTTACTCGGCGCCCCCGTTCCTCTACACAATTGCTTGTGCACTTCCAATTTAGTCTCGTCATAGTAATGAGTGAAGCATCGTTTGCAAATGAATAATCTTGAACGATGCTTAGTTATTTGAGAGCGAACCAGTCTATCGAAATTCTTTATCCAGCAATAGTGTGCAGTCGACTCGTTTGTGATATATAGCAAGTCGCGGTGATCGTCAAGTTCTCGTTCAACTACCTTAATAGGGTACACGTTATTTTTATCGTCTAGACCGAATACATTAATTGAAATGTTATTTGCGCGCTCAAATTTGGGAATGTCTTTCAATTCGACCGGATATTCCACGCATGACCAGATGTAGCCCATTCGAAAAGCTGGTGTATCGTACTTTGAAACTCGATGGGGGTTAGCATCAATGTTCTTTGCCCATATTGCGTATTTGAAACAGAACGGATCGTAATTTTGCACGTTGATTACAGATTTTGTGTTTTTTATTTTATATGGTAATTCTATGAATGTCGATCCTCGCAATGGTACATATTTATTGATTCGTAATTCCAGACCCATTATCTCGGATAGAGACCACCCTGATCCTTTCGTTTGAAATTTTGATTTTTCTTTTAACAATTTTGAAAATGCCTCATCCGCGATTAGATTTAATTCATCGGTAACTAAAACTCGTCTATTCACTGTCTTAAATGAGGCGTCCATTTCCTCAATCTCACTCTTCCGAAATTTACATATCAAAACAAGGTTAAATTTTATAGCATTGTTCGAAATAACTTGCTCATTCAGTTTTTCAATCAGTCTATCTTTAATGTCATTTAGAAATGAAATAATGTCTCGACCTTCTCCCTCCTCAGGGGTTATCCAGAATGTTTTTAATCTAGACCCAATTGCTGATTCAATCTCCTGTAAACCTCGGCCTAATTGTAAAGTAATGTTTCGTCTATGTTCGTTTCTATTCTCGTGGGGCATTGCCTCATCTAGGCTGTAAAATACCTCACAGTAAGGACAGAAGCGTCTCCGTTTGGCTTGGTCTAACACATTTTTCATTCTCTCGTAGGTTCCCACGTCGTTTACGATATCATTTTCAAATACAATTTTTGTATAAATGTCCGTAAGTGCTCGTTCAATCTTATCAGAGGTGTTGTATAGTCCGGAATTAAAGTTTTCGAGAATGTCGGCGATTGATGCCATGTTTTCAGAGTAGCGCCGGCAGATGTGCACTGTATGGAAAGAAAATTATTTAAAAAAATAAACCGACAATATTGATATCAATAAACAAATAAACGGTTGTTCAACATATAACTTCAAATGGAAAGGTGTGTTCTAAGGTTTTATCTCCAATGACCATGCAAAAGATACTACACAAAATATGTCGCGTAACACGTCTCAGTGGAATGTCTATACAATATATTCAGAAAATCTTTTTGGGAAAATATTAAATAAATACTGTCACACAAGGGGTTGACACTTACAATCGTTTAGCGAATTGGTGTACAGATCCTTCGTGCTGTCTGATAGTATCCAGAAGCTGAACTCTGAAGTTCCCTCAGAGGAATCCTGGCTGGAAATGATGATTCTGCTACCGTTTGGTTCCTTTATAAACAAATGATATAGGGGAGATTTATTGAAGATGAAGATTTCTCGGAATAAATAACGAATTCAAGTTGTTTTTATTTCAATGTCATTTCGAAGTTAGATAATCTATTTCAAGATTTTTTTCCTCTTAAATTCTAATTCTATCCGCGTCGTTGTTTCCCGTACCAATATTTTTTGCATCGATGTTTTGTGCCGATGGATTGTACCAATGACGTTGAAAGGTCAACAGTTTTTGTAATAAATATGAAAACGAAATTCTATCAAATAAGGGTACATCCATACCCTAACCCTGAACCCTTAAGGTTAGGAGTAAATTCAATTGGTGCATCTGAAATGTATTGAAAAACAATGCAACTTTTAAATTTAAACCATACCCGAAATCCTCGTAACAACGAAGATATTAGAAGTTTTCTTACAAGAATACCTTCTGTGTATTGATTACTGCCTATTACCTTCGCCTATGAATTGCTCTCTAAAAAGTAAACTATTCGATTTGTTTAAATTTTAGTAACGGGGTTGTTTTCCTAATCAACTTTCTAATTTTTGCTATAGGTTAAAGCGGTACTAGGACAAGGATTTTGTTATACCCTTAGTACCCTAGGGTGCATTTAAAGGGGGTTCTGGTTATTTCACCGGGGTTTGAAGGTGGGTATTAACGGTGACCCATCCATGAATTTTTGCGTTTATAGAACTTATAGAAAAATTGTAAAAAAAATCGTTTGGTTAAATTTGGAAATTATTTTCTAAAAAGAGTGGAGATGGGAGGGGGGATTTATTTTTTTCTTCAAGACGAAAGAAAAATTATTTCCCATGCATGTCGTAAATATGAAAACGAAATTCTATCAAATAAGGGTACATCCATACCCTAACCCTGAACCTTTAAGGTTAGGAGTAAATTCGATTGGTGCATCTGAAATGTATTGAAAAACAATGCAACTTTTAAATTTAAACCATACCCGAAATCCTCGTAACCACGGAGATATTAGAAGTTTTCTTACAAGACTACCTTCTGTCTATTGATTGCCGCCTAATACCTTCGCCTATGAATTGCTCTCTAAAAAGTAAACTATTCGATTTGTTTAAATTTTAGTAACGGGGTTGTTTTCCTAATTAACTTTCTAATTTTTGCTATAGGTTAAAGCGGTACTAGGACAAGGATTTTGTTATACCCTTAGTACCCTAGGGTGCATTTAAAGGGGGTTCTGGTTATTTCACCGGGGTTTGAAGGTGGGCATTAACGGTGACCCATCCATGAATTTTTGCGATTATAGAACTTATAGAAAAATTGTAAAAAAAAATCGTTTGGTTAAATTTGGAAATTATTTTCTAAAAAGAGTGGAGAGGGGATTTATTTTTTTCTTCAAGACGAAAGAAAAATTATTTCCCATGCATGTCGTAAATATGAAAACGAAATTCTATCAAATAAGGGTACATCCATACCCTAACCCTAAACCCTTAAGGTTAGGAGTAAATTCGATTGGTGCATCTGAAATGTATTGAAAAACAATGCAACTTTTAAATTTAAACCATACCCGAAATCCTCGTAACCACGGAGATATTAGAAGTTTTCTTACAAGACTACCTTCTGTCTATTGATTACCGCCTAATACCTTCGCCTATGAATTGCTCTCTAAAAAGTAAACTATTCGCATTGTTTAAATTTTAGTAACGGGGTTGTTTTCCTAATCAACTTTCTAATTTTTGCTATAGGTTAAAGCGGTACTAGGACAAGGATTTTGTTATACCCTTAGTACCCTAGGGTGCATTTAAAGGGGGTTCTGGTTATTTCACCGGGGTTCGAAGGTGGGCATTGACGGTGACCCATCCATGAATTTTTGCGTTTATAGAACTTATAGAAAAATTGTAAAAAAAAATCGTTTGGTTAAATTTGGAAATTATTTTCTAAAAAGAGTGGAGATGGGAGGGGGGATTTATTTTTTTCTTCAAGACGAAAGAAAAATTATTTCCCATGCATGTCGTAAATATGAAAACGAAATTCTATCAAATAAGGGTACATCCATACCCTAACCCTGAACCCTTAAGGTTAGGAGTAAATTCGATTGGTGCATCTGAAATGTATTGAAAAACAATGCAACTTTTAAATTTAAACCATACCCGAAATCCTCGTAACAACGAAGATATTAGAAGTTTTCTTACAAGACTACCTTCTGTATTGATTACCGCCTAATACCTTCGCCTATGAATTGCTCTCTAAAAAGTAAACTATTCGCATTGTTTAAATTTTAGTAACGGGGTTGTTTTCCTAATCAACTTTCTAATTTTTGCTATAGGTTAAAGCGGTACTAGGACAAGGATTTTGTTATACCCTTAGTACCCTAGGGTGCATTTAAAGGGGGTTCTGGTTATTTCACCGGGGTTCGAAGGTGGGCATTGACGGTGTCCCATCCATGAATTTTTGCGTTTATAGAACTTATAGAAAAATTGTAAAAAAAAGATTACTTACTTTTTCCGACGTTTCCACGAAAATCACTTGATGACGCCTGAAGCTTCAGTTGATAAGAACGGTGACACTTCACACAAACACTAACTTCACTTGTCGCTGGTTAAGATTGGTTGGAAAAACATCCTGCGCGGTCCTTTATATATCTCGAATGGGAGCTGTGGAGATGGAAGTCGAACTGGGAGGGGGGATAGTCTGACGCAAAACTAATGTTTCATAACTCATCCACACCTGGAGAGCGTTGCAACGTAAACTAGTTGTTTCATCATTCATGCTGGGAGTTGGGTTACGGGGGGAGGGAGAATTACACATCGTCACCGGGAGATCGTCGGAGTGGCTCTCCTTGGACTGGTTGGCACGTGGAATAATGCGGCCTCAAAGGATGGATATGGAGGGAGAGATTGATCGGCCGGAGCGGCGTCGCAAAGTCAGCATTCCTGCATATTAAGTGTTTCAGAAGGAACAAACGCTCACTACTGTGAGGTGTTTGTGTGGAACTTATTACTATGAAAATTATTTAAATTTGAGTACATTTTTCTTTTGTTAAACCTTAAGAAAGGGATGGGGATTACAATATAGTTCAGTGTGCGATATATATTACGCGAATGCGATATGTGCACAAAAAAGCAAGTTATCGGCATTTGGATCATAATGAGATACCGCGAATGAACTTCAGCAGCATTAAACAATAAAGGCCTATAGTAGGCTTTAATCGATTTTGACTCACAACATAAGCGATTTTTTCGCTAATCCACGTAAAATTGGCGAGAAAGACGCAATTTCGTTTTATTTACCGATTTCGCGATATCGCGTGTCGCGAATTTCACGGATCTCTACTTATCATGCGTTGGCTTCCTTCCTTTCCAATATACGTCAAACATGAGCCAAAACTAAAGTTTTTAAAAACTCTTCTAGCGATTTACCTCACGTTATCCCCACGAGGCTATCCATGTTATTACAAGTTACTGTTACCAACCTGTTGCTACCAGTGAAACAGTGAGGGCTGGCGATGTTTCCCACAAATCGAACACTGCCACCTACAGCATGAAAAAGAAAGTTTTATGCTCCGCCCACTTCCAGTCGTCTATTGGACATTGGGAAGTGGGTTAGATTTGGACAGCGCTAGCAACAACTCTAATAATAAGAGTAGACAATGTGATGCGGGTTGCGTCAGGTTAGGATAACGAAATATAAAATGTAAACCATTTAATTTTAATAGATTAACTAGGTAATTAGTAAAGTTGATGAATAGTTCATATAATATTATCGAGATTAAGTAAGTGTGCCAAATTTCAGCTCGATTGAACATTGGAAAGTGGGTTGGATTTCGATTACAAGATCCCATCCAGATGAACAACAAAAAAACAGGGCAAGTTAAAATAAGCATGGTAAAAAGGGTGGCGACCCTTCCTCATGAGTGAATGTGGACACCACAGTGAACAGTACAGCGACACTCACTTCACTACAGGGGGTAACATTAACCTAAACAAAGTCAAAGTAAATGTTACCTTGCCTGTAATGTTTTTGCTTTGACATGTGGAAGGCAAGGAGAAACCACCACATTACAATCCCAAGGAGCTGCCAGTAACCATCACATTGTTTTGAATTTTTTAACCACCAGCGAGCTATTGGAACCTCCTAGAAGCAACAGGATCATACACACTGGATCATTAAACATGCAGGGGTAGGAATTATGCTAAAGAGCACTAGAATGCACGTGAAACATTTCCTTCAGCGTAAGAAAAGGAGAGTCATTGTTAAGATAGCAACTAAGCTGACAGACACAATAGCTGTACAAGTCTACATGCCTATGAAGAAATCGAAGCAGTCTGTGAAAAATATCTTGGAATTAAAAGAGATCTAAAGAAGAATTATGCTTGGACAATGGTATGCCATTGTCACACAAAGCCAAGAAGGAAGAACTAAGGGTTAATATGGATTATGACAGTATAATGAATAAGGAGAACCGCTCTTAGAATTTCAAACAAATTAATAGCAGCTGTTTAAAAAATAATCCACAAGGAATTTATGCATGGAAGGGTATACAATTGGATTTACAAGTGGATTGATTGATCGATTAACAAAGAGGCACTGAGATGAGTGGGAGATGATTGAAATCTCATAAGAACTTGAAAGAAAAGGAGGGACAACCTACTTCGGCATGCTTTAAGATGCAAGTGTCTAATGAAGACAGCCAGAAGCACAGTGAGACCTTGGCTGAGATATATGGAGCAAAAAAATGAATGATGAGGAAACAAAGTAATGTGAAGAGGCTAGCTGATAGAAGCATAGAGTGGACAGCCATGTCAAACCAACCTTAGGGTTGATGACCAGCAATGATGACGATGGCAAAGGCACGATTGTGATTTAACAGGAAGTAAGGGAGTTTGTATAAGAGCACATTCAGAATAGACATTTCACAAAGAATGATACATGTATTCTGAGGTATGCACAAAAACAACTTGAGTTCTACTACCTCCATTCATACAACTCCTGCATTTCCTGTGTACCTTGACCTCTAAATGAAGACATTTCTTCACTATGTGAAGTTAGACTTTCGAAGGTAAAATCATGTTTCCTCAGACATTCGAGACCTAATACTCTCACAAAAAGGGAAATAATGGCACTCAATGGACCAGAAATTCCATTGCTCGTTCCTTTTGATTTTACTGACTCATGTTGGAGGTCATTATGACTTGGGAGTGACTAGCACGCAATTATCTGTACGTACACAATTTGAGAAGAAACAAATATTCCATTATCCTCAGGATGATTGCATAAAATATGGCCTGAAATTCAATTTTAGGTGCATATAATTAATTGATAAAGAACAAATAACAGCTCCAATGCCTCATTTAGGTGAGGTACTAAAAACACTAAGGCAACACACAGAGTAAGTGCCTAAAATGGTTCTGCTCACTTATTGAAAACAAAGTATTTTGACTCGGGGGAAGCAAATTTCTAGGTAAGATCTCATTTTCCCTGACTTTTCCAGAGCCATTTTCAAATTCCCTCACTTTTCCAGGTTCTCCAGGCCTGTAGCAACCCTGGCATGGTTATTTATTGTTTCCCAATCTTCATTTACAACTGTAATTGGCTCATTAATAATTTACTTAATTCTTTTGTTTCAATTTTTCAATGTATACCTATTAATATTTTATCGATACTACTGTTTATCTTCTTCATTTTTTCCCCTTAATCTTTTTTACCACACCCGCTTCAGGTTTTACACACATCCTTCCTTTGCAGATTTTTCCCAGCAAGGTATTTTTGGTCCTGGGTACCAAAATGTCACCCTAATGTTTTTCCCACCCATGACATATCTTTCTCATGCTGCACATTTTTGTGCAATCATACGTCATATTTTTCAGTACTACAGTTTTACATGCATGAAACTAAGTGGGTTAGGTTAGGTTAGACGAGATAACTAAGTCTCAATATCACCCCAATAAAAATGTTCACCCACCTATCTATTGCCGTAAGTTGCTTGAAGTCTGTGAAGTCTGTATCACATAAATGTGATAATAGATAATCCATATTTAACTAAGCAACGAGTAAACAAAAAGTCTCAATTGGACAATATACACAATACCTATCTACACAATGAAGTACTATGTTCATATCACATGGATTTATTTGTTTCACTTTCAAAGTTCACTTAAGACATTAAATGAAAATACGATATTCAAAGATTTCAGGTACAACATTCACCACAGGAGAATTCTTCTTACTCCTTTATGATGCCATCACAGTTTTCACAGCCACCATTGTAGGGTATGCCATTAGTGTTATACCCTCTTAAATACATAGCCAAACATATAAAAATCCATAACGTTTAAAAAACAATAATAAACACCCAGATAACAATTCCAGAGGTGATAAAGTCCTCCTCACCACACATGAAGTGAAATCCTTTGCTTAGTTTTGCTGTGGCAACAGCTTGTGTAGCAAGACTTCCCAGCAGATTGGGATCCAACTTAGCATCATCTATTGGCACACTTGCCTCCGAACCACAAACATTCCTAGACTCTCCTACACTTGGGACAAATCCAAAGACGATAAGCTTGATTTGGAACCATCAGCCTCTACAGTCAACGAAGATCGTGACGTCAGGTCGATTTCGGGTTTCAATTCTTTTGGCACCTCTTCACCCACTGAGCGTACACAACCCCTAAGCTTATTCTCCCTCTCTTCCCAGTCTTGAGCTTTAACACGCAACACATTTTTAAGCTCTCTCATCATCATTTGAGAGTTTTCCTTGTCCGTTTTGTCTTTCACACTCCCCACACACACATCTTCATCCTCATCTTCCGAACACACCCTTTCCCCTATTACTTCGAATATCTCGTCACTTGGTAAATTCTCAGTTGCCAGTAGACACTCTTCTGAAGCATTTCCACCAATAAATTGATCTTGGTCACTTCTCACAGGAACAGTATCAGAGGTGTTACCTTCCGGGCATGTGGCTCTGTCAACCAAAATTGAAGCCCTCAGCAGGCATTCCTTCGCGGATTCCATGTGAAAATTTATTTTAGTAAGCAACAGAATCAAAGTACCTCTACTTCTCAATGGGGACATATCCATATTTTGCAGTGTGTCCTCCATGGATTGGGCTCCCCGAAGAGATTCCATTAAATGTAACCTCGAGCTGTGGCACACTGAATATAGAACTCCTTGATTATATTCATTTGGTTTGCTTGTCACTTTAGGGCGATACTCACAACTGTTACAAAATAAAGTCTGATTCAATAAAATTGCCATATCCAGCTCTAGGATTGCATTTCTTACACTGCTGATCAATTTAGGCCCAATCTGGACAGAATACGAGTCCTCCTCTTCAGCCAGCATCTTTAGGAGTAATCTCCTTACATATTCTCGTTCCTTCAGCTTGGCTATGTCCATAGCCTTCTGCAAAAGAATGTTAAAAGACTTTATTTATCAATCAATAACATTTCATTCTATAAAATGATGAATAGATACCATGATTTTATAAAGAAAAACCGTTGTTATTAATTACCTCACAGCCATTGCCTGAGCTAAAATAAGAGTAAGTATTTTTAAGTGTAAATTAAATAATACTCAAAATAATGCTCCCATCTCTCCCAAAGTATCTTTCCTGGGACCTTCAAATATTCAAGCTTATTACTTTTTACCGAGACATACCGTTTATACAGGTGTATAGTCCAACTTTTTGGGGATGGGTCGATCGGACTATGCACAAGTCAAGTTTTTGATCACTTAAATGAACTTGTGAGTTCAAGAACGTCCCAACTCCACTTTTTAACAAAATTCACTTTATGGTATGTATGAATAGCTGAACTTCGGACACATGGAGATGATGAGATAGATGGAGAAAGCACCCCAACTCGAAGCGCAAAGTGCTTGCAGAGCATCATGAAATTTTTGCATATTTCAAGAACGTCCCAATGTATGGAGTTGGGACAGTTCAACAAACTAGGTGAAAAAAATGCTCAGGATGCATTCTTAATGAGAGGGATTAGGCCTTCACTTGTAAAACGACATCGTGGGACAACAGACAAAAAGAGAATACATCAGTTTCTTTACAAGGTATGTCTTCATACTCCTCAAAATATTGTGGTGCTAATGTAACATAACCTATAAGCTGACACTGCAGTAGGAAGTTTATTTTCTTTCATTTTTCTCATGTGGTGCAGAGAACCACCTCATGTGGCGGAGATGGTTGAGGTGCGACTTTGTCATTACGTAATTAATTAATTAATCAATCTTATTTATTCTAGGTCATCCTAGGAAGTGATGAATATATTGTACGCAGAGAAGGCTATGCAAGTTTGAACAGTGTTGGTGTTCGGAGGATTCGTCGTCTCTGTGACCATTGTGCTACAGGTGTGTCACCCCATGGTGGTCGGGGTACTCACAACACACGCCCTCGACAGAAGGCAGAAGAAATCATCCAGAAGATCGATATACATATTAGACAATTTCCTTATACTGTTTCTCACTACAATAGAAACCATGGTAAACACAGGTTTTTGTCAAGAGACCTGAATGTTTTAAAAATGTATACCCTTTTCACCAAAGAACATTATCCAAATGCCTTTCTTTATCTGAAATCTGGGGGTGATGTACATAAACTTAAGTGTGAGGTTACTTATGCATTTTATCTTGATTACTCTCGTACTCACTTTAACTACGGTTTTAGAGTATCAAAAACAGATGTTTGTGGATCACGTGCCCTTCTGAAATGCAAAATTGACCATAAGAAAATACCATCAGGGAGAAGCTGGCTACATATTTAAGAGTCCATAAATGTAGGGCAAATACTTTTTACAAAGAACTTGAGAAAGCTGAGCAAGAATCACAGGCTCATGCCAATATAGAAACATTATGTTTTGACTTTTAACAGAATATTCCTTATCCCAATTTGGAAGTAGGTGAAGTATTCTATTCTCGGCAGTTGTGGTTACATAATTTTTGCATATACAGTTGAAAACAAAAAAAGCTGTGATGTATATGTGGCCTGAAACAGAGGCACGCAGGGGTGTTAATGAAGTTTTGTCACGCTTGTTTCACCATTTCCAAAATTACCTGAACAAAGATGTAAAAATACTAAAGCTTTTTTCAGACGGTTGCAGGGGTCAAAACCAGAATTACACAATGATCTGATTCTTGTTCACACTGGTATTCACATGTAAATTAATCAATATTGTATACAAGGTACCAATAAGGGGTCACAGCTTCCTTCCATGTGACTGGAAATTTGCCATTATTGAAAAAATGAAACGAAAGGTAGAAAGGATGGAGATGTATGAAGGATAGATGCAACTTGTTGAAACAAAATTTGAGGTTGTCAGGGTTAAAAGGGACATGATACTAAATTTCATAGATCAATTACAAAGATTCTTTAAAACATCTGTAAACAAAAATAATGAGAAGTTTAAGGTGAGTGAGTACAAAACATTCACATTTCAAAAGTCGCATAAGTATGAAATACATATGTGTCGTTAAAGGCATGTCGTCTTTCATTGCACCAATATACATGTTTCCTTTGCTCAAAAGCAATGTTTAACCCAGAACTCCCAGAACCTGTTAAATGTTATGATGAGCACATAACTATTAGGTCAGAAAAACTAAATGACTTAAAGAAACTCTGTGTTTACTTAGCACCAGATACAGTTACCTTTATCCATAAGTTTAAAGAAAATACAGACACACCTTCTAATAATGATTAGGACAGACATAACTTCAATTATTGTGAACAATAATTTTAAATAAATATGAACAAGTAGGTTTATTTTTACATTTTAATTTTTTTACCCTATATATTTCAAGAATGACCCAACTCCACTCAATATTTATAATAGGTATTTTCAGCAAAGCGATAAGTGAACAGTACAATCTACTATAGTAAATATGTTGAGAAGTCCCTACTCCATCATATGAAGGCATATTTTATGTTATTCCTGTACCCAAGTTAAAGTATTTAAGTTTTTTCTCTCTCCTGAAAAAAGTGTTGTCCTGGTTGGGACGTTCTTGAACTCCCAAGTTCAAATCTTAGCAGGAAAAACCGTGGTAAATCTTTCCCATACCACAGGGCTTCACCACACTGCAATATACTAATCTCTGAATCTGCTGGCATTATACGAGGCAGAAATATACACACATGAGCTCTTCCTTTGTTCCGAGAGAAAAAGGCACAATGAGATTATTACATAGTCTTCAGATGACTTTTATAACTTGTATTTAAAGATTAATGATTAATATGGGCCAGCTTAATGAATCACCAAACAATACGTGCCTTCCCTGACAACCACTGGCAACACCACGTGACTAAATGGAAGGGAAAGTAAGCTCTGAGAGTCCCCCTCCATGGCAGACAAAAACTTGATATAAATAAAAACTGCTATGAAATAAACCTGTGCTTAAATGGTGTACATAATTTGAGATTCTCAACTCATGACAAAGCCAATGGTGTTTCGGAAATCTCTCTATGTGCCACGAGAATGGAGATAAAGTTGTACTGCAAAAATGAAGACAACATTGATGAAATGAAGTTAGAACTCTGAAATTTGACAAAAACAAAAGTTATATCAATAACTTGATTAAGTTTGATTGGCATCAAATTAATAATATTTGTGTAGTCATCCCCGAAAGTTGGTCATTGCTTTATGTGAGTCACAAAATGGGCTATTTTTTTCCTTTTTTCTCAAGAAACAAACTTTTAATAATGTTTTTTAAAAAGTTGCTTTTCATCACTTCACTTGCATTGAAACAAGTGGAATTCTGATGTCAGTGTCATAAAAATTAGCCCAGCCGTTTTATTGATAATAAGTCTCGAACTCAGCGTCGCATACTTTCTGCACCAACAGAAGTATGTAGTAGGACCGGCTACAAATGGATCAACATGTCTAATAATAATAATAATTGTTTATTTGCCCAGAGATCATGTAAATTATACAAACATATAGGACACATCAAGTTAAAATATAAGGCAAATGACATGAAAACCAACACAAACAAAAGAAAATACCACTTTTTACAACCCTACCACTCTCTAAGAACTCATGAATGGAGTAGAATAGGGAGTCTTGAAGAAAACTTCTAAGTTTAATCTTAAAAGTGGGTAAGTTGTCAATTGATTTAAGTTTATCATTTAATTTGTTATATAATATTAACCCCATTGAGTTAGGACCAATTGTAGTTGCACAAGTGCATACATAAGGTCTGTGGAAATCATCTCTATGTCTGGGATTATATGAATGCATTGTTGAGTTTTTTTACATTGAGAGACAGGTTTTCCTTAATATTAAGTACACAAACATAAATATATAAAAAAGGCACCTGTAACAAATTAAATCTTTTGAACAGGGGACGTCACGGGGGGCGTGAATATGCTCATTGGCCATCAGTCTTATAGCCCTTTTTTTAATTTTACAAATAATTCCAGACTGAGCAGAAGTACCCCAGAACCAAATGCTATTCCTACATAATTTGAATGTATAATACTGTCTCTGACTACAAACAGAGTCAAGGGTTTCTTCGGAAACAGCTCTACTTTTTACTTGGGGATCGAATAAATTCTCTAAGGAGGGACAGACCTTGAGTTGCGACACGTAATGGCTCTGTAGATGATGAAGGAGACGTTCATGGAAACCTCTTAGGACATAGAGAATTTAACCCAGCTAAAGATGGCTGTGAGGATGTCACCCATTGACAAAAGATAATTGCAGTGCATGGAATGCATTGTTGACTAATCCACAAAACTCTTGGTGATGAATTTATTCACTTTTTGAACTCACAACATTATTTTCCGTGCATTAAAATGCATTAATGAAATATTTCATTTATAATTGCCCCTATGGTTATTTCTAAGGTAGCCGTTGCACAAGAACTAATGACGATTGATACATATTAAATTAGGCAACGGATAATACGAGTGTGCCTTATAGTGAATACCTACTTATTTTAACTTTGTCAGGACTTGTAATAATGGACTTCTACAGTATAAAATTTTGTGGAAAGGCATTGATTTGAAGTAATTAATTGTCTCTGACA
Source organism: Pyrrhosoma nymphula (assembly GCA_963573305.1). Lineage (NCBI taxonomy): Eukaryota > Metazoa > Arthropoda > Insecta > Odonata > Coenagrionidae > Pyrrhosoma > Pyrrhosoma nymphula. The sequence continues at coordinate 8,186,827 of OY754332.1, read as the reverse complement.
TGAACATACTGCAAACAGTATGAATTGATTGCATCTCTTATTTTTAATCAGGTGCGTTTCCAATAACAGATTTTTTTACAGAAGTATTATTAGTTTTGATATACTAGTACTTTTTTGAATTTTGTCAGGACTCATAATAATGGACTTCTACTGTAATTTCAGACATATCTCAAGGTTAATGAGTAATTGTTTTTATGAAAATAAATTATGTCTAGTTCGCTAGTGCTTGTGAACAAAGATGGAAGAAGTTGAAACCTTGCTCTCTAATTCATTTAGCCCAACTCATCCTCTTGCATCCCTCTTGAGATGGGTTAAGGGCCCTTTTATGGACTACACAAAGTATGATAAATATTGTTTTGTGGTTTTGGATGATTTTGAGGTTTCATAAAAGGTATCGTTGTGGACACCTCGTGGACGAATACAGTTTATTTTTTTAATAGGCTGTAGAAATTGAGCATAACTCAGAACCAGAACATTTTGAATTCTAAAACAAAAATATTTACTCAATAACTTTACATGTTCATCATACTGATAATACAATCACACTTAAAATAGGTAGCACATTCTAATCTCATATTAAAATAATGGATACTTCCTTAGATATGAACGATTTACCCCCCACTTATTTTCATTTAAGTATTAATCATTATACTTCACAAAACAATAAGATTTCAGACTGCTCAGCTTTTAACTCCAACAAAACTGTGAACTTGGCAATTTTGGACCATAAAAAACCATGAATGTGACTGTATAGAACTATTGGCCACACTGTTAGTTATTTATATTTTTATAAAGCCTATATCTTTAAAAAAAAAAACATCCATATCCACATTCCCACTCCCACCTTTTCCATTCCAGGTTCTAAAGAAACAAACTTATTTATTTCCTATCTGCTACCCCAGATTTCCAGGCTTCAAAGGTTAACAGACATAGTACTCATCATATTACCCAAAACCCTGTCATGAAGAAAAAATGGAAAAAATTATACCTTAATGGCCCACAACTTCGGTAGAGACTGCTCATTTTCTCCCATTCTTAATGATACTATTGTGTCTTCCACAGGTGGTAGGCATAGTAACGGATGATCCAAACTATGAGGGAGAGGTTTCAATCTTCTCATCAATTCGAGTTCTTTGCAATAAAATACTGCTAGCCTTAAAATTAAAATTAAGTGATTAGATTAAGTTCATCGTAAAAATTCATCTCTTTCATTGAGAAAATGAGCCACAAGAAAATCCATTTCACCACATTAATAAACAATCAGCATAATCACTCTAAACTTTACCAGCCAGGAGCAACAAAGTTCTCAAGGGTAAGGAAACAAGGACCTATAGCTGCCCCTCTCAGATTAGACTAGCACAAAACCCTTTAAGTTATTGTCCAGGAAAAGTGAGCACAGGCAAACCTGAGGGTCACAATACTGTTAGTCCACAACATACAAACGAATATGTAGTGTTGTGAGAGCTTGTTCACAGGTCAAAAAATTAGCCTAAAAATTCATCACCATTGTTATAATTCAAAGAGGTTATTAATTTATTTTATTTATTTATTTACGGGTTGACCCATTTACCATATTTCTCATCATTCTAGATAGAGGGGGTATTAAAATCAGGGTGCCCACCAGTTCTCTTTTCCTCTTTTCCCTGTGTTTTCCCTGAGTTTTACCTGTCTTCAACTGACTTTCCCTGTCTTTTTTAAAGCCCATTTTTCACTGTGTTAATAGTAAATTGGGATATTTTTAGGTATGAAAGCAACATTTCAGTTATCATTTTAGGAAGGAAAGGCATTTTTGGAAGAATAATAAAAACCAAACAGAAATTTAAAAAATTATAATCATGGTTAAAACATCTTATAATTAAAAACTGAACAAGTACTGGTATCCATTAAGAAACTCATAATTACCATCTTTGGTTTCTAAATCAATCAAATCAAAGCTGTTTGACATTAGCCCTATGATTTCCTACTCACACGAGGTAGGTAGGTAACCATTTTAAGAATCTCACTTCTTCTCAAGTTTCTTAATCTTTGATTCTAACTCACGCTGTTTCACTCCGAGCTCTTTCTTTTGCTTCTCAAAGTCTTCCAATTTTTCCTTCTTTCTTTTATTCTACTCTCACTCATACCTGCTTAGCTTTTCTAATTCACTCTCCTTTTTCCTCATCATTTCCAGTGCTTCCTTATATTTTGAGCTAGCACCGCGAGCGTAGCGGACCATTTCTTGGTCAACAACAATAGCATGCTCACCCCCTGCATCTTGTACACCATCCCATGCTCTTCTGAGGGCTATCAGGGTCTCATTGTGCAAGTTCTCTACAAGCATTTTCTATATATATAAATATCGGTTTACGACGTTCTACGTCTTCCGATTCCCAATTTCCATGCCTCCCGATCACTCCAGAGTTCTTCATCTAATCCTCTTTCTCTCATTTCTTTCTCTATCCCTTGTATCCAACTTTTCCTCGGTCTGCCTCTCCTCCGTCTTCCTTCCGGGTTCCACAGCAGCATTTGTTTCGGGAGTCTTTCATTTCCCATTCGTTTTACGTGTCCATACCACCTCAACTGCTGCGTTATTATCTCATCTATAATGGTATCATTGACATTCATTATTTCTCTAATTCTTTCATTCCTTACTCTTTCTCTTTTTGATTTACCGGCTGCTCTTCGCCAGAAGTCCATTTCAGTCGTCAGTAACAGTTTTTCTGATTTCTCCGTTAGTGGCCATATTTCACAGCTGTAGGTTACTATGCTCTTTGCTATGGTATTATAAATTCTCTTTTTGTTTTCAATGGATATTGTATTGTCCCACAATAAGCTATTTAATAGTGTTATTGCTTTTTTGCCTTTATTGCATCTATCCCTAATGGCTACCTCCATTGTTTTACTTTCTGCAATTTGCATCCCTAGATATTTATACTCTTTACAGTGTCCTATTTGTTGCCCACTTTCTAAAATAAGATTCTGTTGCATTCCTCCCATACACATATATTTTGTTTTGTCGATACTGATATCAAGACCCCAATTTTTGTATTCTTCTATTATTTTTCTGGTCATATATTCTAAATCTTCATAATCTTGTGATAGAATAACTTGGTCGTCTGCATAGCTTAAGGTGTATATGGTACTTTCTTTCAAAGGTATTCCCATGGAGTTGCATTTCCTTTTCCAACCCTTAAGCACTTGGTCTAAATATATTTTAAAAAGTGTGGGGGAAATACAGCAGCCCTGTCTTAGACCTTTATTTATTGTGAATCCCTGAGAGAAGTCGTTTCCCATTTTGATCTTGGATGGTGAAACCGGTCGCAGTTGTGAAATAAAGTGTGGAAAAGTACAAAGTTTTTTATTAAAAATGGATTTACAAGCCTGTTTAACTTCACTGCATTGCATTACTATAGGTGATGTAACATTTCCTATGGTTAGCAGGTGGATTTCATTTTTATATTCTTCTCTATCCTCTGTCAATAATTTTTTAAAGTATATTTCCCATTTCTCTTTACTAATAGACGTAATTAAATCTTTCTTTTTATCCTGCCTCAATGATCTCAAAAACTTCCAGCTTTCTGTATTTCTGGTTCCTCCTATGTAGGTATTTAAGTGGTTGTATTTCTTTTCTCAGCTAGCGTTCTTTTTCTGGGTTAATTTTCGTCGCACTTTCGCTTGTGCTTCTTTGTATGCAACCTTGTCATTGTCTGATTTCGTGGTCAGATATTTGTTATATTTCGACCTTTTTTCTTCTATTTCTTTTTCAATTTCATGATCCCACCAATATGGCTTTCTTTTCTTCTTTTCATAGTAGCCTAATGACTCATACGCAGCTTCATGTATGCATTGAGATAAATGCCTATAAAGATCCTCTGTATTTGATAATGTTTTTCGGCAAAGAAGTTTTTCATCCAGACGTTTTTGGTAAAGCTGTCTAACGCTTTGTTGTTCTAAGCTGTCCAAGTTGTATCTTCTTTGCATTATTTCTACATCAGGGTTATCTTGGCTTTCTCTAATCCTTGCTCTTCCAGGAAACATCACCTTAGCATTTAACAGGTGGTGGTCACTACCACATGTAGCACCTCGGTATATTCTGACATCTTGTACTCTTAACTTTGTATTTTGCTTATCTTCTCTTCTTTGTATTAGCATTTTCTTATTAATGGAAAACCCAGCTTCAACAAAGGCATTTCCGTGGGAAAACAAAAGAAGGATTTTCACAGCTTCCCACAAATCTTTGAATTCTTCCTTGCCCTTAAGATGTCCAGCAAAGAAGTGGTCAAGCCTCGATTTGTTACGACTGAACTTAGCGAGCTGAGTTTTACTAGCCTGAGAGACAAACGACTTGTATTCGACACTGGTGCGATCTGATCGATCTGATTGTAATGGGGGATAGATGGCGATTCGCGATAAGTATCCCCATGCAAGTGTCGAAATCAGTCTTACACTGCTCTGGTCTCGTGGTAATTTTGCTGGGGTCCAGGGATGTAGCTGCTTTGAAGATCTTATACTTCAATGGGCTTCTCTCAGTGATTTTTTGAACAATCTTCGCCAAGCAGTTCTTGGCCTATGAACGGTATTTCTCTGCATCAATGTCTTTGACGCGAGCTTCACTTAGCGCGTGGTGTGCTGCGACTCGCAATGTTGACATGTTGCAGTTTCACACAATTATCGGCATTATCTACATTAATGCAGGTGAGCTTGTATGTAGACTTCGCACCTTCAAGTACAGATGGTTTGATGAACCTCCCCATCAGTTCCCAGGTGAGATCTTCTACAGCAACATGCAGAGAAGGGAACATTGGCTTAGAGGTCTGAAATTCTCTCGGGAATGGCTCAAATGAGACGGCAATAGTCATAAAAAAAGTAATTTAGGAAGGAGGGGATCTTCAAGGATCTCAACTGATTTCTTAACAGAGTAAGTGTCTGGCAACACCACTTTCTTTTCCTTGAAATATTTCTTAAGATGAGGGAGTATCTTAAGCACCCTTTCACATGTTGCGACATTTTCGAGCCAGTGACAGTTGCAAAATTTTAAAGGAAAAGTGTCACATTTTGTTGAAGAAAAAAGTCAGCTCCCCGGGCAAGAGACTCCTTGAATACATTGTGTATTGCCTTCAAAAATTTGTCTATGTCCCAACCAGTTTTCCTGAAAGCCAGCTGGAATGCTCCATGAAGAACGTGAAGGCCGCATGATCCCGCGTCAATTATGTAGGGGTCTTCATCGAACTTTTTCATTTCTTCCTTCAAAAGCCTGATGAAAGCCCAATTGATGTTGGGGCCATCCATAGATATCTGCAACAGCTTCTTTATCACAATTCCCTCTCCAAGGCTCTCTTTGAACCCCTGCAACTGGTCCGCTGCGGTTGTATGTCCGAGAAACAATGAGTTCCAGTATCTTGTGGACACCTCATTATTCCAAAACCTTACTGCAATATCCATTTATTGCAGCTTGGAAATTCTATTCATTGATTCATCAAAGCATACCACTAAATGCTTCAAGAACAGCACGTCAGCTGCAAGCTTGTGGTGAAAATATGGAGCGATGCCAAATGACTCCAGATACGCCATCTTTGTATGGCTGAGTTGCATACTTTGGGCGATGCGGCTGTCCTTAAACATTTTGGCAAATACATTGCATACCCCTTCTTGAGCTCTAAAGCTTTCTTTAGTACTGATCACATGTATTCCCACTCATGGAGTAGGAATCAGGTCTCTGGGGAACATGTTTCGATGCCATGGATTCATAACTCATCCACTCCCGGCAGGACTCAGCTGCCTCGGCCGTACCCGGAGAATCGTGAGAGCATTTTGCTGAAGTTGATAAATACTTCCTTCCTATAAAATTTTATTTCTCATTGATTTTATTCTTTTATTGAATACGTAAACTACACATATTACTATAATCTACAAAGGTAGGTAATTAGAAGACTATCGCGTTGCACTTCGATTTAGACATTTTAAAGCAGGTACATAAGCACCTATTAACGAAGTTGTGTCAAGATGTAAGAATTATTTAAAATCCGAGGATTCATGCGATATGGAGTGGAATTTGTCCATATTGGAAAAGTCATGTGCAATCTTCCACAAAAAATAACTTTTAATGCAACCCGGCTTTCAATGTTGATACATCATCGTCAGGGTACAAATTGTGTTAGGTGTAGCCAATATATACATCTTTTGGAAGAGGTAGGGGGGAGAGGAGAAGTGATGAGCGGAAAAACCGAAGAAGGAGGTGAAAGGGGATGGGGAGGAGTGGAGAGCGGGGAAATGGTGGGTTTTTTCGGAGTTAACATACTTAGACAACACACAAATCAGTGGCAAACAATAATATTGTGGTGGTCTTCTTTTCTTCTTTCGGCTCAGGTCAAAAATTTCGTGGTGTTGCTTCCAAAGGCCCTTGGTGAGTGGTGGTGGAGGGAGAGTGTCCCTGGGCAGGCAGGCAGCCGCGCGGATCGGGCATGGCCCACTCGAGGCAGGATTCGTCTGAGGGTGGGCGAGTGGGGGGGGGGTTCCCAGTAGGACGCCTCAACACTTTGAATGGGGGAAAAGGTGGGGAGAGGGGGGTGGAAACTGGTTTTGGGAGCACAAAATTGCAACTCAATGGAAAGAAGGAGGGAAGCAGCACCACGAAAATTTTGACCTGATCCAAAAGAAGAGAAAGACCACCACCGATTATTGTTTGTCACTGAATTGTGTGTTGTCTAAGTTTGTTAACCCTGAAAAAACCCACAATTTCCCCACTCTCCACTCCTCCCCATCCCCTTTCACCTCCTGCTCCGGTTTTTCCACTTATCACCTCTCCTCTCTCCCCTCCTATACCCCACCTCTTCCAAAAGATTTACATATTGGCTACACCTAACACCATTTGTACCCTGACGATGATGTATCAACATTGAAAGCCCGGTCGCATTAAAATTTATTTTTTGTGGAAATTGCACCTCATTATTCCAAAATGTAGGAATTAGTTCTCTCTTATACACAAAGGTTAGCAGTTTTATGGATGTGAAAGGAAAAGCCACGACTACAAAAACATGTCCCTTTTATCAGTGTCCACATTAAACTTTGCTCCAATTCATTATTTGACTGTACATATAAGCCTAATGAAATAATATGGGAATATTAAATAATACAGAGACCTAATGTAAAAAGTACGCCAGAAAGGAACGGGAGATATCTATGCAACACGCACCACAGGTTTATGCCGGTGACTCGTTACAGGGATTCCCGTCATTTATTAAAACTTTTTTATTAATTACAATTTTAACATTAGAAATTTTTAAACACTGAATAACGACTTTTAGGGGTAAAATCTATCGGAAAATAAGAAAATAATATTTCAGCTACCGGATAGGTAAGTCAAAAAATGGTGCCGCGTTGAATGGGTTAATTCCTATATAGATTGTTCCTATCTTCTTTCATAAGTAAATTTTAATTTACCCCGTCATAGTTCTAAAAATCCTCACCCATTCGTTGTTCATTACCATAGAACAAATTATGCCTTCAACTCCCCCCTATCTAGAATGATGAGAAATTTTCAGGGTGCCCACCTTCTGGAAAAACAGGGAAAACACAGGGAATTTTTTGGGGAGGAAATCACAGGGAAAATCGGCAACCGTTGCACTATTATTTGTTTCTGAGCTCCACCTGCAACATAAATTTTAAATTTTCAGAACTAAGGTAAGCTGCGAGCTCTCAGTTCAAAGAGAACAAAATTATGTTTTCAATTCTTGCAGAATAAAGAGCTTATCTACTCTCGCATTGTGGCCTCCTGCGAGGCGACTGCGGGTGTGTGAGTGTGTTTGTGTGCGATCCTGTAGGGCTATTGCACAGCTCACCTCATCTGTTCTGTGCGTTCCGTCTCCACCACGGCCACGTGGGTTCCGGCGCATGAAGGAAGCTGATTGGCTGTGTATTCCAAATCCACGTGGCCGTGGTCAAGACAGAACGGATAGAACAGATGAGATGAGCTGCGTAATAGCCCTGCTGGTGGGGAGACGAAAGCAGCGAGCTAGCTGTATGCAGAAGGAATCTAGCACGCGCAGGAAGTTAGCCCCCAAAAAATTCCACCCCAAGTTCCAATCCACAGTGCTGCCAACATAATTCAATACTTTTCAATTTTCGCTCTTAAATTACACCATTTCACTTCTAAACCGTCAAATAACACGCCACGCCCTTAAATAACACGCATACCCTGAAATAATTATCATAAATATACTACTCTTTACAAAAATTGCACATATTCCCAGACCGCCCAGCGCGAGTCATACGCGAAGAAAGCGCTGACATACCTGCTTATTACGGAGTTATCGAACAAAATTTATTCATATTCCAAACTTTGTGGCCCAGGGCCGGCTAACCACGTAATCCCCCAGCCTCACACGAGGGAAAGGCCCATACATCGGCTTATTACGGAGTTATCCGTCCAGGGATCCTATTTAAATTCATAGTACTTACTGGCAGTAATGTACTCTTATGGTATAATTAAACAAAAGTTATTCATATTCCCAAGTTTGACACCCAGGGCCGGCTAACCATGTTCCCGCCCCACGCGAGAAATACGCGAAGCAAGCGCTGACATATCGGGTAATTACGGAGTTATCCGTCCAGAAATCCTATTTAAATTCAAAGTACTTACCGGTAGTAATGTATTCTTTAAGAAGAATTAAACAAAATATATTCATATTCCCAAGTTTGACAACCAGGGCCGGCTAACCACGTCACCTCCCAGCGCAAATAATACGCGAAGCAAGCGCTGACATTCCGGCTTATTACAGAGTTATCCGTCCAGAGATGTTATTTAAATTCATAGTACATACTAACAGTAATGTATTCTTCAAGATAAATTAAACAAAATATATTCATATTCCCAAGTTTGACAACCAGGGCCGGCTAACGAAGTCACCGCCCAGCGCAAATAATACGCGAAGCAAGCGCTGACATTCCGGCTTATTACGGAGTTATCCGTCCAGAGATGTTATTTTAATTCACAGTACGTACTAACAGTAATGTATTCTTCAAGATAAATTAAACAAAATATATTCATATTCCCAAGTTTGACAACCAGGGCCGGTTAACCACGTCACCACCCAGCGCAAATAATACGCGAAACAAGCGCTGACATTCCGGCTTATTACGGAGTTATCCGTCCAGAGATGTTATTTAAATTCGTATTACGTACTAACAGTAAGATAATCTTCAAGAAGAATTAAACAAAATATATTCATATTCCTAACTTATACAACCAGGGCCGGTTAACCATGTTCCCGCCCCGCGCGAAAAATACACGAAGCAAGCGCTGACATTCCGGCTTATTACGGAGTTATCCATCCAGAGATGTTATTTAAATTCATAGTACTTACTAACAGTAATGTATTCTTCAAGATAAATTAAACAAAATATATTCATATTCCCAAGTTTGACAACCAGAGCCGGCTAACGAAGTCACCGCCCAGCGCAAATAATACGCGAAGCAAGCGCTGACATTCCGGCTTATTACGGAGTTATCCGTCCAGGGATGTTATTTAAATTCGTATTACGTACTAACAGTAAAGTAATCTTCAAGAAGAATTAAACAAAATATATTCATATTCCCAAGTTTGACAACCATGGCCGGTTAACGAAGTCACCGCTCAGCGCAAATAATACGCGAAACAAGCGCTGACATTCCGGCTTATTACGGAGTTATCCGTCCAGAGATGTTATTTTAATTCATAGTACGTACTAACAGTAAAGTAATCTTCAAGAAGAATTAAACAAAATATATTCATATTCCCAAGTTTCACAACCAGGGCCGGCTAACCATGTTCCCGCCCCGCGCGAAAAATACACGAAGCAAGCGCTGACATATCGGGTAATTACAGAGTTATCCGTCCAGAGATGTTATTTAAATTCGTAGTACGTATTAACAGTAAGGTAATCTTCACGAAGAATTAAACAAAATATATTCATATTCCCAAGTTTTACAACCAGGGCCGGTTAACCATGTTCCCGCCCCGCGCGAAAAATACACGAAGCAAGCGCTGACATATCGGGTAATTACGGAGTTATCCGTCCAGAGATGTTATTTAAATTCGTAGTACGTACTAACAGTAAGGTAATCGTCACGAAGAATTAAACAAAATATATTCATATTCCCAAGTTTTACAACCAGGGCCGTCTAACCATGTTCCCGCCCCGCGCGAAAAATACACGAAGCAAGCGCTGAAATATCGGGTAATTACAGAGTTATCCGTCCAGAGATGTTATTTAAATTCGTAGTACGTACTAACAGTAAGATAATCTTCAAGAAGTATTAAACAAAATATATTCATATTCCCAAGTTTGACAACCAGGGCCGGTTAACGAAGTCACCGCTCAGCGCAAATAATACGCGAAGCAAGCGCTGACATTGCGGCTTATTACGGAGTTATCCGTCCAGAGATGTTATTTTAATTCATAGTACGTACTAACAGTAAAGTAATCTTCAAGAAGAATTAAACAAAATATATTCATATTCCCAAATTTGACAACCAGGGCCGGCTAACCACGTCACCTCCCAGCGCAAATAATACGCGAAGCAAGCGCTGACATTCCGGCTTATTACAGAGTTATCCGTCAGAGATGTTATTTAAATTCATAGTACATACTAACAGTAATGTATTCTTCAAGATAAATTAAACAAAATATATTCATATTCCCAAGTTTTACAACCAGGGCCGGTAAACCATGTTCCCGCCCCGCGCGAAAAATACACGAAGCAAGCGCTGACATATCGGGTAATTACGGAGTTATCCGTCCAGGGATGTTATTTAAATTCGTATTACGTACTAACAGTAAAGATTTCTTCAAGAAGAATTAAACAAAATATATTCATATTCCCAAGTTTGACAACTAGAGCCGGCTAACGAAGTCACCGCCCAGCGCAAATAATACGCGAAGCAAGCGCTGACATTCCGGCTTATTACGGAGTTATCCGTCCAGAGATGTTATTTAAATTCATAGTACATACTAACAGTAATGTATTCTTCAAGATAAATTAAACAAAATATATTCATATTCCCAAGTTTTACAACCAGGGCCGGTTAACCATGTTCCCGCCCCGCGCGAAAAATACACGAAGCAAGCGCTGACATATCGGGTAATTACGGAGTTATCCGTCCAGGGATGTTATTTAAATTCGTATTACGTACTAACAGTAAAGTAATCTTCAAGAAGAATTAAACAAAATATATTCATATTCCCAAATTTGACAACCAGGGCCGGTTAACGAAGTCACCGCCCAGCGCAAATAATACGCGAAGCAAGCGCTGACATTCCGGCTTATTACGGAGTTATCCGTCCAGGGATGTTATTTAAATTCGTATTACGTACTAACAGTAAAGTAATCTTCAAGAAGAATTAAACAAAATATATTCATATTCCCAAATTTGACAACCAGGGCCGGTTAACGAAGTCACCGCCCAGCGCAAATAATACGCGAAGCAAGCGCTGACATTCCGGCTTATTACGGAGTTATCCGTCCAGAGATGTTATTTTAATTCATAGTACGTACTAACAGTAAAGTAATATTCAAGAAGAATTAAACAAAATATATTCATATTCCCAAGTTTTACAACCTGGGCCGGCTAACCATGTTCCCGCCCCGCACGAAAAATACACGAAGCAAGCGCTGACATATCGGGTAATTACGGAGTTATCCGTCCAGAGATGTTATTTAAATTCGTAGTACGTACTAACAGTAATGTATTCTTCATGGTAAATTAAACAAAATATATTCATATTCCCAAGTTTGACAACTAGAGCCGGCTAACGAAGTCACCGCCCAGCGCAAATAATACGCGAAGCAAGCGCTGACATTCCGGCTTATTACGGAGTTATCCGTCCAGAGATGTTATTTTAATTCATAGTACGTACTAACAGTAAAGTAATCTTCAAGAAGAATTAAACAAAATATATTCATATTCCCAAGTTTTACAACCAGGGCCGGCTAACCATGTTCCCGCCCCGCGCGAAAAATACACGAAGCAAGCGCTGACATATCGGGTAATTACGGAGTTATCCGTCCAGAGATGTTATTTAAATTCGTAGTACGTACTAACAGTAATGTATTCTTCAAGAGAAATTAAACAAAATATATTCATATTCCCAAGTTTGACAACTAGAGCCGGCTAACGAAGTCACCGCCCAGCGCAAATAATACGCGAAGCAAGCGCTGACATTCCGGCTTATTACGGAGTTATCCGTCCAGAGATGTTATTTTAATTCATAGTACGTACTAACAGTAAAGTAATCTTCAAGAAGAATTAAACAAAATATATTCATATTCCCAAGTTTTACAACCAGGGCCGGCTAACCATGTTCCCGCCCCGCGCGAAAAATACACGAAGCAAGCGCTGACATATCGGGTAATTACGGAGTTATCCGTCCAGAGATGTTATTTAAATTCGTAGTACGTACTAACAGTAATGTATTCTTCAAGATAAATTAAACAAAATATATTCATATTCCCAAGTTTGACAACTAGAGCCGGCTAACGAAGTCACCGCCCAGCGCAAATAATACGCGAAGCAAGCGCTGACATTCCGGCTTATTACGGAGTTATCCGTCCAGAGATGTTATTTTAATTCATAGTACGTACTAACAGTAAAGTAATCTTCAAGAAGAATTAAACAAAATATATTCATATTCCCAAGTTTTACAACCAGGGCCGGCTAACCATGTTCCCGCCCCGCGCGAAAAATACACGAAGCAAGCGCTGACATATCGGGTAATTACGGAGTTATCCGTCCAGAGATGTTATTTAAATTCGTAGTACGTACTAACAGTAAAGTAATCTTCAAGGAGTATTAAACAAAATATATTCATATTCCCAAGTTTGACAACTAGAGCCGGCTAACGAAGTCACCGCCCAGCGCAAATAATACGCGAAGCAAGCGCTGACATTCCGGCTTATTACGGAGTTATCCGTCCAGAGATGTTATTTTAATTCATAGTACGTACTAACAGTAAAGTAATCTTCAAGAAGAATTAAACAAAATATATTCATATTCCCAAGTTTGACGACCAGGGCCGGCTAACGAAGTCACCACCCAGCGCAAATAATACGCGAAGCAAGCGCTGACATATCGGGTAATTACGGAGTTATCCGTCCAGAGATGTTATTTTAATTCATAGTACGTACTAACAGTAAAGTAATCTTCAAGAAGAATTAAACAAAATATATTCATATTCCCAAGTTTTACAACCAGGGCCGGCTAACCACGTCACCGCCCAGAGCGAGTCACACGCGAAGCAAGCACCCATATATCGGCTTATTACGGAGTTATCCGTCCAGAGATCCTATTTAAGGTCATAGTACGTACTAACAGCAATGTACTCTTCAAGATGAATTAAACAAAAGTTATTCATATTCCCAAGTTTGACAACCAGGGCCGGCTTGCATTTGTATCCTTGCGTTTATACTTCCCTCCTGTCAGAGGGGCATTGCGGGATATTTTCCAATGCGTAGGATGAAATGTTCAAGTGAGTTATTTAATATTTTAAGCGGTGTTGCAATAAGGGACCGCACGTTAAAAAATATAGCTTTATAGATGACTGATGGATGGTGAATGACTTGATTCCTTCATTGAGTGTTAACGTCTTGCCTCCTCTTCTCTGGTTATTCCCCGTCACCTCAGAGGTTACCAGTTAGACGCGTTTTATTTTCAAAGTGAGTGACCCTTACGGAAAAGAGATCCCCTGTAGGCATATGAGAAACCAAGATATACATCCTTGCCCATACACGGATGTATGCCTGCACGGAGAGAAAGTGCCACGGAAAGGACGAGCAATTAAAATTTAACCCCCAATTAACCAATCACATTCAAGTAACCCCCTTCCTCCTCCAGGCTACCCGATTCCGATGTAACCTGGAGCGAGTTTCTTAGGCAGTATTACCTTACACCTCCCCTACCTAATTCTTCGTAACCTCCTTCCTCCTCCAGGCTACCCGATTCCGATGTAACCTGGAGCGCGTTTCGAAGGCAGTGAACTCCGTATTACCTTACACCTCCCCTGTGGTCTTCTAATTTCTTAATCATGTTTGTATGTGTAATGTTTAATAATTATGAATGTTTTAAACTCCCGCACCTTCCTTTTGTTTCCCTTTCCTTTTCACCCATATTGCGCAGGGATCGCAAACCCATGACCTCATCTCATAATCTTCCCTTTTCGAATTGCCGTCTATGCATTTTACATGAAATTGCACAGCCATTTACTACAATACAAGGTTGAAAAATCTTCGCAATAAACTGGAGTGTTACCAGTCAGGTATCCTAAAACAAAATCCTTGTTAAAACCCTCATTACAGTTGTAATAATTAATGTCTGTAACTATACCGTTTTCATGCAATTGCAAGGGACATTGTCTAACGGGCATTTCAACTCCCCCCTTAATACACTTCTTACCTCCTATGAAGTCTTCTACTGGCTTTACGGCAAATTCCATTTCATCCCCAGAATACAAAGTGATCACCTCGGAGCGGAAAGAGATGTCTTTCCGTTTCCCTGTTCTCCTTACACGCTTTCCCCACCCCTCCTTAGCCATTAACGCTTTTTCTTCCTCTCCTAAGGAACGCTTGCGGCGCCTTTTCTGGACTTTAGGTATTTTAAATCTAATTTCCTTAGCTCGTGAAAGTACATGTGGTTTCATTGCGCGAATAAAGCGTTCCGGTCTCATGTGTAGATTCCCTTCTAAAATTAAGTTTTTTACCACGCCAAACCTGTTTTCAACGACCGCATTGCTAAACCGGGGTCCGAATCCTGTTCCTGCGTTTTTACCTTCGATCGTACATTCTGGGATCAGAAAATACATTCCAAGTAAAGTGAAAAAAGAGGGCAGCGAACCAAGATGGTACAATGCAGAAGTGAGAAAATCGTTAAGACGTCAGAGAGTATGCCACGCCAAGATGAAAAAACTCCGTAGAGATTTGTCCACTAGTGATCAAAGTTTAATATTTGAAAAATGCAAATTGTCTAGAGCCACTATATAGGAAGCCTTTCGGAATGAATTCATGGATTTTAAAAGAAAAACATTAGTAGAACAATTACAGGACTACCCAAAGGCATTTTGTTCATACGTAAGGGAAATTCAAGGCAATAGATCAACAGTTATTCCACTACGAAACGAAAATGGCGAATTATTAACAAGCAGCTCGGACAAGGACTACTTATTGAATTCTTACTTTCAAAGTGTTTTCACCAAGTCATCGCAAATTACATCCGTAAAGTTAAATGATAACTTCCAGCTAAAGATGCCGCCTATCGATATTTGCGCTCAAGGAATATAAAACTTGCTAAAATCTTTAAGTCCAAATAAATCCCCAGGTCCTGAAGAAATTCCTGCCCGCGTGTATAGAGAATTAGCTTGTGAAATAGCACTCAACTTGCAGAATATATTTAGTAAATCCATTAACGAACACAAAGTACCCATGGACTGGAAAATTGCAAATGTCACTCCCATATTCAAAAGCGGTGATAAGGAACAGCCATCGAACTACAGACCGATATCTCTCACATCTATCTCTTGCAAAGTCCTTGAACATATAATTGTTAGTTCAGTTATGAGACACCTCGATGTAGAAAACTTGTTAACAAAAACACAACACGGATTCAGAAAGGGAAGATCTTGCGAAACTCAATTAGGACTTTTTGCTCACGATATTTTAGTCTCGGGTGAACATAACGCTCCATTTGATGCAATTTTTCTTGACTTTAAAAAGACGTTTGATAAAGTTTCCCACAGTAAGCTACTCATGAAATTAAAATCCTACGGTTTAGACGACGACGTAATTTCCTAGATTAGAGAATTCTTAAGTAATCGCGTGCAAAGGGTTGTATAAGATGGCGCTATCTCTAATGAAGTAAAAGTCACATCGGGTGTCCCACAGGGAAGTGTCATAGGCCCGCTTCTGTTCCTTTTGTACATAAACGACATCGGTAACAAAGTTGACAGTAAGCTTAGATTATTTGCTGACGACGCAGTGGTGTATAGAGAAATTCGTAGCTTTAATGACAAGGAAGCGCTAACTAAGGACCTCGAAGCAATACAAGAGTGGTGCGATGCGTGGCAGCTAGAATTAAATCTGAAAAAATGCGTTGTTGTGAATTTTTGGAAACGGAAAAACGCTCCTTGTAACAGCTATTGCATAAACAAAATAAAACTAGACACCGTAGAATCGGTTAAGTACCTCGGAGTTAGACTGAGTAATGATCTATCGTGGAGTAAACATATTCGAGAAATTACCGGTCAAGCTAATCGTAAATTGGGATTTGTTAAAAGAGTACTTGGCAAGTGCGGCGATAAAGTTAGGGAAATCAGCTACTTCTCCCTCGTTAGACCCCACTTAGAATATGCCGCCAGTATTTGGGATCCTTATGAGATAGGCTTGGAAACTGAGTTAGAACGCGTGCAGCGAAGATCGGCAAGATATGTTAAAGGCCGTTATGATAATCTCGTTAGTGTTACTGACCTATTGCAGCAACTGGGATGGGAAAAGCTTTCAGACCGTCGATTAAAATTTAGACTCAATCTATTATCTAAGTTCCAAACCGGTCCATTCTCTGACGACGTTGATAATATTTTACGAAATCCGACATACTACGGTAGATCAGATCATGAGAGTAAAATTAGGGAACTAGACTGCAGAACGGATAGATTTAAGATGTGATTTTTCCTACGAACGATAAGGGACCATAATAGCTGCCATGAGACTTTTATCTAGGTTTGTCGTTAGGTAGTGTAGCTCTTAGTAGTAGTAGTAGTCCTAATACTTGAATCCTTATCTGTTACCTAGTACATACTAACAGCACTCCTAGCATGTTTTCTACATGGGTCTTGAGTCCCTGTTCATCTGTGTAGTTGTAGAATGCATGTATATTGACGGTCACTCTCCATTTTGATGACATCTGTAGTGTAGTGCTGCATGCTTGTGAGGCATCCTCTCGTGACAAGCATTAGCGATTTATGCTAATGCATAATTAGTCGTAGTTTCACTATCTTTAGGGTATAGTGTAATGCATGTTGGTGATTACTCACCCCCTGCCACACACCCCTGAGGTGGCTTGCAGGGTATTTTGTAGATGTAGATGTAGTGCTTGTCGGTAAAAACTTAACCCCCTTTCTTACACCCAAGGTGGCCTGCAGGGCATGTATTAGTGTAGGGTATTTTTAAAATTAAGGAATATCGAGTCAATTTAACGTTCCGGCCTATAGCGGCCGCACGTATAGGAAAGGCCCGGCGAGCAGGAGGATAATCTTTCGCGAGAATATTAATATTCCAAACGTATTCCATCAACATACATTTCTTTTTTTCTCTTGTTCCGTGAAACAAGAATGTATTCATTACGTCACAAAAGATGCTTACACAATGTCATTGTTTAAACTCTTACTTTCCCCCCACCCCCCAACACCACTGACGTTCTGAATCCTCTCCCCCCACCATGTATTCGTCACCTTGACCCTGCTTTCGCTAATTAGTTTGATCCCCGTGGTGAGGGTGTAACAAGGGTACGGTGGTTCTTAAGACGCAGTGGAAAGAATAGATATGCGGAAAGGAGCTTAAGGATTCCCCTATGTCACCCTCATGCTTATATTTTCAACTGATATTTTAAACGTAGTTTGGAAAAACCGTTGTCATATTTGAATTGTTTCCAGGAAGAAACAGATGTCAACTCTATGATCAAAGTGGTGTCTAACGACGAAATTACGTCGTCGTCCAAACCGTAGAGATAGGTGTGACAGATACCGCTCTGTAGTTCGGTACTGTTCCTTGTCACCGCTTATCATCATCTTAGCCGGCCCTGAGTGTCAAAGTTGGGAATATGAATACATTTTGTTTAATTCATCTTGAAGAGTAGATTACTGCCAGTAAGTGCTATGAATTTAAATAAGATCTCTGGAAGGATAACTCCATAATTACCCGATATGTCAGCGCTTGCTTCGCGTATTATTCGCGCTGGGCGGTGACGTGGTTAGCCGGCCCTCGGTGTAAAACTTGGGATAACTCCGTATGCAGTCGGAAGGTGACCCCTTGTCTCGTGAGGTGCTTGGCCGGTAACGAGCTTACCTGGCCCTCGGTGAATAATATGGCATAACTCCGTAAGCAGTCGCCTACGCTAGCTTCGCGCATTATTCGCGCCGGGTATTGACGTGGTTAGCCGGCCCTGGTTGTCAAACTTGGGAATATGTATATATTTTGTTTATTTCATCTTGAAGAATACATTACTGTCAGTAAGTACTATGAATTTAAATAGGATCTCTGGACGGATAACTCCGTAATAAGCAAGTATGTCAGCGCTTGCTTCGCGTATTTCTCGCGCCGGTAGGGAACATGGTTAGCCGGCCCTGGGCCACAAAGTTGGGAATGTGAATACATTTTGTTTAATTCATCTTGAAGAGTAGATTACTGTCAGTAAGTACTATGAATTTAAATATGATCTCTGGAAGGATAACTTAGTAATTACCCGATATGTCAGTGCTTGCTTCGCGTGTTTCTGGCGCGGGGTGGGAACATGGTTAGCCGGCCCTGGGTGTCAAACTTGGGAATATGAATAACTTTTGTTTAATCATACCATAATATTACATTACTGCCAGTAAGTAGTATGAATTTAAATAGGATCTCTGGACGGATAACTCCGTAATAAGCCAATATATGGACGTATGCCTCGTGCGAGGCTAGTGGGTTGCGTGGTTAGCCGGCCCTGGGCCAAAAAGTTGATAATATGAATACATTTTGTTTAATTCATCTTGAAGAGTAGACTACTGTCAGTAAGTACTATGAATTTAAATAAGATCTCTGGAAGGATAACTCCATAATTACCCGATATGTCAGCGCTTGCTTCGCGTATTATTCGCGCTGGGCGGTGACGTGGTTAGCCGGCCCTCGGTGTAAAACTTGGGATAACTCCGTATGCAGTCGGAAGGTGACCCCTTGTCTCGTGAGGTGCTTGGCCGGTAACGAGCTTACCTGGCCCTCGGTGAATAATATGGCATAACTCCGTAAGCAGTCGCCTACGCTAGTTTCGCGTATTATTCGCGCTGGGCATTGACGTGGTTAGCCGGCCCTGTTTGTCAAACTTGAGGATATGTATATATTTTGTTTATCTCATCTTGAAGAGTACATTACTGTCAGTAAGTACTATGAATTTAAATAGGATCTCTGGACGGATAACTCCGTAATAAGCAAGTATGTCAGCGCTTGCTTCGCGTATTTCTCACGCCGGGAGGGAACATGGTTAGCCGGCCCTGGGCCACAAAGTTGGGAATGTGAATACATTTTGTTTAATTCATATTGAAGAGTAGATTACTGTCAGTAAGTACTATGAATTTAAATAAGATCTCTGGAAGGATAACTCCATAATTACCCGATATGTCAGCGCTTGCTTCGCGTATTATTCGCGCTGGGCGGTGACGTGGTTAGCCGGCCCTCGGTGTAAAACTTGGGATAACTCCGTATGCAGTCGGAAGGTGACCCCTTGTCTCGTGAGGTGCTTGGCCGGTAACGAGCTTACCTGGCCCTCGGTGAATAATATGGCATAACTCCGTAAGCAGTCGCCTACGCTAGTTTCGCGTATTATTCGCGCTGGGCATTGACGTGGTTAGCCGGCCCTGTTTGTCAAACTTGAGGATATGTATATATTTTGTTTATCTCATCTTGAAGAGTACATTACTGTCAGTAAGTACTATGAATTTAAATAGGATCTCTGGACGGATAACTCCGTAATAAGCAAGTATGTCAGCGCTTGCTTCGCGTATTTCTCACGCCGGGAGGGAACATGGTTAGCCGGCCCTGGGCCACAAAGTTGGGAATATGAATACATTTTGTTTAATTCATATTGAAGAGTAGATTACTGTCAGTAAGTACTATGAATTTAAATAGGATCTCTAGACGGATAACTCCGTAATAAGCAAGTATGTCAGCGCTTGCTTCGCGTATTTCTCACGCCGGGAGGGAACATGGTTAGCCGGCCCTGGGCCACAAAGTTGGGAATATGAATACATTTTGTTTAATTCATATTGAAGAGTAGATTACTGCAAGTAAGTACAAAGAATTTAAATAAAAACGCTGGACGGATAACTTAGTAATTACCCGATATGTCAGTGCTTGATTCGCGTATTTCTCGCGCGGGGCGGGAACATGGTTAGCCGGCCCTGGGTGTCAAACTTGGGAATATGAATAACTTTCGTTTAATGAAACCATAATATTACATTACTGCCAGTAAGTAGTATGAATGTAAATAGGATCTGTGGACGGATAACTCCGTAGTAAGCCGATATATGGAGGTATGCCTTGTGCGAGGCTGGTAGGTCACGTGGTTAGCCGGCCCTGGGCCGCAAAGTTGGGAATATGACTACATTTTGTTTATTTCATCTTGAAGAGATAATTACTTTTAGTACGTAGTATGACTTTAAATAGGATTTTCGTACGGATAACATCGTAATAAGCAAGTATGTCAGGGCTAGCTTCGCGTATTTCTCGCGCGGGGCGGGAACATGGTTAGCCGTGCCTGGGTGTCAAACTTGGGAATATGAATAACTTTTGTTTATCCTATCTTTAACAGTAGATTACTGCCAGTAATTACTATGAATTAAAATCGGATCTCTGGACGGATAACTCCGTAATAAGCAAGTATATCAGCGCTTGTTTCGCGTATTTCTCGCGCGGGGCGGAAACATGGTTATCCGGCCCTGGTTGTCAAACTTGGGAATATGACTTACTTTTGTGTAATCATACCATAAGAGTATAATTCTGCCAGTAAGTACTATGAATTTAAATAGGATCTCTAGACGGATAACTCCGTAATAAGCCGGTATGTCACCGCTTGCGTCACGTATTTCTCGCGCGGGGCGGGAACATGGTTAGCCGGCCCTGATTGTCAAAGTTGGGAATATGAATATACTTAGTTTAATTTATCTTGTGGAGTACATTACCGCCAGTAAGTGCTTTGAATTTAAATAAGATCTCTGGACGGATAACTCCGTAATAAGCCGATATATGGGCGCTTGTTTCGTGTGAGGCTGGGGGGGTTACGTGGTTATCCGGCCCTGGGCCACGAAGTTGGGAATATGAATATACTTTGTTTAATTCAACTTAAAGAGTACCGTACTGCCAGCACGTGTAATAAATTTAAATAGGATCTATGGACGGATAACCCCGTAATACGCCGATATATGGGCGCTTGCCTCCTGTGATGCCGGGGGGATTTGGGGTTTGTCGGCCCTGTGTGTGAAACCTGTTCATATGAATAACTTATCTTTAATCCATTAAGTACAGTACTCTCCTGTAACCATCTACTATTATTTTCTCTACCATTCATGGACCTTTACACTCACTACATGTGCGCTTTCCTTGCGCCATACGTTGTTTCAACATCTCACTGGGGAACGATGTTGGCAGCACTGCCGTTTTCGACTTTGGGGTGCGGAGCGCCTGGGCTGAAATCACGTCGCCGAATCTAGCGGGCTTGGCTAGGCAGGCTGCCGATCGGGGTTGTCTTTTATAGATTTCTCCACAGCAAACGCTAGAAATTAAAGGTTGTTTTGCGTTCCGTTTAGTTCTCTTAGTCTAATTATGACTCTGAGGCCGGAATTTTCCCTCTCCCTTTCCCTTCTTCCCTTTCCTTTTTACCTTTCCTATTCCCGCAGCCTTCCGTACCCCGGTCATGAGCTGACGCTCGAATACCGGGGGAAGGTGGTGCCCTTGCGCGGAAGACCCGCTTAACCACTGTATGCAGAAGGAGTGGAGGGTTGCAGTAGCGTGTAGCGGCGGACTGCAGTTCCCCAAAAATGTAACTTTTTCTCCAGGCGAGAACTATGACTTTTGGTAGTATTCTTGCATTTGTATCATAGTCTCGCTTTTTGCGATTATGTAACTTTTCTCGCCCCGCGCGAGCATCCTACTTTACGCCTACCTCTCTCACGGCCAGCTTAGGGGGTCGTAGAACGCGACTCATTCACCTTATGACAGTTTGTTGCTCCTCAACACCACTTTTCAAGCCTATGTTTCTAAATAATTTATCTTCTTTCACCTTAATACATTTATATGTATTATAGTTATAACTAAACATGCTGAATAATCAATGAGAAAGTTTTAGGACAAGGATTAAAAATGCGATTTTTGCCAAGTTCACGCGAGTAGCAATGGGGAATTTAGGAGGAATTTTAGGTGTAGGAAGGGTAAATTTAAAATATATCTTCATTGACATTATATAATAAATTCTATTTACAGAATCTTGGATTTCTCTTCCATTTCTTTGTTATAAATATTTTTTTATTGAGAACTACTGAATGGACGTCGAAGTTCTTTTAAGCGTATAATGACACATGCAGAGAAAAATTGGTTATCTGTTACATTGAGGCGGTGTAGTGAGCGGGTGTCAATATGAGATATTAACTCTTGAATTGACAGATAAAGATAATTCTTTGTTTCACTCACTGTATATTGTGGTAGAAAAAGATAAATGAGTCTCACTCATTATGCTTCGCACACCAGCCAGTATTGAGGCAACTACAAATCATTGTTGCTCTCTTAATATTTCTCAGACACGGGATAAATGCATGTAATTACATGAAGAAAAATAGGATTATCAGATAAACCAACATGCAATGTTAATGCATAGGGTGCTTTATTTTGGTAGCAAATTCGCAAAGGCGCTTTTTAACAAACTTAGAGCATAAACTTACCGTAAGCCATATTTTCGATTGCTATAATTAAAAATGGAGCTTAAAATTGTTTTTCTTTTTGGATATCTCGAGATATCATCTTCATTTTGAAATTTTGTGCAAAGTAATTAATATCTATATTATGCTGTTTTTTTTTAAATTAGCGCACGATAAATCGAATGACCGCCCGAATAATCTATCTGGGACAAGTTTCTTCGGGGCAAGTTACAACATCAATTCGCAGTCATGAAATTACATTTGTTACAAGTCAATGCATTTTGAAATTCATTAATTTTTTATGTCATAAATTCTGCACAATAATATACTTCATTTCATATCATATTCTAACAGCCATATAACTTCAGTTTAAAGTCGACAGCTGCCTGCTTCATCACGTGATAGCTGTCTATGTTCTCATTGACTTGGGGAATATTTAGCGGACTGTTCCGAAACTTTTCATACTTATAGTTTTCATGCGAGAATCTCGTTTTCTCGTCCGAGAAATCCTTCTGACCCCCCAGTTACATAATGGCGCGAGGCGAGAAGGACTGGGGAGAACTATTTGGCGGCAATTCTAACCTCGAGTTAAATAATAGCCCTTCTGCACGCATTTAGGGAAACTCGATACGGGTGCGACATTTCTTTTGCAGGCGATAGTACAGCAGCGAGCGCAGTATCTCAGACCTCGAGGGGACGGTGGTAGGAAAGGGCAAATCGCAATTAGCTATAATTAGTTATTTGATGGTGAATAATCTAAACTGAAAGCGTTATCGACTTATTTTTCACGTAGCTGGATTTTATGCGGTACGGTCTGTTTCCAGTGTTACAATGTTTTATTCTATTCTATTGCATTGAAAAACTTAATTAACTGAAATGCGTTTCTTAGGGAACGTCAGTCACCAGTGCTGCGTTAGATGTTCGTTGCGCTGACATCCAGTCTTCGACAGTTACGAATGATTCGAATCATTCTCTGATCAGCTCCTCCCGCAACTGAATTTTCGCTCTCTTCCAGCATGGCAGCGTCCTCGACCTCCGCATCCACCTCTCAAGCTGCATCCACCTCGGGCCTTGGTTTCTTACCTGACAGTGATGTTAATGCGGCCGAGCTACTATGGGTTATACATGTGATCAGTACTAAAGAAAGCTTTAGAGCTCAAGAAGGGGTATGCAATGTATTTGCCAAAATGTTTAAGGACAGCCGCATCGCCCAAAGTATGCAACTCAGCCATACAAAGATGGCGTATCTGGAGTCATTTGGCATCGCTCCATATTTTCACCACAAGCTTGCAGCTGACGTGCTGTTCTTGAAGCATTTAGTGGTATGCTTTGATGAATCAATGAATAGAATTTCCAAGCTGCAATAAATGGATATTGCAGTAAGGTTTTGGAATAATGAGGTGTCCACAAGATACTGGAACTCATTGTTTCTCGGACATACAACCGCAGCGGACCAGTTGCAGGGGTTCAAAGAGAGCCTTGGAGAGGGAATTGTGATAAAGAAGCTGTTGCAGATATCTATGGATGGCCCCAACATCAATTGGGCTTTCATCAGGCTTTTGAAGGAAGAAATGAAAAAGTTCGATGAAGACCCCTACATAATTGACGCGGGATCATGCGGCCTTGATAGGTATTTCACATTCTTTTAGAGCCCTCAACATCATTAGTTAGATCCCAGCCGTTGTCTCTTCTAGCGCCTCTAGGTGTTCCGATGAACACACCTCCTCAAAGGTCTCCGAGGCATGAGGGTTCCTAAGTCATAACTCATGTAGTGGAACTGTAGAAGCTTCTTGAGGAGGAAGACGACAGCAGCGGGAGTGATGACGAAGAAGGGAGTAATTTCTCAGGGAGACGGAATGGGGAGAGAGTGGCGAGGATGAGTTAGAGGAGGAAGGGGATCCCTCGCAGGGTAATTTACTGTTATTCCCTGAGTCTGGCCTCCCCGGCCTTTCTTTGCATGCCACCACTGCCAGACTGAGAGAGACCACGTACTCTTGGACTACCGACAGACCGACAAAAGACCCAATCCCATTTCCAAAGACCCAATCCCATTCACAAAGACCCTTGGCTTGACTGCCCCACCCCAAGGAGACGAACCCCAACACTTTTTTGGTCTTTTACTGACTGATTGCCTTGGTATCCTGTTTCATACGGGAACCATTTCTTTGAGCAGGATAGCTGATTTTTGGAGCCCAGACCTTCTATTTAACTTTCCCTGCTTTTGGGTCTGCATGAGCAGTTCTAGGGTATTTTGCATTTTCATTTGTATTAGGGAATGTTTACACTTTGCAAAAACCTGGTACCCGGTCAGCCTCAGCCAACTGATCGACTCTATAAAATACGCCCTGATATAATTGACCTCTTCCATGACTCAATGACCAATGCTGTGACCCCAATGCAGAAACTCTGCACTGATATGTCTATGCATCTCTGGGGGGAAACAATAGTTTTTCGGATGTTTTTGAAGAGGAAAAACATAAATACGGTACAAAAATATATACACATACAGAACCCTCTGGTTTAGCTCTCAGATTTATATTGTACACTGGGTTTAGTGACACTGATGTAGGAGGGCGAGGCCACCTTGACTTTGTTGTAGGTAAACTAATGGAGGGTCAGCTTGATGTCAGGCATTCATTGTTTATGGACAATTAGGTAATAAAATAGCGTAAATTTGGCCAACCAACTACTAAGTGGAAGACCAATTGCACCGCTACTGTGAGAAGTAACGGGAAGGGTAATCCTCCCCACATTGTTTCAAAAAAATTAAAGAAGGGGAAGTTGTGAATACCTACATTGAAGACGGTGTCTGCGTTATGAAAGCGAAAGACAAGAGGGAGGTACTGATGATCAGTTCACAGTATGGTGGTGAAATGGTTGATGTCCCCCACCGAAGGGGAGTGGAACCTTTACCGAAACTTGAGGTAATTGTCAGATACAATGAGGCAATGGACAATCCGATGGAGTGAAAAACGCTCAAATAGTATATAAAGTTGGGCATCCACATCTTCCACCTTCTTCTCCTGAACAGCTAATACCTATACAAGAAATCCCACCCCAGATCCTCTATACGACTTTCGGCTGTTAAATCTCTTCTTTTAATTCTTAATTATTCGCCCTTACCCTTCAGTCCCTTCCAGAGGCAAAGGCATTTCCTTCAATCCCTCCCAACAGATGACCAATAAAAAGGAAGAGAACAGTGCAAAGATGGTTCCAAGAATGCCAGAAGATGGGGATACGAAAAGACAATTTTTTTGCCCTATTTGCTCGGGACACCCTCCCCTCCAAATTTATCCGTGCTCCGTTAAATTTCATGAAAATATAAAGGTATAAAAATATGAATATGTAAATAAAATGTAAAGATGGAGAGAAGGTAGTTAAGTTATTGTACGTTACTTGTAAAATACATTAATTGTTTTAAAAAATTGGTAATTTTTTATAATAATTTTGTATCTTTAATGTATGCATGTAGTGGCTGCAAATATTATGTTAATTTTTAAAGTATTATTTATATTTTCTGTAATTTTTAATAAATACTCGAAATTAAAATTAGTAAATGAAATTTTTTTCAATAAAATTTCATGATTAGACATCGTGAACTTCCCATAAACATTGAAAAATGTAGTGAAAGGTTGTGTTATAAGGGTTTTTCATAAATATATTCTATTACGAACCATCTTCTTGAAAGCATACAATACGTAGATTAAGCACATCGACATAACCTCCATCTGGCCGACAGAAGTTTGCTCAGAAGATTGCAACAAAAAGTAGTACAGTAAAAAAATTTAGATCGATACATAATTAACTGGTATGGGTATGAAATAATGAATTCGTACTGTATGGCAATTATGAATAGTTTTGAGGCATTTTCCCGTACTTAAAGCGAAGAGAAAAAAAGAAACATTTTGGAAGTGAAAAAATAATTTCACGGGAAGGAATACTACCGAGCATAACACACACCAGGCTCTAATGAACGGCTGACGACGTGAATTCACATCATTTTAAAAACTTTTTTTTAATTAATTTTTTAAAAAGATTTTTTTTAAATTAATGAAGGATATATGTTTCTCAAGTAACGAATCAGTAAAAACACCAAAAAAATGCATTCAGCCAGGGGTAAGACTTAACAAATAATGGCTCAGCATTGAAAGGGTTAAACTTAGGAGGGAGTGCAACAGCTTGGCGCAAGAAATGAATAGCATAAATTTGGAAAAAAAGGGTCTAAGTTTGTGGGGCATAAATTTCCAACAGACCCTGAAGATGTTTTACTCATTGTACAAGGGAATTTAAAAAAAGAAAGCGATGCCAAAGGGCACTCATCCCAGGACCCGAGTGATACAAAAGTTGACGTGATGAATTTGACAGTGGTGTTACCACACAGGGGCTTTAGCCAGACATCGCTGTCGGGAGATGCGGCCAATAAAATATGAAATTCATGAGTGGTATGTGTTGTCATAAATTGGGTTTTTGTAGAGTTTACCTGCTCTATAAGGTGTGGTGAGTAGCATCGGGTTCAATTAGAAGTTGTCAGGAGATAAAGAATGTATTTAATGGTAGTATTACATGTGTATGTGAATCACTAAAATGATAATGAGACTACATATACCTACAGAAAATGGTGTTATGATGTGGTTTAGAAAAGCTGTGTAATACTGGGGTAAATGAAGACTGACTTGCCTGTCAACCTGAGAGTAAAGGAATCTATTTTGTCCAGTTATCAATGTGTTTTTGCTGTTGTATTTTATATTTTCCAAGTATCCATTCGTTAAAATACCATTTTATCGGGAGATTAAATATTGCTTGGGGGAGGGTGATGTGTCCTGTCCTCCTTCCTTCTTGTTGCTGCCCCTTCCTCCCTATTCCCACCCCACTCCCTCATTTTCTCTGAGAGATGGTATTCCTCACCTAAGATGGCCGACGGAGTGACATGAGTAGATTCCAAGTGCCTGGACTGAGCGATCCACAGCCCCCTCCCATTCCCTGCCTAGGCTGGGAAAATGCAGAGCTGGCCGACGTGACCCAGAAGAAGACGTCGGTGGGTGGGGAAGGAGAGCAGAGGGGGAAGGAATGCTAGGGTCCCACAGAGAGTGATGACATGAGTACACACAGCCAGCAGACATATAACTTTCCATTGAGGATAACTTATCCTTAGTTCAAGAAAGAAGCAGAAGGATACAATATGCCTATTCTATTATAATTTGCAAACATTTCCTAAGGATCCTCCCTTGTAAACCAAGAGTTTCCTGTATTCGACTGACAAAGGCATTCATACTTATCTGCTTTATCATCATAAATAATACAAACAATAAGACAATATGTACTTTAAAAAATAATGAGGGGTCTATTTAATTCAACCTCTGTCAACCACATAGGGCCCTGGGAGGAGATTTTTAAATAATTGACAATTAAGGATCAACAAAATTTCAGACTGCCACATTATACACATGTATTCCAATATCTTTAAAATTACCTCGATGTTGTTTCAATCAAGGCTATCCTCAATCCAGGCAAGGACTTCTCTGATAGGCGGGATATCGCCATTAAACTCTTTGTCTCTAATCTCCATGCAGCTGCTCCATTCCTCTCCGTGCTGTGTAAGTATATTCAATACCATAAACGTCAATTGCAAACTTTTCAACACAATTTACAGCTTAAGTTAATAATGCAATATTCTATGCAACACACCATTCAAACAAGGGACCATCACAAGTTACATGAATCTAGCTGATACCTATGTGAGAAGCAAGCAAAACAACTGGTAATTTAGGACAACTCAGATGCAAGTAACTTTGCTCTTACACTCAAATCAAAACTATGCATTATTTTAGCATTTAAGAAATTTCAAGATGTGATCTAAATTGATCAGTCCAGCTACGGTATGAGACAGCTGGTCATAAGGTCTTTCAGCATGGACACCAGCATGACAGCAACAGTCATGCAAGACCATTAGAGGACTAATTGAGGGGTTTCCCAAAATAACAACAATCGACCACTTTGGACACACTCAAGTAAAACTATACTTAATACAAATAATATCTCCCCCATAACCATAGTAAAATTCTAAGTATTAAAACAACTTTGGTATTTTCACAAGCAATGACGTGCAGCACAGGTGAAAATATAACGAAAAGACAGCAACTAATGGGACACAAGTATCAGGTCCCACTGGAAAAATCTTAGGAAATACATATGACTTTTTCCAAGTGAAGTACAATCAGGTATCAATTTGCATGAGCAATATATTCAAAGGAGTAATTCATTCATTAGTCATTCAATTCTAAGATTGGTTGACTGCGGCCCATCATTTCACCCTGCCACAGCTAACTCTTTTGTATTCCGGTAGTTCTTGTTTCATATCCTGTTTTAGCTGCCTTATGTATCTTTGCGTTGATCTTGCTCTTGAGGTTTTCCCATCTATTTGCCATTCTATTTCGTTCTTTACTAATTTCTTGTCTCAAAGAGTGGCCTATTTATCTGGACCTTGTCTTCCAGATAGTGCTCCATTTGGTTTTGTCCTACTCTTCTGTACTAGCCCTTATTTCTTATCCTATCCATTCATTTATCTTCACAGACCACCTCAAACACCATGCTTCGAAAGTCTCAATGTTTCTTCTTCTGGTCCAGCTTTCCAATGATGCATCTACACTAAACATTTCAATCTGTTTTGAGCAGAGCATGTACCAATCATATTTGTAACAACATCTGTGCTACAGATTGAAACACATCTTCACCACCTGTTCGTTGGCATTACCTAGCTAGCACAAAGCCGACTGTTTACTTGAAATTGATGGCAATATGCCATCAACGGGAAGGCAATGGCCTCAGACATTGACGACAACGTTACGGCAACACAGGTGCAACAGCAGGTCAAAATCACCATAAAACGGCACCAAATTAAGGTCAACCGTTGCTTTAACCGACTAGAGTGACATCTACAGGCACTTTGGAGAAATAGGAAAAAAATAGAAAAAAATGGTTGCAGTGGGATTTGAACCTGTATCACTTGAGCATCTCAAGTTAACATTCCAACACGTTACCCCTAGGCCATCTCTCCTTACAACTACGGATGGAAATGAGGCTACTTCTTCCGAATATCAGAGTTAATACACGCAATGACTGACAGTAATATTCGTAAAGGTAGACAAAGAGTGCTTGCTAATTTTTGACCATAGGGGAGAGTGGGCCACAATGAGACATGGGCCACTTTGAGACAGTGAATATATTTAGCTTTGGAGTTGTGTGACAGGTGCTACACTCTGTTGTCAATAGCATAAAACTCATTATTACCCATTGTTCCACTTTGCAAATGGCTGCCATCACTCTACTGAAGAATGATGTACTTTCATTGTTTTTAAAGTGCAAAAGTTGAAATACTGCTGTTTTTCATTGTGAAATACAACTCAGGTAAGATGGATATTTTGATTTTTTTATGGTAAAGCATTGCAGACTGTTTCAAATGTGACATTTCAATATATTTACATTAACTTTATCTCTCTTGAAACAGGTTGTAAGATCAAAACAATCTAAGGCTGTATAATGGGCCACAACAAGACACTTTGGCTTGGGCCACAATGAGACATTCCAGGTGTCTCATTGTTGCCCATTGAATTGTACTGTATTTAAAATTTAAAACTTAAAGATAAAAGCTAATAAATAAAACAAAAACCATTGCTGGGTTTGAAAAATTCTTAGTGTTGATAAGATCTATTGAAGTTGTAAGTAACTATAACCTTTTCCTATCTAGCAATTTGCAAAAATTGAACAGCCTCTTAAAGGTGACTTCAATCAAATGACTTAAGTTTAGAACTAGTTTGATTTTATATTTCAATGAATAGCATGCATTGTAGGGCTAGGCCCAATATTCATTTAATTTTAATGAATTTCAAAGATTGAAAACCAAGGAAAGTGGGATCGAGGATCCCACTTTCCTTGGTGGGATCGAGGAGCATTAGTTACCACATGCTGTATAATTAGTGCTTCCGGTAATAGTTTGCCTCCTCCAATGGTTTTTCCAAGAAAGAATTTTAAGGAACACATGATAAGTGGTGCACTTTCAGGAACTCTGGGGCTTGCTACTAATACTGGCTGGATGAATGGTGAAATTTTTGTTTCTGTAATGGAACATTTCATTAAATACAGTGGGTCCACAAAAGAAAATCCAACGGTTCTCATATTTGACAATCATGAGAGCCACTTGACTGTTGCAACCTTGAACTTAGCTAAAAATAATGAAGTCAACATTGTAACCTTTCCTCCTCATTGTAGCAATAAACTCCAACCGTTTGATGTAAGTGTTTTTCAGTCATTTAAAGCACATTACAATGCTGCTGTTGACTCATGGCTTTTACACCATCCAGGCAGACCAATAACCATTTATCAAGTTGCGCATTGTGTTGGAATTGCTTTTGAAAAAGCTATGACTCCAGCTAACATCAAGGCTGGCTTCAAAAAATGTGGGATTTTCCCATTCGATAGTGAAGTTTTTACAGAAGATGACTTCCTTGTAAGCTACGTAACTGACAGAAATGGTAACAATGAGTTTCCTACCATTAGGCAAGAAAATGAAAGAGGAGCAACCAATCCACCGGTTTTGTTAGTTGCTCCACTATCCCCAAAGCATCCACAACAGACCAACCCATTTCAAGTCCTAATTGCAGCAAAACTACTCGAGAATTTGTCAGTCCACATATTTTTAAGGGCTTTCCAAAAGCAGGAGAAAGGAAAGGAGGAAGAAAAGCTTGAGTTAAGTTATCAAGCAGCATTGTTACAGACACTCCCGAAAAAGCTAAAATCGAAGAGAGGCTTCAGGAGCGAGGTTTTCATAAGAGAACTGGAACTAAGAGACATGGCAGCTTACTTCTCTCATGCTCTAAGAAAAAGCAACCACACACAGACAACTACTTTTCAAGTGAAAGTAATGATGAATTTGTAGTTTCTACCCCTAGCAACAGTGAAGACGATCTATCAGACTCTGAATGACCACCAAGATATAATTGACCCCTCAAAATTCAAACCACTTGATAAGGAGCCAAATGCTGATGATTTTGTTCTTGTAAAGTTTGAGCCCAGATATATTAGGGATGTTTATTACATTGCCAAAGTAATATCAACAAAAGACAAAAATGGTGATGTAGAAGTAAGTTTTTTAAGAAAAAGTTTAAAAAATGAAGGTTAATTTGGTTTTCCTCTTATCTTAGATGTTTCATTGATTAGACTTTTTGATATAAAAATGATTTTGCCAAAACCTTCACCTATGGGTACCACAGCAAGAGGCCTATTCTGAATGAAAATAAGGCCGAGCTATTCGTCAGAATAGCGCGAAAAGTGGCTATTTTCACGATTATGGAGACCCAGTGGCTATTCGGTATTCTCAATGATGAAATAGCCACCGGAAGTGGCTATTCTAAAGATGACAACAGCGCGGTGGCTATTCGGTATTCTGAACGGCGGATAGCACCGGTGAGGGTCGAATTATTATTGCCCGATCTTTGATACCGGGCTATTCTCAATAGCTCGACCCTATCTCACGTACGGCGGAGAGGGAAAATGACACTTCTCCGGCTTGACACATTACTATTTCAAAATAAATGGGTTAATTCGCAGAGTGAAAAGTTTTTATAAATGCGCAAACTTGGCATGATGACTGACATGGATTTCATGGCAATACGTTAGTTTGAACTGATTGAAAAAGACGTTCAGGCTGGTGTGACGAAAGCGGACACTAACCACGATAGTTTTAGAGTGTGACTCCGCTAAAATCAAAGATATTTCCAAGAATATACGTACCCACAAGTATACGAGGGTTTAATTTAAAACAGCACGCTATATTTATCCAAACTTCATTCGCTTTGACGAATCGTAATTGTAAACTTAAGTAAAAATCAACTCAAACAAGTGCAATTTCACCCCATGAAAATGGTAAAAATTCACTTAAAATGAGTTCTTCAAAATAATGCATTAAGTTGTCATTACCCACTAAAACCTTATAGTTGTTTACGTAATAGCTAACTTTCAACCATTATAAAGGCAGTAACATTGTTTCTGCATCATTTCAATGGAGACCGATATATTTACGATGAGAGAACTATCGTCTATCTGCCCTTCTGTTGCGGATTATTTCCCATTATGAATTGAACGTATTTTAATTGCTACTGGTCACACGATAACATTATAATACACAATACAATAATTTCATACTCCGTAATGCAATTTGCCAGCACAAAGGCATGTTTCCCATCGCTTATTCCTGCTTATAGGGAAGACGAACACTACAAAAATCTGGGTTATAATTTTGGAATTTCCCAAGCATATGTATGAACATATATACTAGGGTTAAATTAAAAAGAGCACACCACTTTCGTGTATCGTAATGGCAAACTTATGTAAACATCAACAACAAGTCCAATAACATCACGTACCTACATGGGGCCTTCTTCAGGGAAATTAATTCATAAACTTTTCATTACCGACAAAAACCTCAGGTGTTTACTAAGTAGCCAATCCTCAACAATTATAAAGACACTAAAATTATTTCTGTATCATTTCAACTGAGACCGATATTAACATTTTTCTATGCCCATCTCTCGCTTACATTTACCGTCGCGTCAATGCCACTACTAACTTTAAGCAGCTCCCAGGCTATTACTACTAGTTGAATAATAAATATAGACTATAATAACATGTATTACAATAATGATAGTTCTCGACCGAAGGACTACTGGCGATACTTGCATGTCAAAACAGCCAGTCACAAAAATACAAATGTCAACATGAGATATACGACTCGCTGATAGCATAATAAGGTTCACTACTATCACAAAATTGGCAAAGGGAAAGAGGAAACTCCAAACATTATTTAATACTTTGGATCGCAGGCATTATTTACATAAATAACTTTAAAAATGTTATGTTAAAATCTTATTACAGCAGAAGACTCACAATAGCATTCACCGCTCCTCCATAATATCATCGTAAGTCATGCGGAATACATTTCTTCAAGCTTGTTAGTTAAATGTTATAGCTAATAATACATAAAAAGTATTATATTTATAATTTTATCTATTTAAGACGTAAAATAATTCATAGATTATAAGAGGGAATGATCGCGATCGAGGTGGCCATGTTGAAAGCAGTTCCAGCTGTATATGTAAACAATGCTTGCCATTGGTTGCCGGAATTTCTGCTTACTGTTCCTCTCGCCTCTCATACCGGAAGGGGCGGTACTTATTATAGCCACTCGAAACCGGGCAATTTATTGCTCGGCTCGATTCAGAATACGGTCGTGAGCTATAATGAGGTGTGGAATAGCTCGATCGTGGAATAGCGCGCTCAGATCCAGAATAGGGCCCCAAGACTCCGTTCCTTTTATAAGTTTGCTGTTAACTTTAAATTGATAACTGTAAACTAAAGTATTATAACCTTATCACTAGTATTTTAAATCTAAAAGAGGTTTATATGTAAAATAAAGTTTCTTTATACGTAAAATTTACAATAAATAGCTACTAAAATGTATTATTCTTGTGTTTTATACCATGTCTCATTGTGGCCCATGAAATGTCTCAATGTGGCCCATTGTTGGGCCACATTGAGACGCTTGCAAGGATTTTTGTAAAATAACTTTAGAGTCATTCAAATTTGTATTAGACCATCGTAAACAGAGAAGAATGTGCAGAAAATAGTGAAATTATCAGCTGACAATATAGTATTGCATTATATCCATTGGAAAAAATATGAAAAATGATAAGGTGATTTTTGTCTCATTGTGGCCCACTCTCCCCTACATACATACAAAAGCCATAAGCCAGCAGAAATAAAACTTGGTGCTTTAAAGGCCGTTTTACACAATGAAAGATTTTGTACAAACGAATGTACTACGCGAGATTGTACGTTTGTCTCAACGAAATTAGAACAGGTTCTATTTCCCGTGCAGGCATTGAGACATTCTCACAAGTATTCATACAATTTGCTGCTTTACACAATACGTTTTGCCTCATGCAAGAGTTCACGGAAGAGTTTGTACAAACAAGTGCATGTTTGTACAAATCAGAGTTAATAAACGCAATGATTGATAGTAATTTTGTAAAGGTGAACAAAGTACGAACACAATAGTGTGAAATTCACGGGTGTTCAAATTGCGGGTGACTCCGTTGAAGTTACTGCGCGGCCAGTTCCGCAGTTCTTTGAAAAGAGTGCTTGCTATTTTTTGACCATACATACAAACAAAAGCCATAACCCAGCAGAAATTAAACTCGGTGCTTTTAAAGATAGATGCTGGATGCATCCAGCCAAAATCCAGGCTAGAATCCAGCTTGCATGCCATGTGGGTGAGTCGGCTGGAGATAATTCTGTGAATCAATCCTTACATCCTTAATAAAATACCAAAATTTCCCCAAAATATCATTCAACAAAATGAACTGAATAAGTCATAGTACTCATATGATTTCAACATTTCTCGAGTTGCATCCACGTCAGTTGTCATTCAGCTCAACAGTTTCGCCAGCTATCCTGCTGGCGTCTTCAGGTGAAGGATGGCGAGAAGGTTTTGGTCCGTCCTTATATAGGCCAAGTTAGGCGCCAAAAAGCGATCAATGCTCCGGCCAATCATGGATCAGCATCGCGTTTGCGCGGGAACTTACTTACTTAAGATTTGCGACTCGGATTCACTGCCCAGTGAGAAAAAGCACCTGACGACAGCATTACAGAGGAATGGATATAGGAGGGAAATGGTCCTGAAAAGGACCGAGAGAGAAGAAAGGCGAGGCCTATCGACGACCGCACCTAAAGGAAAGGAACATCACAGACTAAACCCAAAGGCCTATGAAACCATCCCTTTCATCGCGGGGACCTCGGGAAAAAATCGCTAGTGTCTTACACAAGCATGACGTGGTCACGAGGTTTAACTGTGTCACCATGATAGCGACATTCTTCCCGGGCCCAAGGACAGAGTTCCATCAACCCTCTCCGAAGGCGTTTACCAAGTGCCGTGCTCCTGTGAGAAGTCATTTATAGGCGAAACCTGCAGAGCCTTGGGCACTTGACTGAAGGAACACCAGAGAGCGACAAAAAATAGACAATTCAAACTATCTGCCATCTCAGAGCATGCATGGAGTGAACTGGGACACACCGTACAATTCGAAGATGCAAAAATAATAGCCAAGGAAAACAGGTACTTCCCGAGAATAATAAGAGAGGCTATAGAAATCATAAAAACACCTAAGAATTTTAACAGAGAAGATTGATACCCATTGCACAGCGCTTGGAAGAGAGTAGTAAGTTTCCTGCACAAACGCGACGCTGCTCCATGATTGTCCTGAGCATTGATCGCCTTTTGGTGCCTAACTTGGCCTATATAATGACGGACCAAAACCTTCTCACCATCCTTCACCTGAGGACGCCAGCAGGATAGATGGCGAAACTGTTGTGCTGAATGACAACTGACGCGGATGCAACCCGAGAAATGTTGAAATCATTTGATCAGCGCCGTGGAAACCTGCGAACTAACATAGTACTCATAGTTCACAGATAGCGCTTAATTATAGCCAATGCGCTCACAAAATACACAATATGAGAAGCAGCAATCGGTGCAGAGCAAGTAGGGGGTAAAGGTTGTCGTGATTTTGCCGTCAAACTCGACGCAACAGCCGCGCATCAACTGTTGCTCAACCATTGACTTGGGCATTTACGTAAATCGATTTGAGTGAGCTAGCTGGGCGGCTTGTGCACAACCAAACGACACTTGTAATGGTGGGAAAATTTATGTAGCTGTAGAAATGGGAGTAGCGAAATGTCTAAGTTAGTTGCCATAATGCCTCAAATAAAGAAATAATAACTCAAGGCTTTATCTATCAAGAGATAATTTTGACCATTTCTTTGATTTCTTAGTACATAATTATATGCCAACAAATTTAAATCGAGGGCTGAAACACAGCAATACTTCTGTAATACCCAGAAGTTGCCTAGGTCATGGGCCAGGGCTGATCATCAAATGCTTTTACCTTAGATGAAAACGTCATAGTCACGGAAAGAGTCAATAAAAGTTTCTTCAAGAAACATATCTCTTATGCAAAAGGATTAAAAAATAATTTTAAGTTGTTAATTGTGACTACTGGTGGCACTGTAAAAACATAGATGGAATAGTCAAACATTTATGTATTAATGATGATGTCACTCTCCTGGTACATTGTTTTCACTGTGTTACCATAAGTAGATAAGGCAAAACTTTGCAAAAAAGGGGGAAGAAATCATCTAGTAGCTAAAATAATTTACCTTAAAGCGTAAATTTACTGCTATACTCTCTTAACATGGGGACGAAGGTTGCCTTCTTTATAATTTTCTTAATTAATAAGCAATTAAAATAATAATAGCTTTTAAAGGAAATAACCTTTCACAAAAATTTCCTGTTTCACCTGCAAAATTCACTATTGTTTGCCTTACCATGAAAATGATAACACCGAGTGTTCCATCCTAAACAGCAATATATTGATAATATTTCCAGAAAACGCTTAACAAAATAAGTCATCAAGATTCATCTTTTACTAACCTCGTGATATATCCAGAAAAATTTAAAAGTTGAAAATCACACGGATATTACCCATTCCATGATGGTGTCGTTAGTATGTCATGTTTGCTCCACCAAATGGCATGTACAAGCCAAGATCCTATCAGTCACATCAGATTAGCTCAACTTGACTAATCCAATGCATGAACATAAGTTCAGCCCCCTACTTAGTTTATTTGTAGCCCACTGTCCATTTGGAATATCTGGTCCATGTGTTGTCCACACTAGTGATTAGAGATATAAATTTAAGATTAAGTTTCAAATAAGTTTGTACTCACAGCAAATAACCTTGGTTAATAAGAGCAGTCTCATTTACTAAACGAGATGCAGCTCTCAATTTTTCATGCAGAGTCTTCATACTACTTAAGTATGATTTCAATGAACTATAATCATGACTCGCATATACAGCAGGAAGCCAACTCCACAGGATTGCAGCAGCAGGTGATGCAACTAAGAATACGGACAATAGGCTTTTCCCTCTCCAAAATCCGGCAGCAATCGAAGGTATTAAGACTATTGCTGCATCCAACAGAGCCCTCTTCAGGAAGACCCTAAAATACAAATAAAACATTAAAACAATTGAAATATTAATAATTTGTACTCTATTTTTTAGGCAGAGGCCACTGTGCAGTCACCAGCTTAACCCAGAGGCATAATATATATGGAAAATCTGATTGTGGAATACAGGATACCATGCCTATGTTGGGTGACAACCATGGAGAAGGCTGACGAACAAAACTATCCTGGATACAAATGGAAGCTGAACCCATAAGTTTGTGACACCTAAATTGTATCTACCCTTTATTTAAACATTACCACTTTCACTAAAAATGACATTATATCAAGGTGCAAATTTTTCACCAATGTATAAATTTTTCTACTTAAGCGAATCAATTCTGTTTTAAAATGGTCCTGTGGCCAGAAAAACAAAATACATAGGTCCCAGGTGTCACAAAGGACCCCACCCCATGGGTCTATGGACCATCCCTCAGCTTTCTTCAAGAGTGTGTGGTACTGCATTATTAGGAGTAAAGAAATTTTGATTTCAATAATATTATTTACACATCGTTGAATTATGCACCGAATCTTTTCCTAGAGTGAAAAATAACACAACAAATCTTTTTTGTAACCACTGATAAGATGTTTCTTATGCTACATAACGTAATATTAACGATAGAATTTTGTTTTAAATCTGTAAATGCTAAGTAAAACAAAATTAATTCATTTTTGTATTAACCTATACATAGTGTTACAATTAATGTTTTAAGAAAAATCATTGCATTCACAAACAGTTGACCCTGGGCACAGACCGTGATAGGTACTCATGTGTAAAGGGGCAATGATAATCTCTGCTCAGTGGCTGAGGAAAGGGTCAGGCACCCCACTGTGTCCTGTACCAAAGTGAAGGAAACACATGATATTAGAATGAAGGCTTCCGTGGGGTTTACAGGTGAATTTCTATATTATTTGGGTGTTTTCCTGCCTTGTGTGTCATAAGGTGAACACAGTTTTGCAAGCGCTTCTGCCCATGTGAGTGGGTTGAAGATGCTGGTTCACGATTACAGCCCTCTTGTATAATCGTGAACCAGCATCTTCAACCTGAAGATGTGGGCTGCAGTGCTTGCAAAACTGTTGTCTCCTTGCAGCATACAACATGGGAGAACACCACACACCTGAATACACACCTGAGCAACACATTTCTTCACGAGAGCTTCATATGGGGAGTGGAAAGAAATTCTAGAAGTGCCCGTGACAAGGGAGGCTTTTCCAAGAGTACAACACTGGCGTGAAAGGGTCAATGGGGTTCAAAATGGTATGAAGAAGAACGTTACAACATGGGTAAAAACTTAGCACAGTTGGATAATTTTTTATCTCTCAGGTGCAAATCTTAATCCAGCTCA
Source organism: Pyrrhosoma nymphula (assembly GCA_963573305.1). Taxonomy (NCBI): domain Eukaryota; kingdom Metazoa; phylum Arthropoda; class Insecta; order Odonata; family Coenagrionidae; genus Pyrrhosoma; species Pyrrhosoma nymphula. The sequence goes on along the minus strand of OY754332.1, from coordinate 8,147,713 downwards.
AAATGAATTTCATGTCAAGAATTTCAGTACTGACACTTTTGCTCCACATCAAGTTCAAAAACTTTTGGAACCAAGAACCAAAGAATTTAACTGACCCATCCCTGTTAGATGGAGCTTAAAACAATAGGCCATCTAGATCAGCCACTCCCAACACCATTTCAACCCTTGGTCGATCATTTCTAAAAATTGATCCCCTTATATTAAAAAAAAACTTCGTAATTCATATTCTTAGTGCTCCCAAAAATTTAATTATGCCATAATTCAACCTATTTTATGTATCCCTTGACAGCCTAGCACATACCCTTTAGGATAGAAGTGCACCACAGTTTAGGTACAGCTGATCAAGGCCATAAAGAATCAATTGGATTTGGTTACTTCTGCGAGTTACAGTGCTAAAGACTTTCATAACATATTCATGAACACAAAAATAAATCCACTTACCTATTCATCACAAAAACATTTCAAAGAACAGAAACTACAGACAAAATAAAAGCTTGAATGAAACTAAACATATAATCAATCAATAATAAAAATTGCCAAATGATAAACACACTGAAGAATACTGACCACGGGAGGTCTTTCTCTGTGATGTTTCTTGTCAGCCCTCGATGTCTTAAGATCGGCATAATTTCTTGCTCCTCAAGAACTTCGCATTCCAGTATTGTTTTGATTGACACTTCCTGATAAATGTCTCTCTGAAATAGAACAACAAAGTAATTTTATTCCTCTCTTCACAAGACACCCTTCATAAGTTCATTCATCAAATGCACAATATAAAACACATTACAAAGGCATAACCAGTGGAATGTATACCCACAAATCCATCCCTCTTTCCAAAAGTATTACCACACTACACTTCTTTCTGACAAGAATTCTAAATAAAAACATTGCATTATCAACAAAGAATACGCAGGATGCATTCCATTATTCACAAGTTCGAAAATTAAATATACATATACAGCATCCCCTTTTTTTCACTTTCATAAAAATAATGATTTCCTCCATTTTTGCTGGGAAGGAGCAACTAATAATATGAAGCAACTTCATTTATATTCAGATTACAGGGTGAGGGATATGTGATCCCAGAATAAGACACCAGACAGAAAATGCTCATTGTATGAGGTGAGCCACATCCTCTAATTGAAACCCCTGGTTTTTACAGAATATTAAAGATCCAAACATTACAAGTCAGTAAAAAGCTCCCCTCACTACCTACACTGGTTCCATATACATAACATGATGAACACGTCCATATGGTGGGGGGTAAGAAGTCTCTGACAGAGAAACTGGATACCAGGTGACCTCCACTTTTATCAAGCCTTACCCATGCATTACCCTTACACATGGTTGCTACAGACCACAAATTACGAAGTTCCAGGACAATTACAGGTTTTCCAGGCCTAAATTTTCATTTTACCAAGTAATTCATTTTATGGTGCACATTTAAAAGAAGGCACAAGAATAGAAGCAGAACACCTTGTACCCCTAGGTACACCTCTCTAACTATGGGGGAATAAAGTTTCCAAACAAACGGAGCATTTCCATTATCGATCATGGGAAAATTGGCTTAATTTCTGACGGCATATTATTCCTGGGTCCCATTCACGATGAGGGAAATTCACACTTAAACTCAAATTCAAAAATAGGAAAGGAACTAAAAAACCCAAATTCACACACCAACAGGTACCTAAAATTTTACTATTCACTATTTGAAAAATCTCATCTTTTGAACTGGAAAAACGAATGTCCACGCTATAATATCTCATTTTCCACAACTTTTCCAGGTTTTACGAGCCCGTTTTCCAATTCCATTTTACAGGTTGACAGTAACAACTCTGCAGTGATGGGAAAAGTACTGAAGAAATGTTATCAGGATCAATTACAAATACACTGGGAAATTTGTAACTAATTACAATTGCAAATTACTCTTTGAAAAATTAATCAGTAGGATCACAAGTACAATTTCAATTACTTTTCATTTTGCTCCTGAAAATAACTAAATTTTCAATGCGTAGCACAATTTTGTTTTAATATCATCTTTAATGCTAATCAAATTTTGGATATGCCAAAAAAATTTATGAATTATTTACATACCAATTATAACTTTTCTGCAAGAGCCATTAAAAGGCTTATGACACTAATGGGTTTCTTAACTGCCAAGAATCCTAGCTTCACAAGGGGGAGAGATGATAATGTACTTTCATAAATATTAATGCAAATATTGTGTAATCTAACTGGTGCTAATGTCTTCATTACATAATGATATATTAGACTCAAGGCAAGTAGGTGCTGTGCTTTCTTATGGGGAAATTATGGATGGCAAAGCTGCTTCATGTCTGGCAAATGCTGTGCTAACACACTCATAAAATGCCTTTTGCTAATTTACCCAGTAAACACAAAATGCTGCAGATGCGCATCTGATGCGCTGCGCGGCAGCGCTGCAGCTATCACGAAGGCGCTTCTGCAGCGCGCCTAGCACTCCTAAACTTCCCTTTTTTGAATGTCGAATGCGCTGCTAACGGGTGTCAGGAGCGCTGCACAATCGCGCCAGGAGAGCTGCATAAGCGCTGCACAAGCGTGTCACGATCGCTTCAACCTGCAAAAATTAGTTTACTCAAGGACCGAAAGTAGATGGTATCTCCGGACTGCATAGACTCAACTTCATTTTCGCATCTACCTACGGTCAACCTCACATCTATCTACGTTAAGCCTATCACGCAACTACCTACGCCATATCCAACTATCAACTGCTAAATCTGTTTCTTGAAAGTTGTATATATACGGCCATTCCCGTGCGTAAATGTGTTTGCGAGAACTAACTTTTAAATATCAATGCCGTCCAATCCATCCAATCACGATATCAGTTTTCAGGCATTAATTAACTGAAACCTATGTTGCCACATTAAATGAAAATAAAGCCAATATTAATAATAATAAACAAGATGTTTTCCAAATGCACACGTTTGTTTACATTTCAATGAAGACGTATTAACTTACTCGCGCAAATGTTACGAACGTGAATATGCATGTATACGGGTCAATCCATATATAGTGGTCCAGAGGTGGTTGCTTGATGATTTTTAATATTTTTTTATATTTTTACCATACAAATTACCATTTATTGTGAATACAAATATGTCATTATTTTATTTTTTCCTGATAGTGGCCATTTTTATGCTAACGAAACACCGATTTTAGGCGATTTCAGTGTTCTGCAGTTAAAGCAAAATATCTCCAATTCTGTGTATCCTAGAACAATCAAACAAAAACCAATCGATTCAGTAAATAATGAACTTAAATAAACGTCGGGTGATCTATGGACCTAAAATTAAGTCTAGGGTCCAAATATTGCTTCAAAGTTTTCATCACTTAACTAAAAAATCAATTTTTACAATTTTTTACATAGGAAGGCAGGATACTTAATGTTTGTAATTTTTTTTATTTGAAAGGTATAAAGCCATGCTTTAAGTTTGCAGAATTTTAAGCTGTGGACTTCAGTGGTTTTTTTATTAAATTTCTTGATTTTTCAAAATTTCCAAAGTTTAATGCCCATTATCTTTGTTGGACATAAAAATAAAAATTTTAAATTTGGCCCATTTACAGTCCTTTAGATGAGGAATAACCAGTAAAAATTTTATTTAGTGGACTCAACTATTTATAAAGATATTAAACATTGAAAAGTACCAAAATATCGACGAAGTCGACATCAACACGGCACCATTTAGTACCCTCTTAAGCAGGGGCGGATTAAGGGGGGGGAGGGGGAACTACCGCCCCCCTTCCCCCGTAATTCCCGGGAAAATAGAAAAATGGTAAACATCAAGGTGGTTCTCCGATGCAAGTTTTTATTTCACCAGCTCAATACACAATGTTTAAAGATAATTGGAAAATATCTAAAAGCCACTTGTCTGAACAGACACAGTATCCTCGTTGTTCGCAATTGTACTTTAGTAGGCCTTTTGATGAACAGTGTTGTGAAAGCTTTGGTGCCGTAACGGAATAGTTATACGCTATTATACTATGTATGCACCTTTTTAATATGTATGCAGAGAACAGTGCCGCGAGTTTGGGCAGTTGAGCCGTAGTGAGTCTGCGAGAGGGGAATACAGTCTCCACCCCCTCCTACAGCATTGCCTATTATTATGCGACACCCTCCGCTCTCGTGCTCGTCGCGACATTTCAGTTGCCCGGCTCTAGCGAGTGTATTGTTTCAGTTGTAGTGAGTGACAAGTTCAAGAGTTCTTCACATATTTAGGACCCTGCGTCCTTTTTCCTTTATTCTGTGATATACCTGACGTGCAGATCAACCTTTCTGCCAGAGATGGTAATTTCAGTCGGTTAATTACAAAGACATAACTTATTTGCGCTTTCTCGCGCTCGCCATTAGGGTCGGAAGGCCGGCTTCAAGCTCGGGCCCACATTAGCCTCCATTGCTATTTATCTGCTTTTTGATCAAGGAATTGAACACCCACCTATTGGACTTTCATCTTCATTGTGTTATCATAGAAATGCTGTCAGAGGTCCACCCACCGTAGTTTTGTCCCCTCTCCTTTTGATAGCAGTAAAATTGAGGACTCTCTAAGCAAAATAATTTTCAAGTATTACGCTACAGGGTGAGAAAAAGATGCTTATAATGTTTTTTGCAACTCGTCGCAGAAGGAATAGTTGAGGTTTACTTTTGTTTACAGGCGTCTTCTTCTAGTAGGCCTGGTACAAAGCGGAAAACTAATAGTGTCTCTGCGGACCTTCGAAGCTTTTTCTCTCGCGTCCAAAAACAAAAGACGTCAGAAGCAGCAGGAGGAAATGCATAATTTGTTAATATCATGCCTTCATGCTGCACAACTGACAATAAGACTCAAGCTGAGTCAATGGTCCTTTTACAATCCCATCCACGTAGCCACGAAAAATCGACTGAAGTTTCAATTTATTCACTTCCTAATTTGGCTAAAAAAATTTCAACTGTGACATAGGTGTCTTCATTGTACCAGGAAAGGAAAGACCTGATGATAGGAAAAAAGCAGAACTTTTGGAAGGCCCTTGGACATCCACAAGCGACTACAAGTATCCCTTTCCAACTCATAGGAAGGGAACCGCGGAAGAGCGTCGTTACGTGAGCATAGAACATCATGAAAAGTACCCTTGGCTTGTGGTTTCTCCCTCAATGAATGGAATTTTTTGTAGGTATTGCCCTTTTTTCCCAATCAACGGCAGCTTGCGGTACAAATTTGCAGTTAAGTTCCCTCGATATAGAGCCGTTAAAGTTTTCAAAACTGCTAGGGAAACTAGATGATCTGGAAAACCACCAACACACAGTCCATCACAAAGGTACAGTGCCCAGTTGGCCCTGAATTTTCTGGAAAATACAAAAAACCTGAAAATCAAAACAAAAGCCAACTGGACGGCTACAGAAGGGAGAAAATCAAGGAAAATGGAGAAAATCTGAAGCTGATACTTAAAAATGTGATTTTTCTTGGCCGTCAGAACATACCATTCAGAGGTCATCGGGACGACGCGACGGTGCATTATCATTGGAAGAGCCCTTGACGAATGACGGTAACTTCCGAGCATTACTGCGTTTTCGTTGATAGGTATTATAAAAAATTATAAAAATATTAAAGAAAATAGTATTTTCTGAATATGTACTTATATTTTTATTTCATTCCAACTAATTTTCATTTTGTACGGCATTAAAGAAGATTTATTTCAAGGAGTTCGAAATCCTTGTGTAGGCTGCCGCGGGTTTATGTATAGGAAGATGAAGGTCTTCCGCCTTTTGCACCGCGTTGGTCTATGTTTCCTTGGACAACAGTTTCGTCGGCTTCTTCTGGTCGGTGAAATGAAGGTGCAGCTATTTGTCGTCTTATATATCTCAAGCGTTAGACCTGACTCCAACGGGTGAGATATATAATACGACAAATGGCTGCACCTTCACTCCACCGACCTGAAGAAGCCGACTGAAACGCCGCCGAAACTGTCGTCCGAGGAAACACGGTGTAATACCCGGAAGACACTTCACTTCTTCACAAGAATGGCATTCTTTACATCGTTTTTTTACGTTTTTCAAATTTGATCAGATAGATTTACTCAATAATTTATCAAATCTCTTGTATATAATGTAGCCACACCAAAACTACGTTCCAAGCGCTACATTTCTTTTAATTTTCCGAGGGAAGTCCACCCGGACCTCTATTTTGTTGAGATGTATTGCATACCCCCCAGGCGCCGCGGGAAGTAGTGAACCGCCCTCCCCCCCCAAACAACGACCTTAATCCGCCCCTGCTCTTAAGTAATGCTTGATGCCTTTAAAATCATTATCATAACTCATTGATCAGTTTTTCACCTCATTTTACAAGTTATTCATTATAAAGTAAACATTTGGTATAGTAAACTTAAGCTAAAATGTAAATGCAGGCCTTAGAATACAAAGAATATTTGGGAATTCAAAGAAACTTACCCATATATTAAAATTGGTCATTCCATAACTATATACCAAATGTTTACTTTATAATGAATACCATACAATTGTATGGTAAAAATATTAAAAATCACCAAGCAACAAATTTAACTTTTTCTGGACCACTTAATATGGATTGGCCCATACTCAATGTTACGAATGTGGAAATGTGAAAACTGATGAATGTACCAATAAAAGCATAACAATAACTTAGTGTACAACGGAAATTAATTACACAAAGCTATCAATGAAGTGTTGTTACTGGCAGAACCCAAGTATCTCCGATTCGTGTCAAAGCTTTCCAATTTATGCCAAATTTTCGGTCTAAGAATGAACCACAGGCTAAACATGTTACTATATATCAAGGATATATTACATGAAATAAAAAAACAAAGGATACACATAGTAAATGTTTAAAGAATGAGTATTCACATCTTCCTCTTTCGATTGAGACTTTCAACATCTCCCCTTATTCAAAAGACTACCTGCAGCGCTGTGGCAGTGCGTCCGCAACTTGCGGCTGCTGCACTTCAAACACAAGCAGCGGATGCGCATTAGATGCGTTTCTCAATAATTCGCTCTATGAGAGTGCTGCTGAGACGCTGCTGACGCGCTTCAGTTGACATGTACTGCACTTGCAGCGCTGACATCCTTGTGAAGCGCTGCTGCAGCCATGTGTGTTTACTGGGTATGCAGTCAATTTTTGAGAAAATATTTATAAATAGTGTTTTTTTGCACTGGAATAAATACTACTAGAAGCGGGACCAGGCTTTGCACGGGAAACTGTGAATTAATTGCACCGATAATGCTAAACCGAGAAAGAACCGGGCTAATGTTGAGAATTTTATATTACCTTGGCTAAAAACATTTATACATGACATGAAATTTGAGGTTTAATTTGGAGAATATTTGAAATAGCATTTTTTATAGATATTTTAGAAGAAGAGAAAAACAAATGGTACAAAAACCACATATTTGGTAATATTGTTACCCAATTGGTCCAGAAATAGTGCTAAATAATATTCATAAGGGTAAGATGATCATGCCCGTTGAATTTCAGGGGGGGTTGCCATTTACCTTTATCAATATGAATCAAATGAATGACGTGGCCTATATTCACTATTCAGGTACTATTCAGGCACTATTCTATCAGTCATTAACCGCATGTTGGAACTTCGGAGTGAATTCTCATTGAAATTCGCTTAGTGTAATGAAAATCTTATAAATAATGTACAAAGCATGCATGCTCGTGTAAAACTCAAAAACAAAATGTAGTAGAATTTTCAAACTTTCAGGACTATAAAATGTCTTCTATGCACAGGTAACTGACTACTTTTCATGTAACTCATGATCTCCAGTTCAATCCATTTTCGCTCGTGTTTTTCGGAAAAATAAATGTTCCTACGCATCATGGTTTTAAGTTCAAATTCTCAGAATATTTTTGATGGTATACTTATTCTATAATAATTCCAGAAGCAGAAAAATACCAAGTATAATACCTGGAATGTGATTACATACTGCGGTCATAAATAATGCTAGTAAGGGCAATATGAGGGTGCCCGTCAAAATTCAGTGCGAGAAAAAAAACATGAAAGCCATTGTATGTGACTATAAGAATCAATATGACGTGCTAAATGCTGATACTACGTAAAGGCCATTAAACGCAAAGAGTGAGGTTGGGGTCAACACTATCAACTAAGTCACTGAACCGCTGCTGCAGGCATGAATGGGCATTCATGAAATCGCTATTAAATGGATATTCACACCTGGTTGCCAAGGAAATACCTATTGTTGTAAAGGAAGAAAAATTGATGAACTTAGAGCAAAAAACGCAATAATGAGACAAAAAGGAAGCATGTAAGAAAATCGAATGAAAGATCTAAATACTGCATTTTTTTATGTGTTCGATGACATAAATTTCCATCCAATATCTTGAGTGCAAGTTATTTATAAAAGCAAAGAAAGAAACACCTGCACCGAATTCAATGCTTTTCTTATGGGAGTAAAAGTTCACATTAATGGGGTAAAAACAACCCCAAAAATGGTTTATTTAAAAAATCCTTTCTTAGTGTGCCTATACTCCACAGCACGGATATATCCTCAAAATTTCACATTTTTATCACAGTTAGTTTGGGATGTGCGTTGATGAGTGAGTCAGTCAGTCAGTCAGGAAATTCCATTTTAAATATTGAGATTTATTCATGTGGTTAGCCATTAAGTCATGCTCCAATGCCCATACTAGAGCACATACTAATCCTATTACATATAAATAAGCTTCAATTATAAATCAGTCATTGAAAATCTTGAAATAAACTGTTTATTTCGCAATCAATTTGGTTGAACTGGAACATATCTAGTCATGGTGCTTGATTACATAAATCTTTCCTTATGAGGAACTGCACTACCTTCCAGACCTCAACTTTATGCATTAATTACAAGAAATATAATAAGCCCTGCAAAGATAGGACATATTCCTTTCAGTATTGACATTTTAAATTCATATAATTCTTAGTTAAGTACGTATTACAGTGTCTCATATTTTCTCAAACATTGAGTGCCAACATGCAATCCAACATTTTTACTGTTCTTTAATGTAAGTAATCATGTTGCCTAAATACTTATGTTCTACCAAAATTTCTCGATATCTCGATAACTTGAAATAATTCCACAGGTATGAGAAGGGAAAAGGCTTTTCTTCCACAATGGTTTCCATAGCTCTCTTGATTAGATTCTACTCTATGTATGGATTACCAGTGAGGCTTCTCTTCACTACGTCCGCAAATGATATGAGAAAAGATTCACGTAAAAGCCGGAGATGCATAAACTTATATTGTATAACCCACAACTCTTAGCTACATCGTACCATTTACATTTTATCTATTTTCACGTATTGCCTGACCCTTCTCAAGTTCTTGGAAGCAACTTGACACTCCTAGAAGGGGAGTCACCCCTCCATGAAAGAGAGAACCGACATTCAGCTCAGGATGCACAATGTAGTTAAAACTACCTCATGATTCGTTCAATACACAAAGTATTCAAATGTTCACTTGCAATTACTCAAATGTAACGATTACTCAAAATTGATTTAAAGTAGATTACCAGTAAAATTTACTTTTTGAAAAATGTATCGATTAAAAGTAAAAATTAGCAAAAATGTAATCCTTACCAGTAATTCCATTACTTTTACTTCGTTACACCACATCACTGCAACCCTGATATAGCACCCCAGGTTGGTGAGTACTCTATTTCTCTTTCTGGGTGGGGACAACTAATGGCACCAAAAAATAAGAATAATATGTAGGGTAAAGAGAGGTGACCTCTCACAATGGACTACCCCAGTCTGACCACTTCTCTGAAAGAAAGATTACTCCAAGAGACCCCTCCCCCCCCATTTAAAGCATTGACTCCTCCATCCCCGTGGGATCAATCCTCTCATTACATCTATAACCAGTCTCTGGTTGCACCTTCAGGGGCAACTACTGTAACAGGCCATTCATTCCTTGAATACCTTCAGAAGGAAGGAGGTACATATTACAACAGATTCCTTAGAGCCCTCTGTGAAGGAGACATCAGGTAGAGGTCCACCTTTAAGGAGGTTGGAGCGATTTTTGTTTGCGTTCATATTTGCATGAAACTTTGACGTGTTCTCATTTGTGATTACTATACATAGTTGAAAGTGAAAAAATTGCATCATACCAATGTTTTTTGGCAATTCAATGCTATTTTGTTATGTTGCCTTATGGCGCATAACATATTTCGTCATAATTTATTTAATAATTAAATAATTTCTAATTTAATAATTCTATTTCATATGAACAGATTTACTTCTAGACGAAAAATAAAACATTCCTTATTATTATAATTCTTGCTATCAAATATCAAGGTCTAAATTTCAATTAATGTGCCCAAAACTCAAGTCATAACATGCTTCAACTAAGGCATGAAAAAAAAAGATAATTCTTCAGTCGTTCTTCTAACATCTTGCTAAAAAATGCAATATAGCTGGATTGCGATGTCTATTTATCACCCAAAAAGAATAAATGCATTTACAAGAAAACTACAATCTCCAAGTATTTATGAGGATAAATATAATCATCAATATGAAGTGATTGCCAAAACATTTACCAAAACCTGTGTGTTAACTATCCCTTATACAGTGTTTCTCTCTTATTTTATCACTTCTATCAGTTCTAAAGATATAGTGCTACTGATGACTAATATTCCCCACCCGCCCAATAAGGGTTGCCACCTTAACGTAGTGGGGGGTTTTGTGTGCTGCAGTGACACTCAGAGGGGAGACTGCTGGTGGGAGCATAAGCTCCTGGTAGGGCCACCCAAGCCAGACAAGTCAAAGGGTAGGGGATAGACTAAGATCTACCTCTGGTCCTCCTAGTTGGGGGTTGGGCCTGGGGCTAACGACCCCACACTGCAGAAACTATAATGAAACCCTTAAGGTAGCCTCGGTACATGGAAGAATTAACATGTATGGAAAATGGCAAATGCCCATGGACACAGAAATGGAAGAAAACTTTGAAGTTAGCTCCATGGAATGTAAGAACTATGTTGCGGGCAGGAAGAATGGCAGAAATCGCTGAGGAAGTACTGAGGTATGGGAAGGATGTTGATGCATTACAGGAATAAAGTTGGAGTCACAATGGAAGAGAAGATAAAAAGAACTACTCCGTGTTTTTAAAGTGACCATGAAACAAGAACTGGACAATGTGGAACAGGTTTTATTATAAGCACTAAAGTGAACCGAAGTTACCACAGGTTTCAGCCTTTGGGAGATAGAATGTCTAAGTTAACACTAAAAGGACAGTTTAAAAAACTTATCCATTATCTTGGCCTATGCACCAAAGCAGGATGCTTAATAACGTAAAAAGGGAATCTCTTTGCACAGAAACCATTTTGACAAGTTGAGAATAGTTTTTGGAATTCAATGAGGAAGATTAGATTTGCACAGAATACTTCCTCAATTAATTTAGGAAATTGTCACTTGAGAGTGCAATTGGATGATTGTTCTGGAAAATATCTGTACAGCCTTTTTGTTTTCAAACTGGGATAACTTTTGATTCCTCAATGGATTTGGGAAAAATTCAAGGACTCAATAATTAACACTGTGAGACCGAGCATCGTATATATGACACGGCAGACTATGGCCAGGCCCGGCTGTCGTATGTATATGATGAGTAGCTGCACTCGGCAGTCATAACCATGAGCGTCCCGTTCTTTGCTTTCTCTTTCCTTAGCGGTTTCAGATCTTCACTACGCATCACATTTCATTCTCAGCAAGCAAACGGCACCCGTTCGTTCCGAATACGTCTTTTGGATTTTTGCCACCTGATTTGCCAAATACGGCAAATTTCTCAAGGTAAATTTTACTGGATTATCTCATTCTGGTTATAAATATGTTTTCCACTTGCCTTTTTGACGTTTTACTTACAAATACTTTTCTCTTGTTCATTGGAGAAATAGGAGTTAAGGAAAGGGAAAAAAATCTACAAAAACTTTGCAAAACTACGGATATTTTGCAACGTAAGGTTACTTATATCACCTCATTGTTTTTGGAAATTTTTTCTTGTGCCTTTTTTTGATGTATTGAATTGAAAGAGATGTTTTTCTTGTTCAATAGGAAAAATTCTATTATTTTTATATTATAATTCTATTAAAAAATAAGTTCTATTATTTTGGTTTTCTAATTAATTTTTACTGTAATCGTTTACTATAATTTAAAAAAATATTATTGATACTCAATAAAAGTTAGGAACACCTTTAACTTATAGGCTGAAGTTTTGAATATCAAATAACAATGTATCTATTTCTGTGGGAAGTAATTACCAACACTGGATTTTAGAATGAAGCGTTCCAGTAGCCCTCAACCCGCAACCTCGAGGCAGAGGAGTGTGTCTCCAGCAGATTTGGGTAATTTCATTTTTAACATAAATATTTAATATATGTTATGTCTTCATTGCATTTAACTTTAATTTATATTTTATTTGCTTTCATTACTCCAGAGACGGCAGCCAAGAGGAAGAGAGGCCAGAGGGTAGGACCCTCAAAATTCACCGAGAGAGAAATTGTGGAATTCCTTGAAGACTATTCGTGCGTCAAAGAATCGTCTTCAGAGTCGTGGAGCGACTTTGGCAGTGGGGAGGAGCTTGACGACTGGGAGTCCAACGAAGCATCGACTCCAGGTAGAGGTCCAGCCCCCGCTCCCTGCCTCTCTGAGGAATTTCCTCCACCCTCATCCCCTATTCCTTCCACTTTCCATGCACCCACCCCACCGCCCTCTTCCCACCCTCCCTCACCAGACACCGCTTGCTTGGTCTGAGGGTACTTGCCTGCCTGCAGCTCTTCCCTTCCGGGGAAGGGAAGCTCTTCTAGTGGTACCCAATAGCAACAATCCTATTGAATTTTTCCATTTTTATTTCCCTGATGAATTCTTCTAACTGGTAGTTGAGAGGACAAAATCCTACATGGAAAATATTTTCCTAAATCAGGTGGGCATTGAGCCTCAAAGAGTCACCTATTGGAGCAAATTGACCAGGGAAGAATTCGAAGTGTTTCTCGGGTTGATGCTCTACATGGGTACCATTAGAACTAACAGAATAAGGGACTATTGGAATAGGAATGCCAAATTTTATCTGAATTTTTTTCATCGCAAGATGGCGAGAGATAGGTTTCTCACCATCTTGCAAAATCTGCACTTTGCAGAAAATGCAAATCTAGGAGAACCTGTTCCAATAAATCCCTTGTATAAAATTAGGCCCCTTCCCGACCATTTTCATGGCATTTCAGAAAAAAACATATACTTACCCCTGACAGGATATTATGTATCGATGAATCTATGGTATTATGGAGGAGTCGCTTGTGGTTCAGGATATTCATCAAATGGAAAAGGCGAGAAAGAGGAAGGTTTGGAGTCAAATTCTACATGCTGACCGAACCCAATGGGTATGTCCTGAATTTCATTGAGTAAACGGGCAAAGAGAACCTTGATTTGGGTGGACGAGGGCATTCAAGTAAGGTTGTCCATAAACTAATGGAAGGGAGATTACAAATGGGGTATTCCTTGTTTATGGACAACTATTACAATGACGTCAATTTAGCCCTCGAACTACTCAGCAATGAGTGTTATTGCACAGGAACTCTGCATGGGGACCGTAAAGGGAACCCACCAGAAGTGATCTGGGCTAAATTGAAATGAGGTGAGACAATTTGTATGAGTACCTCTTAGTTAGCACTGAATTCGGCAACAACTTGGTCAATGTAACCACAAGAAAGAGTAGCAATGTCCGAAAGGCCAAGGCAGTTGCCGAATACAACAGATGTAAGGGGGGCATTGACCGTGATGACCAACTCATGGCATACTATCCCTGTGATCACAAAACTTAAAATGGTTCAGGAGATTAGGATTCATGTGATGCACATTATGCTTCTGAATTCCTATCTCTTGTACCAAAAGTTCAGCTCACAAAAACTGAGCTTGTACTCATTCAGGTTGTATCCATCATAGATGCCAAAGGCCAAATGAGAGAGAGTTTGCCTGTATCACGAGGGAGGCCCTTCCATAATATCCATAGATTCTTATTTTCCAAATTACCTAGGTACTGTGAAAAGAAGAATGGTAAAAGGGTCTAGAAACAGTGCAGGCAGTGCTCAAAGCTGGGTAAGAAGACTCTGGTGACAACCTTTTGCCCCAATTGCCCTGAAGAACCTCTGCTTGGATGCATGCTTCCAGGACTACCATCGGTGATACCCTGTCCACTGCCAAAATTGTAAATATTGTAAACTTTGTGCATACTGTACGTACATGATGTAAATATTTTAAACTTTTAAATATTGTACAATATTGTTGTATATATTTGCAGTAGTTATGTATCCAAGTATTTATTTATCCATTTATTTCTACGTATATCAAACTAAGTAACACAACTTTCTAGCTACTATTCAATTTTGCAGATTTTAAAAATTGTGTAAACAATTTGTAAATATTGCATATATAGTTTTTATTTAAATGCGTACATGAACATTTCTTGTAAATATAATTGATTTGCATATGTTTTTAATGTAAATATTAGGTAATAAACACAAAAATGTAAATAAATTACAAATATTCTATAGAATGTTTTCATGACTTCTTTGCCCTTTACTACATTTCTAGTGCTTATTATCCTTTAGATACCTTTCATTTCATCGGAATAGACTAAGAATATTATGGAATAGTAATAAAATGTTCACCCTTGCCTTCCGAAATACAAACTACGAAATTACTTCTTGCTCTTCGGACACTCCACTTATGTTCCATTAGTAATTTAGGTACAATGTGTAGACATAATGCAGCAAGTGACTGTAAACCTTCATAGTTTTAGATAGGAGGACACTGCCACTACGTTGCATAGGATGCCCTGCGTTTCTGTTTTTATTGAGTTATGTATTTGGGTGTTTTATCAGCAAACTGGGAGAGGAAAGCACCCTCACCGGAATGAATGGGGTCTGAAAAGTCCAAGCAGGACTTGCTCTTCCCCTGCCAAGAATAGTCCCATCCTGCCCTAAAAGTGCTCCTGCCACCCTCCTTGGGTTGGAAGCTTATCGCAGATGGCATTTACTGCCCCTTATCCATTAGGGAGTATTTTTCCGACGGCGTAAAAGTGTGATTCCAGTTTTCCCCGAAGTGTGTGCCGGGATTCTTGTGGATGCAGTCGAGTGCTGGGTGGGGGGGGGGGGGGGGGGGGGGGGGGTACGGTACCACCCTAGGTACGTGCTCATAATAAACCACATGTTTTTTGTTCTCAATGGCAAACCTGTATGTTATTTCACAATATTGGAGACACCATGAAGCAGATTCATCGCATAGCTGCTCACTCCAGCCTCCGCTAAACTTGACGCACACACTTGGAGCTTGCATTTTTCAGGGTGAAAATGTAGTAGCATTTATCTGTCAGTTGGTCTAAAGGCAGGCATTTCATACTGGATAAATATTTCCATTAAAGCATTAACATTACCTTTATATCAATAGAGCTCATAGATAAAATGCATTGTAATTCACACGTGAACTAATAGTTAACTTTTAAAAATATTAAATTTATTTATGTAAAACTTTTTACTGCAATTACTTTAACTTTATTGCACTTCAAATGAGACACTATTTCCAGAAGGTAAAAAGTAGGCAAAAATAGTGAAACCTGATTGTTAAAGGTACCGTGAGCGATTTACGTAAAAATATTACGTGCGCCAGATCCTTTGACTTCGCCTGGATACGAGCGTCATATGGAAAATATGTGGGCAAAAATAAATCACAATAAATGCATGAATGTTCGAAGTAATGATGAATTTTGCATACCATTGGTATATTATAACACTTTCAAGTACAAATCATCAAAAAAATAGTTTCGGATTTCGGCAAAGTTAACATTATAAACTTCGGGCTGAAAGAGTTAAGTACATAAGATATTGGAAATTTGCAGATTAGATATCATCAAGTATCTCATCTCAAGCCAGCACTGTGTTTAGAACTTGAAGGCTTAGACTCCTTTTAGAAGGCCTTGAACATCAGAAGGAGAAGAGGAAGTTTGTGGGATGGAAAAGACCCCTTTACCCTCAGGAAG
This sequence comes from Pyrrhosoma nymphula, assembly GCA_963573305.1. Classification (NCBI taxonomy): domain Eukaryota; kingdom Metazoa; phylum Arthropoda; class Insecta; order Odonata; family Coenagrionidae; genus Pyrrhosoma; species Pyrrhosoma nymphula. The sequence goes on along the minus strand of OY754332.1, from coordinate 8,131,651 downwards.
AGTCTCCCCCCTATTAAGTGTTGGAATTCTTAAATAATTGTAGGCTAAAATAAATACTCCTTCAAAATGTTTAACAGTAAAGTATTAATGGTTGTGCATTACGTTAAACACCAGTTTATAGATAGCATTAGGTTTCATTTACTTTTTACTACAACACAATTTAATATATTAAAAAGTTTTCTTCATCGATTTCATTTCAGCAAAGCATTTTATTAGCTCCTCCTTATCATATCTTGATGGCTCAGTATTGCTAATGGTAATCAAGCCCAAATTGCTCAGTCTTTCTTGACACATTGTGCTCCTCTGGTAACTTTTTATCCTCTTCAGTATGGAAAATGATCTTCCAGCTCATTCAACTGTTAAGGGCAGGATCAGAAACAAGGTCAAGGTTGTTTGCACTTGGACCAGAAAACCAGAGGATATTATCTCAAACTCAACAAACAAGAGTTTAGTGAGCTTGAAGACTGTATTGAACTTAGAAATTTCTTTACCAAGACTTTCATGCAATGGAATTAATTCAAGAACTGTAGAAGATCCAATGTCCTTTTTGTAAATCTTCTGAAGGTTACCAGCTCTTTCCAGGATCTCTTATCTTATTAGTCTCTCTAATCCCAGGGGGCGAGGGATGTGTGATCCCAGGGTGAGCAGTGGTGACCATGGCACACCAAGACGTGGTGAAGAGCCACACCGTCCACGAGGTGCCCCTGGTTTTCACAGAACATGATGGATCTAGACTTGGCAGTCAGTAAAATGCTCCCATCATCACGGTGCGTCCCTGTGCCAATGATGATCGCATCTGCGGGGTAGAGGGTAAGAAGTCGCTAACCGTTGAAACTCTGGAGACCAGGCAAAATCCAGTTATATTTCAGCCTTACCCATGTATGCAGGGCTCTGCATGGGTGGACTTTTATTTCCCTAGCTACTCGTGGGAACCATTTGGAACCATTTACTTTTAAAAAGCAGGGTCCTGCAAAGGGCCCTTCACTTTTCGGCCCCTTGGGTCAATCCTCCTCTTCGGAGAAATCCCCTACATAAGTGTCCCACTCGGGGGGCACTGATGTTACCCTTCCCTTGGCAGGCCCCTCTCAGGCGGCCTCCTTTCTACCTTCCTCCGAGGACCCTGGAGTGAGGCCCTCCTCCAATCCTTCACTGGCTGGCCCTATCTCTGGGAAGGTCAGTTTCCAAAAACCCCTCCCTGACTCCGAAGAGGAGTCTCTATCATCAGGAATCTCGTCTTCCATGATAAATGAGGGCTTAGGCCAAGGACTCCTCAGCAAGGAGAAGGATGAAGACTCAGATGCCTCCAAAAACACAGTGGGGAGCATGACATCTAAGATGCAAGGTCTCTCCACTCTCTCCAAGCGCAGTGGGGCAGCTAGGAAGAGGAGGCAGAGGAGACAGCAAGCCCTGGCTGCCAGAAATAATAGGGGACCCCCATTAGGGAATAGAGGAACTCTCTTGCAGAGCCCTGACAAGAGCCAGGTCGGGGAACAGCCCAATGAAATGCCTGGGAAGAGAGAAGGACCCCAGGGGACACGCCCAAAGCCCAGGACCCCAAGAAGGCCAAGACCACCAAGGTCGGATGCTCAAGGGTTCTCAAGACTGCAACACTTCACAAGATTCTTACTAAAGACCCTGAAGCCAGAGTGGGGGCTCTGCTGATACCCTCGGGAGACTCTATGTCCTACGACAAGGAGACATAAAAAGTTCTCTTGGAGATCCATTTCCCTGGTTCAAGCAAAGTACATGAGATGCACTATAAGAGTCCTCCCACCCATCCCGCTAGGATGGACTGGAGATTGGCCTCTAGCATCATTACGTATGAAGCAACTGACTGGGCTATGTCCAGCTTTGCTCCATACAAATCAGCAGGGGAGGATGGAGTTTTCCCCGCCCTCCTACAGTAGGGGAGGGAGCAACTGATACTCCCTCTCTTACACATACAGTAGAAGCCCCATATAACGTGTAGGGCATATAAAGAGAAGCTCGAATTTTAGAGGGATGGCCAAAGAATGATTTAAAACCCTATGATTTACATCTAAAATAAATCGGTATTAGCGAGGACAACAACCAGCCTCCACTGGGGTCATTTACTATTACGAGTGGCAAATGTCTGCTTCAAACTCGGCAAACATGTACAAACTTGTGCTCATGCCCTTTGTCATTGAAATTATATGTCTAGCAGTATTTTTTCTGCACAATTTGACATTCAAATGCACATTTTGGACACTGACGGCATGCCCGTATTCACACAAATAAATTCCTCGTAAGTCCGTGCATTTCATTATTCTTTTGCTTTTTTATCAAGTTCAGTCAGACTGATACAACATCATGGCTGGGAAACGAAAGTTGTTGGATCTGAAAACTAAAATACGAATTATCAATGAATGCTAAAATGGCGATGGGTTCTAAAGCGAGATAGGGAGGTGATTTGGCATATCTTCCTCGACCTTATTCACAATTCTGAAAGATTAGGAAAAATTTCGTGCGGCAGTGCTTCAAGAAGGGCGTCCAAGCAGCCAGAAACATTTGCGGCCAGGAGATCATATGCATTTATATGCCCTTTTATCATGGTTTTGCCAGCAGAGAGCAGCCTGAATCCAATAAATGGCCCATTGATGAAGGCAAATAGCAGAGTATCTAAGTGAGAGACTCGGCAACTGGTCAAAAATGGCAGCTGGGTTCCACATAGGGTGGCTTATCATTCTGCCAATGTACCCAGATCATGGCTTACCTTTCAATATAGCTGCATAACCATCCATCAATGTTATTCAAGTCTGATCCCCATCGTAATTATTGCTACAGACCAAAAGAAAAGGTATGTGGGGCAGGGGTAGTAAATATCCGAGCTGAAGAATTGATTTTTTTGCTGACGGATAGGATATTAAAAGTTTGGGAAACTATTAGTAAGAAGTAACATAACAGCACATAGAGGACTGTACTGTGGATCTTTATTTCCAACCTATAAACAATATGTGCAAAAGGTACAAGTTATAGCTTCACACAATAGAAGAGAGGAGAAAAGGTCGGAACTGGCATTAACTGGATGGAACTCTCAACTTTGGAAAGTTATCTTCACTTAGCAGCACCATTGGTTGAACTAACAAGGTTGGTTGTAAGTTCATGTTCCATTTCTTTAATTTATTCACATTTCGAATAAGTAGTCGAGCAGACATGCGACCAATGTGTGAGATGGGTTACTGAGCTGAGCTTGTAGATAATAAGACCACTACGCATCGCCCAGGCTAGTTCAGGGAGTGAGAGTTATGGTAGGGCATGCGTACATCTATCCAAGTGAACAAGTCAAACATTGCCAAAACATTGACGATGTTAAATAAAAGCGTATGAAAATGCATCTTCGAAACAAAGTGAATTCATTGTATTTTTGTGTGCTGTGTCCTATCCAGTTTTCAAAATTAGAACGAATGAGTCACACGTGTTGTGAAAAATTGGCTCATCCCCATACTTGGCCCTTCCCGCCCTTCTGATAAGATGTCGTTCAAGCCACCCCCAGACCCCAGCGCCGGCCCCTCTTTTTGGCATTTATGACCCAGGTAAAAATATTTGGTCTATAACTAATATGGAACTGGTCTGAAAGGCTAAATTTTTATCTGTAAGTGATCCAGTGAATTTTCCAATTGAATATAAGGAATTCAATAGAATTTTTCAATTGAATGTTGAACATATTATTGAATATGTCGGGAATTCAATTGAATATGAGGAATTCAATAGAAGCCGGGTGGGTAAGTAACAAGGGTTCCTACTCCTAAATGACGAAATATTTATAAGTACATGTATATGGTATATTTGCCACTAACCTGGCATGCTATGCTAACTATGATAAGTACCTACCTGAAAACAGCTCTGTTTGTATTGTATGCCTACCAGTTGGCATACTATAGGCCTACTGTAATCAATCCATAGCAGTGTTTGTATAGATAACCCCAGCTACCAGGTTGATTCCCAACTGTGAAATCAGCCTGATGTTCTATTCATTAAATATGATGGGTGATCAGCTAAATGCTCTGGAGTCTGGAGGGCATTTATCCTACAATAAGCAGCTGAAAACAGGAATGCATTAGTGCTACTACTACCGCAGCTTAAAGTAGTGTGTATATAATAATTCTACCACCAGCAGTAGTTGATTCTATTAGCAAATGATGTAGATCCAGAACACACATAGTACAATCGCCAAATGTCCGCCTTAAAAGTACATTTAAAAGGCATCATTAAGGCTTAAATTTCAAATGATGATAGCATTGAACTTGCGTTTTATATTATGCAAATAATAATTTGATATGGCGTTTAAGAAAAGTTCAATTTTAATAAAAAACCTCTCTTGTTATTGTTTTCAAAGACTTCCGATAATGCCCGTTATGAGTTTTGCTTTCATAATTTGCGGTCTTGCCTTCGACCAGTGAGATCGATTTTCCTTGCAAGTTATTAATCAGTTTTGAAAATGGTATCCATACAAAGGTAAACAGGGACCAAGGTGCAGTGTTACCGTGTTTTGATTTATGTCAGCCAATTTATAAAATGCAATATTAGGAGGAAAGATTAGCTAATGGCTGAGGTTGACATTCCGGGCAATATTTATCTTCTCCAAATGAAAGATCGAGGTAAGAATTTAACACACTCGTTGGAACTTAAGTAAGCAAAATTCACAGCATCATTAAGATTTTTATCAACCTGTATTTTCAAGCACTTCGCAAGGAAATGGTAATCAGCATCCTTAGTGACGATTTATAAATCATGATTTTCATCGCACCTACGTAATGGTGTGTGATCTTGGGCCTTCTGTTTCCTCAGAGAGTACTTGTACCCAGCAATGTGATTAACCCTTTGGAGTGTCAAGAAAATATTGGCCAAATTGGGAACTCGATAAAATTGTGTAGTTTCCAGCAGTGCGTTCGTAATTTTTCACCAATGAGTTGATTGCCAAGTGTGGCTTGGTTCAGTGATTCAGACAAGTCTGTGGTTTTTTATATTTTATTTCCGTCGCCTTATGGAATTGGCTATAGCATATATTATATCATTTATAAATATATTATAATATATTTATAAATGAAATTCAGTTTCAATGCAGGCATGTGAGAAATTTTCTGGTGTGGTGGTTGTCCTGCTATTATTGATAGCAAACTTTTTGCTGGATAACTATTCCAAATTTTTTACACTGATCAAAGATATGAAAATACTCAAGTAAATTTTGTTAACACTTCTTCAAAATGCGAATTCAACTTTGACATTTATGATTAAATTATTTCTTTAGTAATTGGTATTAATTGCATAGAAAGTCTAAATAATCCCTACCTTTGGCATTTAGAAATTCAATTAGGAATGTAAATTCAATTGAAAAATATTCGGTTGAAAATATTAAATTGAAAAATTGCCAAATTTAAATTGAACAGTTCAATTGAATTTTTGTTAATTGAATACTTTCAATAGGGTGTTGACTCACAATACAGTACAGTCACCAATATGTCATATATTTTTTTTTTAAGCAATGAAAATCTATCTAAATAAAATACGTTCCATCACAATTTCAGATCGTGTATCCACAACAACGGATGCGTGAATAAATGGCTAAAAAATAGCCCGTCAAATTTTTGATCGTCCACGCTTGAACCCATGCAGGTCATGTATCCTGTTCTTTTTAAAACCTATTAAACACAATAAACCTAAATTTACTTACGATTAGAGCCACCCGGGAAGGCAACAGCATGTCAGTGACTGTATTTCTTAACCTCTTCCAAAAATGATCCTGTAAGTACAACATTAAAAAAGAAGTTAATAACAGATTAACAGAATATAAGCAGGAAATACAATACAACGAATTTTAACCTTTTCAATTCGCTGCTCATCCTCAGCATGAACACTCTCTATGTCATCTTCAACCTCCACTGACCGAAGGTAATAGGCCAAGGGTTTCCCCTGAAAAAGTTAATCCGAAATCGTAATTGCAATACCTCAAAACATAGCATAAACATCTTTAGTTTACCTTATCATCAAGTATATCATCGTCCATCGTATCTTTTTCTACTGTTTCAATTTTTCTCATCTGTAAAAACCACGTGCTTACGTCGATAGAGAATTTACGTGAAACGAATGACAATTGATGACGATTAGTGGTATTTCGATTTCAGCGCCATGCTATGGAAGACATACCGATACTACATCCGGGCTTTGGGCGATCCATCGTCGGTTCTACTGGTTCTACTTATTTATGGAAGATGGCTGTAGTGACGTAAAAATTGTGGGAAATTTAAAACAAAGAAACCGAGAGTTTGTATGAGGTAGACGGATATAACCAAGAACACAGGATAAACAATTGTAAAAATAAAACTTTTTTTAAAGAAACTCTTTGTTATCTTAATTTTAAATTATTTTTTTTTGTTCTATGATGAGAGTATAAGTTACAGCGTCCGTCCATTGTTATTTATGAGTGAAGAAAATTGATAAAAATGAGTCGACGTAGTGTCAATTCACGCCAACTCACCAACTTTTGATTCTACTTTACAGCCAAATGTATTTTGTATACTATAAGATGCAGATGTAATTGTTTAAGTGGTGAACTATCGTTTCTTCAATAAATAAAACGACATATTTAATGAAAAAAAGACAATAGGGAGTATTTTTTCTCCACGATGGAACGGAACCCACATATCTCAATAAGACTGATGTTTACCTCAACGCGGATTTGCGCAACGCGGCATAATCGCAGAACGTAACCCCGTTCTGTGAAGTTTTACTGTTAAATGCTATAATGTTTCATATGCATTTACAGAGAAAATAGTAATTGTTGTAGATGTAGACTGAAAAATGTTGATGCTTTGTTTAGAGCTACTGTAATTACGATTTCGCATTAACTATTTCACTTTTTATTTATTTTATTTAAGCTTTTTTTATTTGTTTGAAATTATTATTATTTATTTGTATTTACTCATACCCAGTGAGAAATGGGTGGTGGCATCAACGTGGGTTCCACGTTGATATGTGGAAATACGGTGGTGGTGGATATTGAGTGGCTGAACCAACGTGGGATTATATGGATCTATGGTGATGGTGAATAATATTAAATATTCAACGTAATTTCTGCTTCGTGGAAAATAACTCTGGTGACATTTCATAGTTTATCTGGTTTATCATCCTGAAACAGCGCTAGTTATGTAAAAATTCGTCGGAAATTGCATTTTGCAAATATGATATTCTTGGAACTGGATTAGATTTATGTATAATAGAATAAACGATTATGAAGAGGTATCTCTGAAATAACATATGTTATATACCTATGCATATAACATGTATTATTTCAAGATGCAAGCATGCAAGGCCGGTTTACATGGTATCAGGGACCGCTCTAGCAATACAGACGCCCTAGGCGAATGATGAAAAAGGCGCCCCTAAAAGAATTTTGCGCGATCGGCGCCTATCGCGCTCGTATTTATCCATTATATCCCTTTTAATATCACAATAGGTTACATTACACTAAAACTGGCGCGCTGTTTACTTCGTTCACAAACGGGCGACCTTCTCTGTCACAAACTCGATTCACAATGAGCTGGGACTGAATATTTCGCTGACACCGACATACATTGGAAGGAAAAAGCCTGATAGAGGAATACAATGTTGGTTCGAAAAGATTACATTGTTTTTCGCAGAGTTATCGACCGTAAATTGAAAACCGTTTACTTTGTAAACGGGCGCGCCCGCCGGAAGGTTAAGCAGCTAACAAGCCCTTTACTTTATGAAATAGGGTTATCGAGTTTTAGGTAATAAGGTTGTCGGACTATAGGGTTTACTATTTCCCTCCCCCTTCTTTTTTTCTTTTTTCTCAATTTTTTCTTTGTTTTTCTTTTTTTTTCTCTTCACTTGTCATTTCGGCGCCCCTCAAATCGCGGCGCCCCATCACTTCGCCTATATGGTAGAGCGGGCCCTGCATGGTATATTTGTTTGTATAAACTCTTCCGCCTGAACTCTTGCATGAGGCAAAAGGTATCGTGTAACGTGGCAAATTGTATGAAGGCTTGTGCGAATGCCTGAATGGAAAATAGAACCTGTTCTAATTTTGTTGAGACAAACGTACAATCTCACGTACATTACGTTTGTACTGCTTCATTCATCGTGTAAAACGGCCTTTAATATGAATTTTGGTAGAATGGTAATGAACTATAACTAATATTATGCTCAACGATAATATTACCTGCTTTTGTATACTTCTAACAGCCATTTTTAAGCACTTGTGAACATCTGCATTAATATCTTGGTACAAAAAAACGAACCGCCGTGGCCGAGTGGGTTAAGGCGCTGGGGCCGAGTGGGATAAGGAGTTAGGATGGGCGAATATGAGATATCAACTTGAGTTCACACCCGGGCAGAGGCGCATTCTTTTCAGTCGAATCTGAATCCAAATCAGCCGTGAATTTTGCAAGCAATGCATGCGCAATGGTCATAATAATAATTTTTATTTTCCGTTGGAAAACAATTTATTCCTTAACATATCCTCAAATTTCCACGTGTGTTCCACGTTGATCCCACGACCAAAATCACGTGGTATCCAAGTTATATGTCCACCTACTCTCCACCGGAATTTCCACGTTGGTCCCATGTTAATTGATTCCACCACCTCTTTCTCACTGGGTACCTTAGTGTTTCCCGAAAGTTGGACAATACCTATAACGTCGCTGCATTGCGGGTTGCATAGTGTTTAACGGTACATTCTGTGTCTCTGTTCATCTAAATTATGAAAGGTTAATAAAATAATTTTTAAAATTTAATAAATTGTTAAAATTGGGATTTAATTTACTGACAGTGGTAATACTAGCGCATTACATATTACCCTTTTTCTATGATATTTTGAACCTTTATCAATGGAAATTGAGAGTGATTTTCTCCCGTCGCGCTCTAAAATAACCCACACCTTCGCACTTTTGACATATTTGGTGAGAAATGTGGGTTTATCTCTGTTCATTTACGTTACTACTGGCTCGGCCGTTATTGAATTTTTTTTATCAATGCTAGTTTAAGCCAAAGACAAATAAATAGGTACATTGTCATATTTATGGTTCAAGTACCGGCTCTTAATTAAATTATATAATATATTTAAAATTCAATCGTGCAAAAAATTAGGTAAAAATGAAATAAAAGACAAAAACAAAGACAATTTTTCAATCAATCACAAATAACCATTCATTGAACGAATTACTCATCAAGGTAAAATACTCTTCTCTCCCCTGCTTGCTTCAAAATTGGCATCTTCCAGAGGAAGACCATTCTTGCTGAAACTATATGACTCCTCTTTATGTTGAATTATGTTCCATCAACTTCTTTTTCTTCCAACACTCCTTTTCAATCAACCTTCAAAGGGGGAAATTCCCCCAGAATCAGATGAGCAAAATAAAATTTGAGAGAAAAACTTTATTGTACCAACAGCTTAATAGCATTGACATGCTAGAAAAAAAAACATTTGTCTCTCTGCAACGAGCATGAACTGTGTTTTTCGGCAAGGAGTTATCCAGTCACTTAGAGTTGGACAGCGGAAGACCAGAATCCGGCAGAGAGTAGATGAGTCAGTTGAGGCATTGTCTATCCCACTTTGTCTTACCTATGCCTATTGCAAAGCTACTTCCCCCATCGCCTGAAAAGTAAGGGATCTCTTGTGTGTGTCGGTCACTTTGTTTCAAACAGCCTGACCCCTGACCCCTTAAAAAGCAAGGGCTCATTTCCCTAGTAATTGGCCTGGGTTAAAACATAGCATTTGTTAAGTTTGTTGGTTGCTGACTGACTGTGAGCTTTTGGGTGTTATTGCAGTCTCATTCTCTCTCTGCCGCGTGAAGATACAATCATGTTCCATGAATGTGTCACATTGTTTTATCCTAATGATGTCTCCTTAGGCACGTTGCCTTGAGTGTCAACTTAAACAAGTTTTGCTGGATTTGTTGAACCCTACTACATTCATGGATCTTTGCATTCCAGTGGCTTATTTGACAGTATTACAGTATGTTTATGAAGTATGGTAAGTGTAAGTACTTATTTTAAATATTACTCATCGTGTTCTTCATCATACTAACATATGATATCTCCCTTCTGTTATTTTTACTCCTTCTAATATCTCATATAGAATCTAAAGAGTATGAATGAGTAACCCTGTATTAAAGTAATTCATAATGTTATCACCATTATATAATGAAAAAGAAACTCCAATGGCATGAAACTCCGACACATGTATCTTTTTCATTCTCAGTTATCACCATAGAGGTTCCCATGAAAACAATTCATTGAATATCTAAGGATCCTAGAATTTGAATCACTCACTGTCATTAGAAAGACTACCACTCACTAAATCCCTCTAAGATGCAATCCATTATTCTGGTAGTAAAAAGTAATGTTGATTCAACATGCTCCTTAAAATTTTCGACAGCCAATTTATCCCTTTCAAAAATACAGTTCTGATCCTTGGCTTGACTTTAACTTATGTAACTTCTCTGGGGCTCTTTCCATCACCCAAATAATATTTTTTAAATTAAAAAAAGAGAGCAATTCGTCTAATGGCTAATGAGCCCTACAATGCCCCATGCTATATTTTCAGGAAGCTAAATATTCTTCCCATTTCTTGCATCTACATTCTATCAGCTGTCATGTACACCCATAGTAACCTATCACCTTTTTCTAAAAACCAAGACATTCACCATCACTTCCCGAGAAGCCGTAATGACTTATATGCAGTGGCGGATAAATATGGGGGGCACGCGCCCCCCCCTTGCGGGGCCGCCCACATTGCCGCCCGCGCCGCCCCCGCCAGTCAGCCCGCACGCTATTCGTCCGTGTCTTTCGTCAGTCGAGTTATCGAGTAGTTGTACTTTCTTATGTAGCACGCGCGCGCGTCATCGTATTTTATACATTTCTGTCTGGCACATAGATAGCTAACCTACGAGAAAAGTCGCAAATATTCTACTGTTTGTATTTGTTCACACTCCTTAAAAGTCTGGAAGCGAACATTCTGGCACCGAATGTTCTTGAAACAACCGAGCTACATATATAAGGGAAGCAGAGTCGCTGCCAGGCAGTCAGTTTGAAAGCTACAATCGTCGCGATAACTTGCGCCCCCCCCTTGAGTTTTTTCTGTATCCGCCACTGCTTATATGTAACATATGCCAGGACCACAAAATGTTTACACGGTTTGCGGAGGATAGGACTGCAATTATATAATCATCTGCCCATTCCCATAAAATCCATGAATGGAGACGATTTTAAAAGACAACTGAAAGCTCTTCTAAGAGAAAAGCTCTACTATGATGTCAAAGAGTTTATGGCAGATCCCTTATACATTAACAATCTTTTATTGATCACTGATGAATTAATATTTATAGTGCTGTGCAATGGTAACTTTTTTGTGGTGTTGTCCATTTATATATAGTTTACTACTTTCATTAATTCCTGACGTGCCTTATTTTGTGTGCAAACTTTGTAACTCGATCTCCAAGGCAAATAAATATTATTATTATTATTAATTGTTACAGTTGTAACACTCCCCTCCAAGTCCCTGGCAAGCATCAGGTTTCATTGCCCTCATAATGGCCGGAGACTCGGGAGAGGTTGAGCAGTGATCACAGCCACGTTCAACACCCATCGGATGAGTGGCTAAGCTGCTGTCGGGTCAAGCGTACACAGCAGATGGAGTGACCCCAGGATGACGGCCTTCTGCATGAATGCAAATAGTGATTCCGCCGCTGTGCCACGCAGGACAGAATGCACTTGATGTTATTTAGCAGCAAGCTCACTATAGTTATTATCCTTATTATTGTCGAAATATCTACCAGAGTCAATTAAATTATCCATTGGTTGAAATTTTGAAAAGAATTTTGTCCTTGTGCCATCCAAAAACAGGTTGTTTCTTCTCTCATACTCCCCATTTTTATTTTTATAAAATCACTTTAATTAAAAATAGACTTGATTTAATGTGTTCAATATATGTATATTTGAACTTCTTAAATTTGAATACATATAGTCATATTCAAGACAAACGTGTAGGCAGTTCTTTCTGACGGAGCATAGGAAATTCTTTTTTGGTGGTTTCTTATTTCCCTTTTGGGTAATTACGTGTCAAAGAAACCAAAAAAAGACCGATGTTACCATTGACCTCTTTGATTTCGACCTATTTTGCTTTACCACATTGTTGGTCATGTCCAATGGGTTTGCAAAATATGCCTCCGTCGCCGCAGTTACAAGAGTATGAAAATTTGAGCTCATAAATTTATGTTTGAGCTGACCTCAATATGTCAGGAGGTATGATACTTATGCCACATAAAAAATGCTCTTCTGAAAGAAAAAGCAACAGGTAATAATATTATGATGCCATTAGTTGAAAATATTTGCAATTAAGAGAATCCATTTTTAATTGGAAAACTTCAATAGGATCTTTCTGCAAAAATGTACCCATTCAATCAAATTATTTTTTTATGTTTGGTAGCTATGTATGTATCTTTGCTATCCATCCTTTAAATGGTGTGATGGTAATTTTTCTCTTAAGGGAGAAATGAATTTTTATGAGTTTGCATGTTCGCTAGGTTTTGTGGCATCCTAGACTTGGGGGAAGGTGGATTCCACATATGCGAGCAAAAACACCACTCACACATCATTTGTACTCTGTGGGCTGATGTTGAGCTAATAACAAAGAATTAAAAAAAGTACCTACCAAATCGCAAAAATGCTGTCGTAGCAATGTCTCCATGTCGACGAATTACAAAATTTGCTCAGGCGATTTGGATATTGAACCGATCAAAATCTGCACATTGTTAGGCTATTTTTTCACACTAAATAAGTAAATAAAATCACTTAATATATAAATATTTTTTTACAGAGAAGCTGAATAATGCTTTCACAATAATGTCCTTCTACGAATACGGCAATGTAGATTCTTGACCTAATTGTTATACTAACCATGTAGTGTTAATTTTAACTGGTTTAGCTAGCAGTAAAGTATTTTTTGATAGAATAAAACATGGCCTTAAAAGCACACAAGATTTATTTCCAATAGGAGTATTTTTGGAGGAAGGAGACTATGAGAAATAACATGTGAAATAGGCGATTCAATGGCATTCTCCCAGATCACCTACCTATCACTTGCATGTGGATAAATAGTGGCTGGGCTGTCATTCCAATGAAAGCCTTGACTCATATCTTGGAGCAAAAAACAGTCATTGACCATGGAGATGTTTGTTTTTAAAAAAATATTTTACACATCTCTGCTTTCTTTGCTGTCAATGAAATCACACGCACAATCTCTAACTGTAAGATATCCAGAACCGTTTCATAAGAAGAGAAGTATCCAAGACAGCAGTATCTAGGCTTCACTAGTCTACCATAGTCCACTGTAATTATGCCATTGCATTCAAATGCTGCCATTTAAATTCTCAGTAATCACTGCAAATATAATGCTTAACTATTCTACTGAGCACAAAATCGAATTCAACATGCCCCTGGAACCCATTTGCAAGAAATTTTCTCCTATAAGCAGTCCCTTCAGTAACTTTAGGATTGAAATAGTGGTAGTTATTCTCTCCACAAAATCCTATTCAGCTTGCCACCACGAAACTGCAAGTTGTACTGAATAATGCGTATGCACATCGTGCAACTGCAAATTGTCATGTGCACGTGGGTCGACGAATCATTCCCCGGCACATTTAGGGATTCTTGCCAGAGTTAGCCAGCTGACCAAGGATTGAGACAAGTTTAATTAGAATTTTAGTATTTATGAATTCCAGAGATGTAAAGTCCTCCAAATTCGTGAAAACTACCTTTTTATTTGGATCTCTCACTCAAGTTGGTTATATATTTCTTGCAAGGTTCCAAAGCAAATATCATTCATTTGACAATTATTTCATCTCTCTCACACACTTTTAGAACATACACTTTGTATTTCTCCGTTAAAAACTGAATTTTATTTTTAAAAGCGCTTACTTTGATTAGTGCTTAACCAGAAAGTATTTTACCTTACTTTTCATGTTAAGTGCAAGACATTCCTTTTCCAGGTAAAAGATTCTTGGTTTCCCTAGCAAAATAGGGAGATATAACACTTTTTGGATTTAAGCAGTACAACATGATTTTCAATGAACATTTATATACTTCTTAAGAACACTGCAATATGTACAATGGAAAACCTTAGTAGTGACCTTAGTAATTGGCTTGAGCATAAGTGGGTGACGAGTATGGGAGAATGAAGAAAGGCGTACCAGACAAATAATTCATTGAATATTGCTTCCTTTCCACTCTGGCGTTCCCTGTACTGTATACAGTCATCACTAGATTGTGGATAGAATTGGTGGAAAGGAGTTAACAAACCCATAGTAAACCAAGTTTAAACACCCAGCGTACCCATACAGGTACACTACGCTTGGACACCTATGACTTCTGTAGTTGATCAAACTTGATCACAGAATGGTGGTATTTTCATGGATCTTTCTTTGAACCTTCCCCAATGGAATGGAATGAGTTTTGCTAAGGATATGCGTTTTGGTGGCAAAAGTGTTACTCAATTGCTAAAAAGAATGAGATGAATACATGAATACCTCCTTATATATAAGCCAGATTTGGGCAGGTTTTATTACAGTGATTTTTATAGCTGATGTTTGAAATATGGCATACTTCTTCCTTTGTCTTTGCTTAGATGTTTTTATTTTTCACACAAGCTTATTCACCCTGTTTCTGCAGTGGTACACCTTTGAAATCAAATTTTGGAATGCAGAATATTCTCCCTTGCTTATTCTGTACACTCAAACACTTCCTTATACACATTTGTGGCCCCAAGGGGGAATTCCTACCCAAAAACCCAGCATATTTCCCTGTCATAGACCTTAAATTATAAGCCTAAATTATTTTGTTGCTTTTTTGTTTAAAATTTGGAATTTTAAATTGAAGTTTTGGTTAATTTACAATCAAATCCAGTTAAATTTTATGTAAACTTGAACTGTCGCCTGATATGGCGATCTAGAGGGTGGTGGCAGTACAAAGGAAACTACGAATTATTATAACAAATTGAAATTAGAATTTGCAATTTATTAGAACAAATGCAAAATAGAGCCACGGCCACGGAGCAACGGGAATAGGAGAGGTTAAACAGGAGGGTGATGGGAAAGAAGGGAATCCAAGCTTACGCGACCAGAAGCTGAAGAGGCGGACCAGGAGCGGCGTAGAGGTGACGGCGACACTACCTCCCAACACGGGGGAGACCCAGCAACAAGCCTCGCCTTCTTGGGCCCTCGAATATATATATACCGCCTAACCCATTTGATTCTGCAATGGGCTCCGGCGGAACCGTTGACTTGCAACCGCGGGGCCCAGGCTTCGTCGGCCTCTCCCACTGCACGGAACAAAGGGTCTTTATTTGCCCTTGCCAGAGTGGTCACCGCCTCCGTACGTGGCTTCGTATTGCCGCCGCCGTATGCCTCCTTGGTACACGGCTCAAACTAAAACAGTTTGCAAAACCACAAAGTATATGCGAATGTAACTCAAAATAATTTTGAAATCAGTCGAAACTTGGTGGAATTCTAAAAGGGAAATATGCATTCAGTAAACACTTGCTCTTCTAAAAAGGCAAACTTTTGCTTCCAAACCACTTATAATGCGCCATTTTGCTCATACATAGTTTTTTGCAAATTTCCGGGATGAGACCCACGAACCCTTTTCCTGGGGGGTATTCTATACCCCAAGAGCCGCTGGTAATTATTAAATATTTGGTCTGTAACTCCACTGTGACTGGTCTGTAACTGGTGTGGATCAAGGTCTGAAACGGGTCTGTAACTGGAAAGAAATTGAAGCAACGTTCCAGACCAGTCTCGTCAATCAAGAAGGACTTCTGAATCAGCACCTGGATTTCCTTGACTTTCCCCCCTTTGGCCAGTTGCAAAGTGCATTTTGAGGTCATCATCACAGAGGATATTTCTTAGCAAAAGCTTCACTAAAAAAGTTACAGTCAGAATCCTGGCCAGTTATAGACCATCGAGTATAACAGTGCAGTTCCTTTCACTTCTTTAAATTCCAGTCCAGTCCGGTTACAGACCAAAAATGCCCTTTCAGAGCAGTTGCAGACCAGTTCCAGATTAGTTACAGACCAAATATTTTAGCTTAAGTTATTTTACAAGGAGCACTCAGAGTATAGGGTGTGAATATAGCCTAATTGAAGCGAGGAATTTGTGAATATCCCTAAAATGAAAAAAAAAAAAAAATAGGAGACAGTAGTCATTGCTGCAGGAAATTTCCATATGTAGCTTAAAAAATGAGATTCCAGCACTCTACCATCTTATTCAAAGCACAGAGGCTAATGCTATCATTAGAAAAGAAAGCTGACTGACCAACAGT
Organism: Pyrrhosoma nymphula; assembly: GCA_963573305.1. NCBI lineage: Eukaryota > Metazoa > Arthropoda > Insecta > Odonata > Coenagrionidae > Pyrrhosoma > Pyrrhosoma nymphula. The sequence continues at coordinate 8,115,298 of OY754332.1, read as the reverse complement.
ATTTTTGCTTGCAAAACATTTCCAAATTTGTTCAACATTTACAGGAAAGATGGATCCAACCAAACCAGAATATTTGTAGATGAAAAGAATTTAATCATCAGCCAAGCAGAAATTGTTCCAGGGACAAGCCTAGAATATTTATGTTTCTCAATTCGATGCCACTAATTGAAATCAGGCATTACAGGCAACCTCCGGTGACTAATTGCCTACTCAACTTTAGTTAGCTCAGGGGATTCCATTTTACAGGAAGTCCATCACAATGCTGGTCAGCCTATATTTATTGTTTCTCCCTTGCAACTTTAGGTATTAAAAACCTAAATACATCGGATAATAGTGTTTGAGTTAAAGTTACATTTACATCAACCTCCTCTAAAGTTAATGCAGGGATTTTTGCTATGAATGCACTCATATTATAAAAAAAATTACATTAGCACAAAATTTGGTGAGGACATCTTGATAGTTGTGGAAATACAGCATGCTTAACATGAACAGAGTTGCAAGCCGATATATTTATTTACACCATCAATGCAGCCCATTTATAGCCAGATATTATTCCCTGAGACAATGCTCAGTTTTTTGCATATAACTTAAGCATCGATGCCACTCAAGTCGGAAACTTGTTTTTAAAAATCTTTTTGCTCTAATTTTTATTGTTACATGATTTTAAATAAATGATGTGATATCACGTAATATTTCGACTAGGATAGCCAAGCATATTGTGTTGCAGGTTGCATATGCCTGAAGAATCGCTTGCCTGTTAATTTCTCAGTCACCTTTCAGTGTAGAGCAGATTTTCTCCACGAATAGTGAAAATGTACTTAGAATTTACAATTCCCAACTTGATAACTGCATTAAGTATTTCATACCCCAATAACTGTTGACATTAACCTTAGACCATATATACTAGTAGACACGCCACGGCCCACCCCTCTCTACAGCTCGGCGTGTCGCCAACATCTCTCCCCCACCTCCTACCCTTTTCAGCCGCCGTGACGTCAACTTTGGGAAGGTTCGTTAGGAATTGTGTTGAAGCGCATGGCTGGAAACGTGTAAGCGCCGTTTCAATGTTGTTATTCGAGTGTTTGCTGCGCGGATTTGAGTGAATATATACATGATATTTTTATATCACTTATAAGAAGTGATCATATCATCATGGTTGCATACTGTGCTGCCTTTAACTGCCAGGAAAAAGCAGTTAAAGGAGGAGTCTCATTCCACAGGTAGGTACCTACTTTCTGATTTATATTCCACTCGTAGTTCCTGATTCATGATGTCTTTCAACCTGACTAACAGTAAAATATTTTATTATGTATAGGTTTCTTTGAACTTTGAAAAGTTGGTAAAATTCTGTTAAAAGAGAATGATATCTGGAATACCAGTTATAAGCATTGTTGTTGGTTTTCCTTTCAAGGATGAGTA